>CM077081.1:12169732-12559674 GCA_039513925.1 Platanthera zijinensis | reverse complement strand
CAGCAAAAAACTCAAATTCTATGGTGCCAAATGTAGCGAAGTCCAAGATTGATCAAAAAACAACTACGGTGCCATGGCTGATAGCAGTGGGCTGCCGCGGCAGCGGCGGATGCCGCTGTGGCGGCAGCGGAAGCTGCAGCAGACGTGGTGCGTCTCACAACCATCAGAAACAGCGGAATGACGAGGGCAGTCAAAGAGGCTGCTGCCATAAAAATCCAGTCTTTTTTCCGATCTTACCTGGTACTCCCCTTCTTCACCTGTCAACAAAAATTAAGAAAATTCCATTATTATTACCACAGAGATTTATTCCTTGACTCTATATGGGCAACAGTACTGTTAAAATTTGAACATAATGAAGTAAAGATACTTAGAAAACCAAGGAAATGAGGATAATTTATGAGAGAATTAATCATGTGGCCATTACTTGTCTTCTACAGGCAAGGAAAGCTTTAGGTGCATTGAAAGGATTAGTAAAATTGCAAGCATTGGTGAGAGGGAATTTGGTGAGAAAACAGGTAACTGAAACCCTAAGATGCATGCAAGCACTGTTCAATGCTCAAACTAGAGCTCGCACAAAAAGAATTCAATGTGTTGAAGAATCGCAAGCAACAAGGCAGCATAATTACAGCAGATTGCCACGGGATTCACTGTTCCGACAATCATTCGTAAGTCAAATTTATTTTGTCATGAAGAACTCATGCCAAAATTTTTTCCCTTTTTGCTCTGAAATTTGCACGCTTTCTAGATAGAATCTCTGTTGAAGATGTCAAAAAGCAAAAGCATAACAAATTTTTCTCTTACAAAAATTTCATCTTCGGTAGAGACTTATTCCAACAAAGAGAAAAACTTTGATGTAAAAATAAATTAACCATCCTTGTGGAATATTCAGTTAAACTTCTATGGGGAACTCCCCGTGTAAAGTCTGTGACCTCAGGCCCCTCCACACCTGGATTTGAGTTATATAAACTAAACTGGGTATAACTACTGCTACACATACTCCACACCATACCATGAAAAAATAAGCCAAAATGAAGTTTACCACTGAGCACCTGCTCAATCGCCCAAATCATAAAGAAAACAGCCTCTTTATTTCGTGAAACATACTCTTCTTGATGCAGGAAATGAACAGGGACGATGAAGAATATGTCAGAATTGTTGAGATGGATCTTGGTGAGACAAGCAGCTATTCAAAGGGCAGAAGAAGTTATTTCATGGAACAAACAGAGAAGGCTGATCAAAGGTTCTCAACAAACAATAGTGTTTCCTATACACCTACCAAAACTGACCTCCAATCCCAATTCTCGCCTGCTCCTTTGACCTTAACTGACGTGAACACTATGTGTCTGAGAACATACAGCAGCCATTTTGAGAACTCCTTTGCTACAGCACAAAGCAGTCCTCACCTCTCCGCCATGTCCATGCCAGCACATAATTTTTTAGACCATCCAACTCACCCCAATTACATGGCCAACACAGAATCTTCCAGAGCTAAGAAGCGGTCACAAAGTGCCCCGAGGCAGAGACTCGATATATACGAGCGGCAACCAAGCAGGAGGCGGCCATCGTGGAAGGGAGGAACATTCCAAGGGGAGTTAGGATGCAAAGATCCTCTTCTCATGTTGGTTTGGCAGACAATAAATATCAATATCAATGGCCAATGAAGCTTGATAGTTCCAACATGTCCCTTAAAGGCAGTGAATGTGGTTCAACAAGTACAATACTGACCAATACAAATAATCAGTGGTAAGGAAGAAACAATCACTGAAATTTTGCTGTCGAGGATCCTTGCGGAATAATTACTGACAAGTTCTTCTGACAGAAATAGCAGCAATAATTGCATCAAAGAGTTTGATAAACCTTATCAGCTGAAGAAATTTCAGGAATCGATATGTTGATTTTGAGATTTTCCATCTATCATAATATCTATGTTTGTATTTTAATAAATTTTGAAGAGCAATCAGAGAAAACAAATGGTGATTACTTATGATGTTGATTTACTTCTGACTGGTTGTCCTTTTTGAGTTAATTGTATCATGCCAATACGATCATTGATATCAGTGCCTCCGAGACTGTGTTCCACTTCCACCATAGTACTTCTTTGTAGTCTCGCGTGAAAATTCTGCAAATGTCATCCCACGTCTCAATCGAGAGGACAAATGAGAGATATTTTTGGAGATTTCTTGGAACAAATGGTGCGGGTCTCCGCATCCAATCATGTGAGCATCGAGTGCTGCATCGTTTGTAGTGAAAACCTCATCACCTTTCGCTTCTGCATCCACAAGATAGCTAGGAAAGGGAAGCGTTTTATTCCAAGACGGTTGAAGGAACACGACAAAGGTCTCCCTACTTAGACCTTCAATCTCTAAAGGTCTGCGAACAGAATGAAGTGCCGACCGAAGCTTCCCATCTGATAGAATATCGGCTGATTCTCCTACCTGAATGAGGAAGCTTTCTGGTGATGTTTTCACCAAAAGAACCCTACCAGAATTAGAGTCAAATAATTGCAAGTATGTATGCTCATTCGGAGTTGAACAGTCTTTCACACAAAAAGAATCATTCATCAACATGAATAAAGGAGAAGTTAGGACAGTAAAAATCCCATAGTCGTAGTGCCATTGTTGCCACAGATTTGAAAAATGCTTGCTCGAACAACTTACTTCTTTGCCATCTGATGAAGAGAAATCATGCAAATTTGTTAGTAAATTTGAAAGAGTTGAAGTAGTTGGTGTTGACTTTGATGTTGACTTTTTGGTTCTCTTGTTCTCTTCCTTTAGAAGGAGTCTATCCAGAGAAGAATGATAGTGAATTAGGCGCCCTTTGGCGGTTCCAGAATCCAATATAGTTTGCCCTAGTTCACTACCACCAATCATTTTATCACATACATGTGCTAATCGAAGCCCTAGTTCTATCATGCAGAGGCCTAGTTCTTTGAAAATGTTCCCAATCAACCGTTGTTCATGACCATCTTCATTTCCATTGTTAAAGAGGGATGTATTGATTCCAAGTACGAAAACTGCTCGTATTTCAACTGCATAGCAAATGAAGAGACAGATCTATCCAAGTTCTTTAGGGGCACGTCACTGCCCAAGCCATTCTCCTGCAAATTACATGATCATTAGTTACAAAGCAGCAAGACTAGAACTCAGAGTTTATCAACCCAAAGATCGAAACGGTATTCTGTTTTGGATAAAGCTCACATGTCTCTGATGATGATCGAATCAAGCCAAACAAGCTGAGTCATGAACAAAATTGAAATCCAACCTTTTGATCAGAACGCGGGATGATTAGAGATTGGCACAAACTATTAATATTTTTTTTCTTAGATATTTTTTCTTTCTTTTATGTATAAAAATATACGTATACACACAAATGTATATAAACATATGAAGAAGCTTAAACAATATTTTAAAAAAATTATTGATTTAAAGCAAAGTCAAAATCTACTCGAGCTGATTCTAGTTGAACTTTGTGAATCGGTTTAATCCACGAGCAAATTTCAAGCAGGGTATACATAAACTCGAATTGGTTTGCAATCAAACTCTTCCCTAAAAGATGAAATGAAGAATCAATGTTGATGTAGCGAACATGAACACATGCTTAGTCCCAGAGATAAGAACGACCTTTTGTCATCTTTGATGAAAATACAACTGAAAGAAAAATTGGTGCATTACAGACAAAGACTGCTAAAAGAACCCCCTCTCAACTAATACGGTGGAAAAATTGAGGTTGGACTTCATCCCTCAACTCTTAGCCTCTGGGTTGACTCTTGAAGGGTTCAAAGATATGGATTGATTAAAGTGCCGCCTCAAGTTCACTGTTGTAAAGTTTATATTGATGAGATGTGTTACTGGCCTGCCGTAGAACGATGGTATAGTCGCCGAAGAGTGGTCGGAGGCGGAGATGACGGCGCCAAGGGATACATCGGATATGACGGTGCCCAAAGACATAGCGGAGCCGGAACCGTGGCTACCAAGATATCTCAAAGAAAAAAAGAGAGAACTACCACAATCTCATAAAGCGGACAAGGAAATAGAATTGATTCTTCGCATTCTTTCTACTAGCCCAAGGGGCCTTAAATAAGAGATACAAGGGCATAGATGTTATTAAGTCCCCTGACGACAAATACAAATACAACGACACAACATAACGGCACGATATTGACACAATCATAAAAATACAACATAATAAGGGCACAACAAAATAATTGGGCATGAAGCCAATAACATCTTTCTCGCCATGTAAAAAGAGCTTTGCCTAGAGCTAAAGGGAGACCAATGTCAGTAACAATTTCACCTGATTCCCTCATCATCAGCATCTTCCACATGCAGATAAAAAAGTCTTGCATCGATGTCCACGAGTATATTGTTCATCGCAGTTATAGCATAACCCGTGTGCGCGTCAGTCAAACACATCCCTTTGAGTCCATGTGCCTGCGGTGAAGTAGGCCTCTTGAACCATCTGAAGTCGACATGCGCACAATCCATTTAAACTCAAAGCAATCACCAATTCCCTGTGAGCATCAAATTTGACATCCAAGCGCAGCCATTCTTGAAGCCTGACTGTAAAGATGGTGACCTGCATCTCAAGGGTATCATGACATGATCCAAAAGAATCTTAAACTGTTTCAGATAACCATCAATAGACCATGTCTTATGTAATGTAGCGAGGGCCCAAAGGAGTTGCAGATTTGCTGCGAATCGATGGGCCCAAGCGAAGGTTGCAGACCCTCTTAAAGTCACTCTAGATCAATCCAAGATTGTCAGCATGTAAATGGGTAAACCATACCAGAGCAATTTCAAATATGTGGAAGGTGTCCAAACTTATCCATTATGTCAGAGGTGTCTGCAAATGACTAAAAAGTTGTTCGCATCTAGTGAGCCAACCTAAGTGATCATCCTTGTCATGGTAAGTTGGAATAGCCAACTTGGTGTAACGGGGCACAATATTGAATTCATGTAGTATCATGGTCGGGGATCAAGGTGAATGAGTGGCGAAGGTGGCGAAAAACTGCTGCAAGCTTGATCTTGTGCGGGAGTAATGGACACTGGCAGAGTGGAAGTGAGATCATCGAGGCCCTTGAAGAAGGCATCAAAGCTTTTTGATGACGTTCCTCGACAGCAGTGTGATGTAGCATCAGAGTTTGCATCATGGCCAAAATTTGGCTCAACTGATCTGAAGAGTCACCTATGTCGTGCGAGGAAAGAAATGAAGCAAGTTGCGTGTCAGCTTGTTTTTGGTGGGGCAAGAGGAATGGATGTGCTCGAACATGGTGTGTCATGTGAATTGCGATGTTTCCGTATGTTTACGCGAAATAACACTTTCGCAAATCCAATTGGCCCTTGAATTAATTAATGTGAATCTATGTTACTAAAGGCGCGTCTAAGGCTCTAAGCTCACCGGGCTCAGAGATTTGCGCCTCTGTGCGCTTTATTTGCGCCTTTAGAATATAAAAGACGTGCATGCGTGGGATTTTTTGTTGTAAATTTTTTTCTTCAAAAATTAAGAAAAAATGTAAAAACTCAATAATTTTTACCGATTTAGTGTTAGTGAAAGATAATTGTGCGTTGAGACTTAGATATGATCAAGTGACCACATCTATTTTTTATTTTTTAAGAGATATAAATGATAGTAATGAATAATTAATTAGTAGAATAGATGAAAAATTTGATCGAGAAGCTAAAATAATGTTTGATGCTGATTATTTAAAATGTACGTGGTTGTGTCTTGCCTTCGTCAGGCATGCGCCTGCGCCTTGAGACTTGTGCCTAGGCTCTAAGACCCCTTTGCGTCTTGCGGCTTTAATAACTAAGTGTGTATATGAATTGAATTTGTGTGTGTGAGAGAGAGAGAGAATGTATGTGTGTGTATGTGTATGTGTGTGTGTGGTTGTAAGTGTGTGTGTGTGTGTATGGTTGTACGTGTGTGTGTGTGTGAATATGAATGTGTATGTCTATGTATGTGCATGTGTGTGTATGTCTATGTATGTGCATGTGTGTGTATGTCTATGTATGTGTATGGTTGTAAGTGTGTATGTGTGTTTGTGTGTGAGGTGTAAGTGTGTATATGAATTGAATTTGTATGTGTGTGCGTGTGTATGTCTTTGTTTAAATGATCCATTTTATTTTGTAAATGGGTCCGATTAATGAGTTACATAGAAAGAGAAGCTTATTGAGAAAGAGAGCTATTGTAGACGCATTACTGGAGCTGTCGTAGTTATGATGCAGCGTGGCTCACTCAGTTCTTCAAGCCTTAGGAATTAACAAGATAGTCTAAGGAGGACATTACTAAATAGGTTATACTATGGGCCTGACATGAACCAATTGCGTAGGAACAAAAATGTTTTCCAAAGCTTATGTAACATATTAGTGGAGAAGATCTGGTTGAAAATCAAAATATAACACTGAATGAATCGTTTGGATTATTCCTATATATCCTAGCACAAAATAATAAATTTAAGAATGCAGATGGTACATACATACGTTTCATGATAACATCAGCAGACATTTCAACAATGCATTGAGGGCAATTTTGAAGATGAGTGCAGCCAACATCAAACTTCCTAAAACATCAGAAGCACATAAATGGGGGCACTTTAAGAATAGTGTCAATGTTATTGATGACACACATATTGAGGTCATTGTTCCAATATGTGACCAAGATAGATATAGGTTATATAACAGTAGGAAACAAGCTGTTACCATCAATGTTATGCGATGTAAACATGAGATTCATATATGTTTCACCTGGATGAGAGGATTCTGTTACGTCCCTAGATTGTGACCTCATGCAAAGTGGGTGGAGAAGGAAATCCTGGAGGAAGGTGGATCCCTTCTTGGAACCCTTGGGAGCTATGTTGAGGAGGTAGGAGAACACCGACGGAGGAGGATCTCTGAGGTTACGACCGACGAAGTGCGGTGGGATCGGGTACGCGTGTGAGTGGCTGACGGGGTGCGGCGGGTTACGCGAGCGAGAGAGAGAGCGGGTAGGGTTACAGGAGGAAAATAGAAGGGGTAGAGAGAGAGAGAGAGAAATTAGAGAGAGATAAAGAAAATTGAAAATGATTTGCCTCCTTTCACATGGCCCCCAACCGGACTTGAAATAGTCACACATGGTTCTCAAAATGGCCCCTTCTTGGCTTAGACACGGAGGAACAAAAACGCATAATAAAACTAGAAACTAGATAACTTGACCAAATGCGGGTCCATAACATCTCCTCCCTCCCCGACCACAAACTTTCTCTCAAGCTTGTTCTGTGGTGGCAGAGGTCGCTGAATCTCTTGTGTCCGTGTCAACATCCCCGTTCTGTAGAAGGGTGGGGTCGTCCACCTCCAGCCAAAAGAGGCGCTTACAGCAATGTCCACGGAAATATGGCTCGTCGCAATTGTAATAGAGGCCCTTGGCATGGCAGTCAGTCCTCTCCTGTGTAGACAGTTGGCGGACGGTGGGTAGATGGTTGGCCTCACAGTCCTGAGCTAGGAGGCTGACTGTGGGTGATGGCAGAGGGTGAGGGATGCGGATGGGCCCCTCGTCATCTGGGCGATGGAGATGAGGGCGATCCAACAACAGACGCTTCGCAGATGCAAGCCAAGCTCATGACAGTCGTCAGATCTGCGGGGGCATGAAATTCCACGTGTCCATTCAGAGGTGCTCATGGAGTCCCGCCATAAAGATGGGCACCTGCTGGATAGGAAGAACTGAGGGAGTTCGGGCCAAGTGGACCTGAAACTATTCGAGGTACTCGTCGAATGGACCGGTCTGTCGAAGAGAAATGAGATCCCCCAAGGGATTGCTACGGAGGGGTGACCGAAACGAAGGTTGCAGCTGAATTTGAAATCCACCCATGATAGGAGTGGTTTCTCTCGTTGCAGTTGGGAAAACCAAAGTTGGGTTGGGCCCATCAGATGGAAAGAAGCGACATTGAGTCATTCTTCTCAAGGGATGCACTGAGTGGCGAAGTACTGCTCACAGCGAGAGAGCCAGACAAAGGGGTTTTCGCGGCCATCGAAGATTGAAAAGTCCATCCGCACGTATCGTTGCATATTGTTGCCCTCCTGTCTCGGGGGTAAAAATTTTGGAGGGGTTCGCAAGATCGGCGCATCATGGGAGGAGCTCGTTGCCGGTTGGAGCTTTGTGAATGACTCAAAAATTTGAGATATGTTATCCTCTAGGAGCTTTGTGAATGACTCAAAAATTTGAGATATGGTGGGTGGTTCGTCCATGGCCGGAGGAGAAAATGGAGGGATGTCAGCGCCGGAGGAGTTGGAGATAGTAGTCTGGTAGAGACAACAAGCAAAGGGCCCTCGTCGATGGAGGAGCTGAGTAGTATGGGTTGCGGAGTGGCCGAGTAGGACTGGCGGCAAGCGGGCGAGCAGAGCCGCTGGGCGGAGCTGCTGGGGGTCGACGCTCGTCGGGGATGGTGGGGTCGGACACAACGGAGGAGGCGCTAGATCTGCAGGGTCAGGGACAGGGAGAAGAGTTTCCTCTGATGCCAAGTTGTTATGTGCCCTAAATTGCGACCTCGTGAAAGGAGGGTGGAGAAGGAAATCCTGGAGGAGGAAGGTGGATCCCTTCTTGGAACCCTTGGGAGCTATGTTGAGGAGGTAAGAGAATGTCGGCGGAGGAGGAGCTCTGAGGTTGCGGCCGGTGGAGTGCAGCGGGATCGGGTACACGGGCGAGCAGATGATGGGGTGCGGCGGGTTACGCGAGCGAGAGAGAGGGTAGGGTTACGAGCGGAAAAAAGAAGGGATAGAGAAAAATTAGAGAGATAAGGGAAATAAAAAAATGATTTGTCTTATTTCACATGGCCCCCAACCGGGACTTGAAATAGTCACACATGGTTCCCAAAATGCACCCTCCTTGGGCTTAGACATGGAGAATCAAAAGCTCGTAATAAAAATAGAAACTAGATAACGTGACCAAATGTAGGACCATAACAGATTCCTCTTCAGATTTAAGAGAGTTGCGCAATGCACTTAAGAGGGAGAATAGCTTTAAAGTTCACGTAGGTAAATATATTTTTCTTGTGTATTGTCTTCTTGATAAAAGAGGGTCGTTTTTTTCATAACATTTAATGTGACATAGTAGGTAACTATTATCTTGTCGATGTGGGGTATACAAATAAGCCTAGATAGCTCCTTATCGATCGACTCGTTATCATTTTCAGGAGTGAGCTGCTCAAGGAAATAATCTAACTACTTATAAAATTATTAATTTATTATCATCGCATTCAACGTAAAAAAGGTACAAAAAGAATACTAAAATTACCCAAAAAAAGATGAGCAATTTTACGTCAACCATCTTTCTTTGACAAAGTGAAAGGTAGAAACATATAATTTTGACTCGTCCTCACTTAATATACACCAAGTAAATTTGTTTTAATTGTATTCACTTAGTAAACAGGTCCAGATCATTAATGCATGTTGCATTCTCCACAACTTCGTGATGGTTAAAAGCTAGTGAGTGATGCAGGATTGTTGGAGGAAGTTGATCCGTAGATAGTAACACATCTTAATAGAGGGGATAGTTTCGAATATTACGATATTGTTGAACACATTCAAGAGACAAATGAATGGAAAACATTCATAGATACCTTGTCTATATAACAATGTTTCATGAGTACCAAGCGCAACAAGAAGATATGTTGGAGCGAAGTCATGATACCATTACGTGATAGTATTTTGTGTGGTTAAAGTATTTTGTCTATAATTTGCGTAGATTATGCGATAGATTATTGTTTTGAATTATGTGATAGAATTTTGTTTAGATTATGCATTATGTGATATCATTTTGTTATGCCATTACTTTCCTTTCAAGCTGTGCCAAGCATAGACAAGAGTAAAAATCAAATCAGAAAAGAAAAGAAAAATCATATATTCATTGGACGTTTGGAATGGATAATGCACTTTCATCAACTCTCTTAGAACAATAAAATCTCAGTAATAAGGGCACAAATGGGTGGAAGGGAGTCGAATTCACTGCTGGTATTACAACATTGTGGGATGAGTGTCAGGTTCATATGACAAGCAAAAAATATGGCAAGACTAAAAACTTGGAATACAACTGATTTTGAGTGGAATTGAGAGCGACATGTAGTGAAAGTTGACAGCGAAGAGGTGTGGGTCGATTATATTAAATCAATGAATTATTTCACGCATTTCTCACATACATTTTAATAGATTGCTAATTATCTTTATTTGTATATGCAGGCACAACTAACTCTTAAGCAGTACAAAGATAAGGTCATCATAAATTGGGGTGACCTCGCAACACTTTGTGGCATAGAGCAACTGAGGCAATAACAACTGGAGTGGAAACGGATATTTAAATTCATGTGGAAGAGATTGTTGACAATGATGTTGGTGTAGAGTCAAGTCGTCAAAGGAAGAAGCAGAGAAAAAAAATTAACTATTGATATGATAGCAACGATTGTCACTTAACACTGATGGACCGGTTGAAATCGCACCGGCGGTTCAACCACCTAGAGAGATGACGATGATCAGAAGAAGGTATGTGGCACTGTCAGTTATGCCTGAACTGTCAGAGTATGATCTGATCAAAACCATAGAAACGCTCAGCATTGGCGAGATCACGTGTGAGGTCTTCATGGCTATGCCAGAGATTCTTAAGAGAACTTGGTTGTGCATGTGTTTGGGCCATAAATCTGATATTTAATTTTTTTATTTTGGTAATTTTGGTCATATGACATTGTCACTTTTGCTGGTTTGATATCTGTGATGGGTTAAAAAATTATATTATTTTGTTTACTATATTTTAATTCTATGCTCACTGTCAATTTTATAAATTTATTGTGTATTCATTTCTTAAAATTCAATTCCTGCATTTGAATTCCATCTTGCATCCGAACAAAAAATTTGGCCGTTTTCAATTCTCGTGCCTGAAAACCACCCTGCAAACGAACAGAAGAATTGAGTCTTGGCTCAAAACCAAAATCTCCGAGTTTTTGGTTTTGGACCAAAACCAATTCCTTTCAATCAAAGCCTGCAAAACAAACACACCCTATATGTTTTTTTAAAATTATGAAAAATAAATTCACAATCCATGATTTTAAACGCATACCATTGTTCAAGTTATTAACAAAGAAATAGATCTTGGGGATAATTAAACTATTCGGGAACAACTCTAATTTGACTTGTTGTAACAACTGTATAGCCACCACGCGACATATGACAAGCCTACAATGGCTACTGTAACTGTATTACTCTATATATAGGCCTCAGCTGTAATAGTTTAGATATCCATGAATAAAGAATGTCTTTTAGTTGTCTGTTAGTGTAGATTAGAAATAGCTGCGGGAATAGATCCCGAAGGCATCCTCTTCCACTTCTCCGGCACCAACGGCCTTGCCGGCGATCTTTTAACGGCTTACACTTGCCGAGACAATAATCCTCCATGCACGCACCACCAATCTCAATATCTCCAAAACACGATAGCAAAGTCAAAGCAACGTCCACTTCAACAAAAGAAGTCCCAAAGATTATATAGGCACTAAGCATCCTCCCTCAAGGGGGTAAGGAAAATCCCATTAGGGTTTACCCCATCAAAGAAAGATCTAAAGGCACCGTAACATTGGTTACTTTCTTACTTCCGCTTATTTCTTGTGTCAATTTCTTGCATGTAGACTCCTACAAGTTTTCAATCTCTAGCGGCCCTCCGCGATTATGGCTTCAACAACTTCTTAGAGGTATCTTCTGCTTGGAGCGTCTCAAAGTTTGCTATTACATCTCAATTACAGAATCATTTTATCACAAGCACCTTCGCGGATACAATCATCTTATTTGGAAGATTAAAACCCTATCATGTTCATTTTGAAAGCAAGATGGATTACAACAAGTGTCTTCGAGGATGCAGAGAGCATTTCGATATTCAGATTCATCACTCAATCAAAACATAACAAGTGCGAGAATATCCTACTGCGGCAGGCCTTCTCTAGCAGTTTTTAGCAACAATACAAACGACAACGCAAAAACACAAGAGAAAATCGAACCACCGTAAAAGTACGCAATTTCAGAAGCTCACCTTGAGCACTTGCGCTCGTTCCTTATTTCCAAGGAGTGCCAGCTTCCTTGCAAATGGGAGGAGAGTCTTCCGCAGTGCCGGTCGCCTTGGGAACACCGGTAATCGAGAGAAGACCGGGACCCGACGGCCCTAGTACTCGCATCACCGCACCGGAGATTAATTCTATCTTCTGCAGTTCCTGGGTGGAAAGAGAGGAAGAAGCGTCACGGGAAGAAGAGAGGAGGACTAGATCGGAGTAATGGACCTCCAATGGTTCCATAACTTCGACCTCCTCTTCCATAGTCGCCACGCCGCCGATGAGGAAGACACCCTCCGGCTAGGGCCTTGCGCAAAATTGTTCATTAGGGTTTACATATAAGGTTCTACGAAATAGCCCAAACCCCGTATATTTCAAGCATAATACATATGTAATGGGCCGGCCCAAATATCGCTTATATCTTACCTTAGTTAGGGCATAGCTTGAAAATAGATCACTTTTAGGGCTTATTTGGTCAGGCGGATCCTACAGAGAGGATTGGAAAATTTGTTGATGTTCCTAGAGTTATGCACATTAGTCACATTTTTATGCAATAAAATAATTATTGCGATAAAAAATTCACAAAATAGAAGCATTCTTATTATTACGCTCATTTTAAGTACTATATTATTCATATTCCGACCGTAAAATAATGCATTACAATTGTATTTTCATTTTAAGACTGTAATGTCATTTTACACCTGTAATGCATGAAATTACGACCGTAATTTTTTCAGTTATGATCTTAATATGAGTAATATGATACTTAAAATGAGCGTAAAAATATGAACATCTGTAATATTATTTTACAAAAAAGAAGTTACAAATTGAAAATTTTAATTTGAAGCATTAAAATGTGTCGGCGTCTAACGTGCATAACTCTATGCACGCTAGGCGCGCCAAAAAATTTTCCAGGACAGGTCACTGCTACTAGGGAGGCCTCTGGGCGGTTGCAATCTGGTTGATTTCATGCGTCGCTTGGATGGGATTTGTGAGGTCGAACATAACCTTAATCGCACGAAATTGGATCAAATTATTTCAAACCCTTTCAAGCAATTGATCCAATTCATAGTTATGGTTCTAATTGCCCACTAGATTCTCTTGATGTTCATCTTGAAGTAATCTTATCATGTGTTATTGACAATGGTTGGGAATCATAATATAGAATAAGATTATACCTGGGTGTTGGATACGGGAAATTTTTTGGTCCGCCGTTTGGACCGTGAAAACGGTCCGCTCATAAATACCGCTTAATTTCCGGGACCCACCTCATTCCTCTCCATTTCGAAATTCAAACTCCAGCAAACCGTCGTCCCCGAAATTCATTGCCCTAAAGCGGAGAAAATTCCACGAAGTAACGCATCGCCGGAGCAGGGATTCTCCTTTCGGCCGCTTTATTCGTCGTCGGCAAGGACGTTTGGTGCCAGTGGTTTAGGGCGAAGGTATCGCCCACGAAGTAACTCATCGTCGGAGACTTGGATTCTCCTATCACCCGCTTTTCCAGTCGCCGTTTGGATTATAGGTTTGTTGGAGTATACTTGCGCCTTCCCGACAAACCCTAAAGCATCAAGTATGATGAAAGTGAACGAATTCGAAATTTGCAGTCGCCGTTTGGATTATAGGTCCGTCGTTTGGATATGTTTTTTGTATTGTTTGAAATGTGCTCACAGAAAATCTTAAATGACTTGTGATTTTAGAATTTCTGTATTGTTTGCCCGTAATTTCACAATGTTTTCAATGTTTGCAACCTCATTTCTCCCCGTTTCTGTACTGTTTGAAATGTGCTCACAGATGTTTAGGTTTAATTTTTTTACCATAAAATCTTGATGATCCGGTCGGATGTAGGTCGTATGGTCACCACTGCATTTTTTTATATATGATGCATTTGAAATCCGGTCGGATCACATCTTTGAATTTTTTTTACGTGTAGATGGAAGGTCATCCAGCCGGCACATTTCTTAATAGTAGATGAGCAATATCGACCTTCAAGAAACAAGCAGAGTCATTGCTTGATGTAATTTCTGATGACTCAAGACAGATGCTGACCAATGCCTCACTGATGCATTTTTTTCAATTTTCCCGACCTACCCCAGAACATTCCCCTACTGTACCGACTCATTCTGTTGTACAGGCCGGATAAATCTGCCTTTCTGCTAGGGCAATATTACGCTAAACTGACAGTGAAAGAGATGATTGTTATACATGGCCTACCCAATAGAGGTCAAGATTTCAATTTCAGAAGATTACCACTATCTAATGTCACATAGTTCGTGCTTGTGAACCATATTAATGAACTAGCCAACCTTGAGGATGATTCGGATGTAGTTGAAAAGCAAAGGGTTGATGCTTTAGTTAAATACATACTATATCGTTTTTTATTCCTGTTAAAATCTCTTAGAATTCTCATGTGCCTGGAAAATTTTGGTGGATTAGAACAATTTAGGAGATATAACTAGCCCATGGCCATCCACGCATTTCTGCACCAACAATTTGATGATTTGCATGCACTCAGCTCCTCCAAAAAATAGCCGGCCAATCTAGGTTACCTCGAAGGGTGCTCAATTATACTTGTGGTAAGTGTTTTTGTTGATTTTATAGTGTTATTGTTGTGGAACTATTGCTATTTTTTTTAAAAAAAATAGCAATCTTGTAGGTATGGTTTTTCGAACATACCAACATCCAGGAGCCAATGGATGCGATGACACAGCCGCGTTTATGTCGGTGGGCCGCAAAAGCCGGTTTTACTCATAAGTTTTGTGAGAATCTCCCGAGCCTTTTGTTTTCAAAGACACAGGTTTGGTCATTTTTGTCACTTGTGGTTTGATGTTGTCTTGTCCGACTAGAGCTAGTTTTTCATAATACATCTCATGTGTAGGTAAAGTCATGTTTGGTTTACTTAAGTTCGGAGGATCAAGAAACATATGGGCTTGATGAATCAGAATCTGACTTTGAGGAGGTACTAAAATTAATGCCTTAAAAGAATCAAAAAGTTGGAAAAACAAAGGAAGGGCCAGAGGAGATGTTGGACAGGGAGAAGTCTAGGATAATGAAGGAGAAAATTAGAAGGAGAGGAGAAGAAAAAAAAGAGGACTTTGAAAAAGTATATTAAAAGGGAGCTTGCACAATCAGAGGGAAGGATTCTTATTGAGATCCGTGGATTGAGCACCAAATTCCAAGAGAAATATGATTCTCTTATTTCCATGATTAACACGATGTCTCAAGTACATGTTCCCAAAGCTGCTGCCCTCACACCATCGTCACTTACCGACACATTAGTCCCGCTACACAAACAAAATCAAACAAGGAAACAATTTGTGTTAGTGAATCCACCCCCGATTCGAAAAGCCACAAAAAATAATGTCAAGCTTCCAAAGCGACCGGGAAATCCAAAGAAGAAATTGATTTCCCGGGGCATATATTTTTGACTCCAGCAGTCATAGAACTCTTAGATTTAACAATGAGTCCCTATGGCAAGAGGTATTTTGTGTTAGACGGTAGCATATGATTATCTATTTATATTGTGACTCATTTTTTCTCTATATATTTGTAGCGAATGTTTATTTGAATGCGGCAACACATCAATGAATAGAGCGGCTTTTGAGGATTTATTGCGCCAAGATTGGCTAATGGATAGCCATATAGATGTATATGTCGTTGTGCTGAACATTCGACGAAGCAAATGCCCGGATGCATGGAATAAATTTTTATATGTATCTCCAAATTATGTGGTAATTTTTATACATATTATACTGCACTTATTTTACATTTACTATAATGTTTGTTTGTAGAGATGTCCTGTTAAGAAATTAAATTGATGCAGTACTTCAAGAGTTGCGGTGTCGGGTACGAGAGCTTATTAAACCATATTACTCCTACAAGTGTCCAAACCGCAGATATCATTTTGATGTCAGTGCACTACCCAAGCCATTGGACACTGTTAACTTGCAATCTTAAAGAGGAGATGTGGTACTATTATGACTCCATGCCCAAAAAGATACCTCAATCGACATTGCAATCAATGGTATATTGTGTGCAATTATTTTTGTGTGTTGCTAATATTTTTACTAATGTTTTTTTTCACAGATTTCAAGCTTGCAGCAGGATACAGGCAGCTCATTACCTTCAGAGGTAAATAATTGGGAGATTAAAAGGTAGGGGAAGCACCAACATAGGAAGGAGGCGACGATTGTGGTGTTTTTGTGTTAAAGTATATGGAGGCGATAGCCAGCACAAAGGCAGTATCTTGGTCAACATTTAAAGGCTGAAATAAGAACATGTCAAGATTCAGGACCGAAATTGCAGTGGAAATGATTAAGCTATTTTGCCCAATTAAGTAGGACACAGTTTACATGCATTTCTTTACTGTTTTTTGGACAATGAGAAATTTAATTTTATTATAATTTGTTACATAACTATGCTCACAAGTGTGCATGGATTGAGCAACTTGGTAACATTTGCACAACAAGCAATTAATGTTGCAGTTATAATTGTTTAATGTAGATTTCAAATGCAGCCAATCCAAATGGCTAAGGTTCGCTATCTTTTTTCCCTGTCCTTTCTGTTCTGTGCAGGAATGTGAAATGTATTGTGTTTTGGTGAATATCATATTAATTTGGAGCACATATACACACATAAGAATAGCTAAGTCATATCCACTTCTCTTCACAATCAAAACCTCAATCATCACAATACATAACAGTAATTCACCTTGCATTAGAAAAAGAAATGTATTCAAGATGAAAAGGCAATTATAAGACAGTAATAGAGCAAGTGCTGCACTTTCAATATAACAAAGCCCACTGACCAAATGAGCATTGTCACAAACTTAGGGAAGATCTGTTCAATATGTGAAGAATCATTCATGTTTCCAATACATGCTCATTTACATTAGCGGCGTGCTGTTATAAGTCCCATCATATATAGGTGTTGTGCACATATACACACATAAGGATAAAAATATTATTTTATAAATCTTGGTACTGTGTCATCATATATATGTGCTGTGCCGATTCACAATTACATAGTAGCATAATATATGTATATTTACCAAAAAAAGCACATCAGGGACACCATAAAAATTATAAGGTTTGAACATAGACACCGCCTCAATTTCTTCTCTAAATAAAGGTTGGGAAACATTGTCAGTGGTTTTGTCGAAGTTCCCACTTCCAAGAAAGTCGAACTCTTTTGGTTCTTCAGCTCCTCGTTCAGTCGTAGATTTAGGGTCTTTTTTCTTCCCTACAAAATTTGCACCTTACGTTAAAGATTATTGCAAGCATATGGAAGGTAAATTTTCAAAACAAATATAGAAATGCAAACTTACTTTGCTTTGCTGGTGTAACGCCCCCGATTTTTTTCTGCGATTATTTAATTCTTGTTTGGCGTTACGATGACGCGTTTCCGTGTTTGTGCCATTTGTGGAGTGTGGTTTAACTCCTTAGAACTGAGTGCCCTATTCTGTAGCCTGTTGGCAATATCTCCCTAGCAAGCCGAGTCGTTTTGGGTGACCCGGTGTGGCCTCTCGGGGGAATGTTTGTGTTTGGCTTTATTTGGGTATAACTCGAGTTCTGTTCGTTGAAAGTTAATTTCGACTTCGCCGTTGTGTTCGTAGCGTGGATATTTAGCTACAGAGCGAATTTCGTCGAATTCCGAGGTGGTTCGGTTTTCGAGTCGTTTTGGGTGTGTTATTAGGAAAAACAAATTAGAAACCCTTTTTAAATTAAGTGAACCGGTAGTTTAGGCAGCGGTTAGGGCCGAATAGGCGTGTCCTTTTATTATAAAAGCCTAGTTAAGAAGTGGCGGACCAACTTCTCCTTCCTCCTTCCCGAGACCAGACCAAAACCGTCGCCCCTCCTGTTCGCGGAAAATGGAGGAAAACCGCCGGCCTGCTTCCCCATCGGACGGTGATTCCGGGCTTGTTCGTGGACGGATTTCGATTCTGAAAGCGGCGTTGTCTTGCTCTCGCTCAGATCTTCATTTCGACGGTAAGATATTTGATTTTCGTGAAGTTTTAGGAGACTTGGATTTCCGGTTCTTGTGGTTTTCCGCCATTAATGTACGATTTGCTTGTTAGGTGCTTTTCCTTCTAGTGTAGAACGAAGAGGAGGGAAATCCGACCAAGCTTCGCCGGAAATCGAGGCAAGTGGTATTCTTGCCCTTGCCATTGTTGTTCTTTTGAATTTTGGAATGTTTCCCGGTTAGCCCTAGGGTAGAAACCATGCTTATTCTCTTATTATCTTGCTAAGTTTTAGGGCTTAGATTCTCCTATGAGCCCCCTCCTTGGGCTGTTTGCTCCTCGTGCTAGTTGTGTTCACCATTTAGACTCCAGATTTGTAGTTATAGTTGGGTGCTTTTGCGGGTGGAGCCGACAGAGAGTGAGGGAGGTTGTTGTGGTAGGGCTCTGGTTAGAACTAGTCTTGGTAGACTCTCAAGTTTTGGTGTTGAGTGTGGTGCACACACTCAAAGCCAAAAGCCGCCCGGACTTGGCGTTGAGTGTGGTGGACACACTCAAAGACATAGTTCGGTTTGCTCTTTGCGGCTGAGTGGTGGGGTGATTGAGTGAAAATTTTCGTCTAAGTCAAAATCGACGGAATCACCAAGTGATTCCCGCCGATTTCGACGTGTATCGTCAGTGATTCCCACCGATCGGCGAGAATCAACCTTGATTCCCGCCGATTCAGCGAGAATCATCTTGATTCCCACCGATTCGGCGAGAATCATTCTGGATTCCCGTCGGTCGTCGAGAATCATCCTGCATTCTCGCCGATTAGGCGAGAATCGTCCTGCATTCCCGCCGATTCGGCGAGAATCAGTCGGCATTCCCACCGACCTTCTCTTGTTGGCGTTGGCTTAGGGTTCTCCTGCGGAAGTGAACTTTGGCGTAGAGTGAGTTGACCTCACTCAACGCCAAAGCTGTTTTGGCGTTGAGGGAGGTAGACTCACTCAACGCCGCTGTTAGGTTTTGTGGTTTTGCTGAAGGCATTGAGGGAGTGGACCTCACTCAACGCCATGGCTGTTCTGGCGCTGATTGAGGCTAACTCACTCAACGCCAAGATCTGGTTAGGCACTGAGTGGATTCCACCCAACGCCGAGCCGTGTTGAGTAACTTCAACACTGTTTCTCTTTCCTCGATTTATGTTCCCGAGTGAGTTTCCTTGATTATATTTGTAGTTTCCTTGTCGGCCATGTTTTCTTTCCTAAAGGCCGAATCATGGGATGTGGATAGTAGTGGTGGTTTGAAGCTCTTCATGGGGAGGTGTTGTGTAATCTAGCCAAGGCCACCCTTATTCTTCTATCTTGCTCCAGGTACGGGCTGGGCAAGGGGTGGAAGGTCCCTTGTGCTTTATCATGTAGACCCCTGAGCTTGTTGGCATGGAAATTGGTGGTTGGGGGACTGAGTTTGCCTCCAACCCGGATCCATGCTGTTGTTTTGCTACTACCATCTCCCACAGCTTAGGGTGTTAGAAGTTTCTTCCTTGGTAGATTGCAGCACTTTGGGCTCTTGGTAGTCTAGTAGGCCCTGTAGGATGTTGTTCCTGAGCTGGGTTGATGCTGTTTCCTCACACGTAGTGCATTTCTTGTCGTCCTATTTTGGACAGTTGTGACTCTTTCTACGGCATGTTTTTCAGTTACTTTTCCCCCTTCGGTTGACTCTTTTATGCAGTTTTTACCTTGTTTTGCTTGCTGAGGTATTCTGTTTTCTTTTGGAATGCCTCAGGTTCTGAGCTGTAGCCAGTTGGGTGGCTAGTTTGCAGTGATGGTGTTGGTGGTCTCTTGGACTTTGGAGATCCGTTTACCTTGTTGGTGAGGTAGTTTTTAGTACTTTCTTACAGACATACATATGTGCCAGTGGGTTCGTGTCAGGTTGTTGGCGCCCACTGGTAGTTTTTACCTTTGTACTGGATATATTACTTATGCCGCTACCGTTTTCTGGAAATAGTCTACTTGCTCTGAGGAGGATTTATGCTAGGTTGCTAGCTATTTTTAAAAACTACTATTATTATAAGTACATCGCATGATCAGCATGTTTTATAAAAGTAAATCACTATTTTCCAAGCAGCGTATAAAGATCATTTTCCTATATATAATATCAATTAAATGTAGAGTCTTGCATAGTATGAGTGGTTCTCTTGGAACTCTTATACACCCTTTAGGATGCTAAACCTGAATAAAGTATTTTTCCGCAGCGCGTAAGTATAGTTTTTATCTGTGGACTAGGTGATCCACCGAGCCGAGGGATACGGCCTCTAAAATATAACTGATTTTCTAATCATTAAGCTCATGATACTCTTTCATAAAGAGTAGCAGTTGGTTTTGCCTGAGCGTCAGCAGTTATCCCCTGCTTGACGTGGCATCATGACGCGCGTTTTCTCATACTCTGATAATTATTTAATTCGGGGAAAATGCGGGTTGTGACAGTTGGTATCAGAGGGAGGTTGCTTGATAAGTTAGTCAGGCAACCTTCATTTGTTTGTTTTTAGTAGTTCAGCATCATGTCATTCACACACCGATATGTCATCAGCACGTCTTGACAAAAGCACGAACACTACACTCATAGCATAACATGAAGTATACGGGGCATATTATGTAGTATGAGATGCATAATATGTGTTCGTATATGGATCCACCATAGGGACAACATGTGAGGGTTATGTAGTATGGGATGCATAACCTCACCACATGGCTGCGACTAGCACATTTTCTTGTTCGTTGCATGCGAATGTTATGTAGTATGGGATGCATAACATTTTCATGTGTACGCCGCTCATAACATGCATTAGGACTTTTTTAGAATGCATAGCACAATCATGCATAGCATAACATGGCATAAACACAACGTGCCAAGCTAAAGACTGGCAGGATGGCATATGTACACACATAAGTTTTTGAGTCAAAAATAATATAAAGTCATGCATTCCCGATCTAGGCACAAGAATTAGTATGGTGGTGGTTAACCATCCTAGGTTAGGACATAACATAAAGTTTTATAAAAGGTAAACTCCCAGAGCAAGTTTAGCAGCTTTAAGTTCATATCTATATATGTATGGTCTGTACTAGTAGTTGAGTCAAGCCATTGTACTAGGATCTAACTAGTGTTGCTATGACTTTAGGATGGTGAGACGTCCTTCGACTAGATCAACCCCCCTGCCTGAGGGTGAGTCTTCTAGAGCTCAGAATGATGCGGTAATCGAAAGCTTGCGGCAGAGTAGCGATTCCTTGAGCAGGCAGTTGGTGGAGGTGCGAGCCCAGATCCAGTCTTTGGTAGCAGTTGTGGCGGGTCAGACTCAGGGAGTGCAAGGCCCTGCAGGGGGGATTGTTGTTCCTCCCCCTCCTACACCCTTAAGACCTCTATTGGTGGTGCCAGCGGAGATGACCTTCATCTCGCAGTTTCAGAGGCTGAGCCCTCCCACTTATGACGGGAAGGCAGACTTCATGGTGATAGACGACTGGCTGATCTCCATGGAGGAGATGTTCTCGTATTCAGGGATTGCAGACGATCAGAGGGTGATGATAGCCGCCTATCAGCTTAAAGGTTTGGCTAAGAGTTAGTGGCTGAGAGAGAAGGAGAGCTTGGTAACCGGATGCTCTTGGGAAGTGTTCAAGAAGATGCTATTGAGGAAGTTCTTACCCTCGGTCGAGCGTGACCGCCTCATGAACGACTTCCTCCATCTGAAGCAAAGGCAGCTCACGGTGGGTGAGTATGAGATAGAATTCAGCAAGTTGAGCCGTTTTGCCCCTGGATTGGTCAGCGTTGAGGCTGATCGAGTTAAGCGATTTCTCGGTGGTTTGAGGAGTGAGGTACAATAATTGACTAGTGCTTATGGGTCAGAAACTTACGCAGGAGTAGTGGAGGCTGCTCTGAAGGTGGAGGCTATTGAGACCGCAAAGAGCAAAGGACAGCAAAGTAGGAAGGATAAGAGGAAGTCTGTGGAGGAAGAGAAACTCCGGGTACCGGATGCGGTTCCTAGGAAGAAGAGCAAAGTGGTATGCAGTTTCTGTGGCCGGTCAGGCCACCCGGTCGAGAGATGTTTCAAGAGAGCAGCAGCTTAGAGGAAGGAGCAGGTTCATGCGATTTAGGGTACTCCGAGGAGAGATGTCTCCTGTTCTGTTTGCAAGCGACCCGGGCATGATGTTGCCCAGTGCTGGTCCAAGGATAAGGTCTGTTTCCAGTGTGGGCAGAAGGGACACATCAAGTCTAGGTGTCCTCAGGTCCAGCCTGCCCTGCAAGCAGTGCCCCTTCAGGCATTACCTCCACCTCAGCGTGTGGGCAAGGGAAAGGGAAAGCTGAACGTGATCTCTTCCGAGGAGGCTGAAGCTTCGACTCTGGTCATCTCAGGTTAGTTGTCTTCCAGCCTGAATGTTTTGTTCTTGTCTTGCTAAAATGTAGTATTGTTGTGGTAGTTCCTTAGTTATATATGTTCCTATAGGGAAGTTTAAGGTGAAGAACCGCTGGGCGCGTGTTCTGTTTGACTCCGGCGCTACCCACTCGTTCGTGGCTAGAGCCTTTGTAGAGCGACATCGGTTGACTTTAGATCGAGTTCGGGATACCTTTCGTGTTAAGTTCCCCTCCGGTGAATCTGTGTTGTCAGATGTGGGCATGTTGGATTGCCCTGTTTTGTTGGGGGACTTCCTTGCGAAGGCAGACCTGAAGATGATTGATCTGGAGGACTTCGATGTTATTTTGGGCATGGACTGGCTGTCTAGGTATGATGCAGTCATTCAGTGCAAAGGGAAGCGCTTGGACTTCATCAGGGATGACGGTCAGTCAGGAAGCGTGTATGCGGATCTGAGCCAAGATTCTCCTGTCATCTCTGCGGTATGTGTTCAGAAGTTTTTTCTTTCGGACTGTTTTGCTTGTTTGGTCTCGGTGGTTGGGACCGCTGTTAGTGTACCGCACTTAGAGGAGATTCCAGTTGTGCGAGATTTCGCCGATGTTTTTCCTGATGACCTTCCTGGTCTTCCTCCCGAGCGGGATGTTGAGTTTGTGATCGATTTGGAGCCGGGTACGCGCCCTATTGCTAAGGCGCCGTACCGGATGGCCCCTCGAGAGCTAGAGGAGTTGTGAGTTCAGTTAGATGAGTTGTTGGTGAAAGGGTTTATCAGGCAGAGTTCGTCGCCTTGGGGTGCTCCTGTTCTATTTGTGAAGAAGAAAGATGGGTCAATGCGGCTTTGCATCGACTATAGGGAGCTGAACAAGGTCACAATCAAGAACAGAGGATCGATGACTTATTTGACCAGTTGCGCGGTAGCACGGTCTTCTCCAAGATTGACCTTCGTGCAGGCTATCATCAGCTTAGGATCCGTGATGCAGATATTCCACGGACTGCGTTTAGATCAAGGCACGGACATTTTGAGTTCTTAGTGATGTCGTTTGGATTGACCAACGCTCCATCAGCGTTCATGGATATGATGAACCGGGTGTTCAAGGATTTCCTAGATAAGTTCGTGGTGGTCTTCATCGATGATGTGTTGGTTTACTCTCGCAGTGCTGAGGAGCATGAACAGCATCTGCGCTTGGTTCTATCGGAGTTAAGGAACCATAAGTTATTTGCCAAGTTAAGCAAGTGCGAATTTTGGTTGCCTCAGGTCTCGTTTCTGGGCCACGTGGTGAATGAGGATGGGATCTCGGTTGACCCGGAAAAGATCGCAGCAGTGATGGATTGGAGTAGGCCGGGCACGCCCAAAGAGATCAGGAGCTTCCTAGGGTTAGCCGGCTACTACAGGAGGTTTGTGGAGGGTTTCTCTACCCTAGCTGCACCTCTGACTAAGCTGACTCAGAAGAACGTGGCTTTTGATTGGAGCGAGAAGTGCGAAGAAGCCTTCCTGGAGTTAAAGAGGAGATTGTGCACTGCTCCTATCCTGACCCTGCCTACCGAGGGCATGGATTATGATGTATACGTGGATGCTTCGCATGTGGGTCTGGGATGCGTATTAATGCAGGTGGGTAAGGTGATTGCATATGGGTCAAGGCAACTGAAGACTCATGAGAAGAATTATCCTACGCATGATCTCGAGTTCGCAGCAGTTATTTATGCGTTGAAGCTGTGGAGACACCTACTTTATGGGGCTCAGTGCAAGATCTTCACCGACTATAAGAGCCTGAAGTACGTGTTCACGCAGAAGGAGTTAAATCTGCGCCAGCGTCGGTGGCTAGAGTATGTGGCTGATTATGATGTAGAGATCCAGTATCACCCAGGCAAGGCCAATGTGGTGGCCGACGCCCTGAGTCGGAGGACGGGTAAAATCTTTAATCTCTCCGCCGACCGTTTAGTGGAAGAGTTCCTCCTTATGGATATATCAGTGGAATGCGGTGGCCTACAGAGTAGTTTGTCAGTGGCAGAGCCGTCTTGGATTTCTTTGACCAGACTTCACTAGAAGGACGACCCGGATCTTCTTCACTTGTACTCCAGGACTGAGAGAGGAGAGTTGCCGGATTATTCCATCGATGATGCGGGAACTTTGAAGTACCGTGGCAGATTTTGCATCCCCGCGGTTGGGGACATTCGGGGTATGGTTTGCAGAGAGGCTCATGGATCCAGCGTTGCCTATCATCCAGGATCTACGAAGATGTATCGTGACTTAAAGCAAATTGCCTGGTGGTATGGCATGAAGGGAGATATAGCCCGATTTGTTGCGGAGTGCCATACTTGCAAGCGGGAGAAGGCCGATCATGGAAGGCCTGGTGGTAAGTTGACTCCGCTAGAGATCCCGACTTGGAAGTGGGAGAGTATATCTATGGATTTCATCACGAGTTTACCGCGATCCCCGAGGGGATTTGATTCTGTTTGGGTTATAGTGGATAGATTGACGAAGTGTGCTCACTTCGTGCCATATAAGATTGACTACCCTATGAAGAAGATAGCAGAGTTGTACTTGAATGAAGTCATTCGACTCCACGGTGTGCCGGTTAGCATCATTTCTGATCGAGACTCCCGGTTTACTTCTCGTTTTTGGCAGAGTCTGCGGGAGGGTTTGGGTAGGGATCTGAGGTATTCTACTGCGTACCACCCACAGACTAATGGGCAGACGAAGCGGGTGAATCAGATAGTTGAGGATATGATCCGATGCTACACTTTAGATCACGGTGGAGCGTGGGATGAGCGGCTGCGACTTATGGAATTTGCTTACAACAATAGTTATCAGGAGAGCTTGCAGATGGCTCCGTTCGAAGCCTTGTATGGGAGGCGATGCAGAACTCCGTTGTTTTGGGCTGAGGCTGGTGAGAGGCCATTGTTAGGTCCTGATGCGCTCGAATAAATGGAAGTCGCAGTGAAGCTTGTTCGGGAAAAGCTTCGTATAGCTCAGGAGAGGTACGAGAAGAACGCCAATCGGCGTAGGTCTGCCTTGGTGTTTTCTGTGGGGGACCTTGTATTTCTTAAGGTTTCCCCGATGGTGGGTGTAAAGAGGTTTGGTAAGAATCGGAAATTAGACCCGAGGTATGTGGGCCCGTTTAAGATTTTGGAACGAATTAGCGTGTCAGCTTACAGGTTGGATTTGCCAGCAAACTTCCCAGGTGTTCATAATGTTTTCCATGTTAGCAAATTACGGAAGTGCGTGCGCAGCAGTGGGCAAGTCTTGGACGTTGTGCCCCAGTTGGAGCCCAACCTCTCTTTTGTTGAAGTGCCCGTCCGTATTTTGGATACTCAGGAACGGGTGCTGCGAAAGAAGTCTATTCCGATGGTGAAAGTTCTTTGGAGGAATCAGGATTTGGAGAGCGCGACTTGGGAGTTAGAGTCGGCTATGAGGGAGGCTTACCCTCAGTTGTTTCCCTGATTAGTTTGGTTTGTTTTTCTTCTTGTAATGTTTGGATTATTACTTTCCTTCTTTAGTAGAAGTGTTGTGCGTAAAGTTTCGGGACGAAACTTTCTTTTAGGGGGAGTGACTGTAACGCCGCCGATTTTTTTCTACGATTATTTAATTCTCGTTTGGCGTTACGATGACGCGTTTCCGTGGCTTGTGCCATTTGTGGAGTGTGGTTTAACTGCTTAGAACTGAGTTCTCTATTCTGTAGCCTGTTGGCAATATCTCCCTAGCAAGCCGAGTCGTTTTGGGTGACCCGGTGTGGCCTCTCGGGGGAATGTTTGTGTTTGGCTTTATTTGGGTATAACTCGAGTTCTATTTGTCGAAAGTTAATTTCGACTTCGCCGTTGTGTTCGTAGCGTGGATATTTAGCTACGGTTCGAATTTCGTCGAATTCCGAGGTGGTTCGGTTTTCGATTCGTTTTGGGTGTGTTATTTGGAAAAACAAATTAGAAACCCTTTTTAAATTAAGTGAACCGGCAGTTTAGGCAGCGGTTAGGGCCGAATAGGCGTGTCCTTTTATTATAAAAGCCTAGTTAAGAAGTGGCGGACCCACTTCTCCTTCCTCCTTCCCGAGACCAGACCGAAACCGTCGCCCCTCCTGTTCGCGGAAAACGGAGGAAAACCGCCGGCATGCTTCCCCATCGGACGGTGATTCCGGGCTTGTTCGTAGACGGATTTCGATTCCGAAAGCGGCGTTGTCTTGCTCTCGCTCAGATATTCATTTCGACGGTAAGATATTTGCTTTTCGTGGAGTTTTAGGAGACTTGGATTTCCGGTTCTTGTGGTTTTCCGCCATTAATGTACGGTTTGCTTGTTAGGTGCTTCTCCTTCTAGTGCAGAACGAAGAGGAGGGAAAGCCGACCAAGCTTCGCCGGAAATCGAGGCAAGTGGTATTCTTGCCCTTGTCATTGTTGTTCTTTTGAATTTTGGAATGTTTCCCGGTTAGCCCTAGAGTAGAAACCATGCTTATTCTCTTATTATCTTGCTAAGTTTTAGGGCTTAGATTCTCCTATGAGCCCCCCTCCTTGGGCTGTTTGCTCCTCGTGCTAGTTGTGTTCACCATTTAGACTCCAGATTTGTAGTTCTAGTTGGGTGCTTTTGCGGGTGGAGCCGAGAGAGAGTGAGGGAGGTTGTTGTGGTAGGGCTCTGGTTAGAACTAGTCTTAGTAGACTCTCGAGTTTTGGTGTTGAGTGTGGTGCACACACTGAAATCCAAAAGCCGCCCGGACTTGGCGTTGAGTGTGGTGGACACACTCAAAGCCATAGTTCGGTTTGTTCTTTGCGACTGAGTGGTGGGGTGATTGAGTGAAAATTTTCGTCTAAGTCAAAATCGACGGGAATCACCAAGTGATTCCCGCCGATTTCGAAGTGTATCGTCAGTGATTCCCACCGATCGGCGAGAATCAACCTTGATTCCCGCCGATTCGACGAGAATCATCCTTGATTCCCGCCGATTCGGCGAGAATCATTCTGGATTCCCGCCGGTTGTCGAGTGTACAACCTCGGGCTCACAGGAGGGAACCCAGCAGAGAGGGAATTAGAAGAATCCTCAAAAGGAGACAAGGCCCTAGGCGAGAGGGGCCCGACGCAAAGACCACTCGCACTAAGCGAGAGGGGCCTAAAGCTGGGTCCACTCGCAATGGGCGAGAGGAGCCCAAAAGCTGGGTCCACTCGCAATAGGCGAGAGGAGCCCAAAAGAGGGTCTACTCGCAATAGGCGAGAGGAGCCAAAACGTGGGTCCATTCGCCTGGCGGGTGGGGGTCAAAGGAAGATTGTCTATATGTCGTCTGAGGGTCTCGCCCGCGAGGTAATCCTTTTCAGCCGCAAGGTGGTCCTCTCGCCAAGCATCGGGTCGGCAGGAAGAGATAAGGCCGGTTCAGCAATTGGGTGGGGACCGGCTCACTTAGCAAGCGGTTCATCCTTTTTGGCCTTTTTACTCTTTTACCCTCGGTGGTCTGCTCATAGCCCTTCAGAACAGCGGAGTTTGGCTGTTGGCAGACCCAACCCAGGGTATTCAGGTAATTTCACAGATGCTTGTTTTGGTTATTTGCAGTTCAAATCCTGAAGCCTATAAATAGACCGGTAAGGTGTCTGAGAAGAAGGCATGTGGAACCTTCTTTTTCCTTCTCACTCAGGCACCTAGCTCAGCATTGGCTAGGGAGGGGAAGGATTCTAGTCCTTCCGGGTGAGCGGTGGGACCTCCGAGCTGAAGCTCCCAGTCTGTTCCTTCAGGTGTCTTGTTGGGAGCGTGGTTCAAAAAAAAGTAAGCGTGGGTTGCAGCCTTAGATCCGAGCTTTTAGGAGAAACTAGTTCTTTCTGGTTTCAACATTTTTGGTGCGGTGAGCGTGGATCGCAGCCTGCGTCGAAGAACTTTGGATCATCTCATGGCAGGAGATCTGGGAGGAGGAGATGAGGGCGGAGGAAACGAGGGCGGGTCCCAGAACCCAGGAGGATACGTTGGGAGAGAAGAATTCATGGCGTCCATCGGGGGCATCATGGGGATGTTGCAGCAGATCTCGCAGCGAGGCGAGTGCGTGACCCCTCTATCACAGGGGCCGAGCCTCTTACCTCCGGAAGGAGCCGTCTCGGCAAGGATAGGCGAGGATGCGCCAGGAGGGCGGCCTGGAAAGGAGAAGGTGGTGGAGGGAAGCGGGCGAGATCTGGCAGGAAGGGAGTTGTTCCCCAGCCCGGCGAGCGCCGTCTCGCCGGTAGATCTCGTGGCGCGAGTAGAGACGGCGAGACCCCTGGCGAGAGGGTCCCCCTTTTGCGAACTGGTTCTTTCGGCTCCCGTCCCGGAGGGGTTCCGCGAGCCTGAGATGGTTTATTATGTGGGGAAGGATGATCCCCTCCAACACTTGCAATGGTTCGAAGATGCGGTCTCCATCAGGCCGATGACGGATGCATTCAAGTGCCGCCTTTTCGCGATCACCTTGAAGGACAAGGCTCGGGACTGGTTTCATCAACTCCCAGCAGGGTCGATATATGGTTTTGAAGATTTGAGTAGGAGCTTCCAGTTGCGCTTCTCGACCTCGAAGAAGAGGAAGAAAAATCCGGAGTCCATCTTCCTGATCAAGCAGAAGGCAGACGAGTCCCTAGCCCAGTACGTGGATCGCTTCCAAGAGGAAATCCTGGACATTCAGGAGGTGCCGGGATTTGCTCTCCAAATGGCCTTTACTGTGGGTCTCAGGGAAGGCTTCTTCAAAATGAGCCTCACCAGGAAGGCACCTTTATCATTTGAAGGGTTGATGGAGAAGGCAGCCAAGGAGATAGCAATGGAGGCAGCAAACCCGGCTTTTGCCAAGAAACTAGCAAGGCTGACGGAGATAGAGTCCAGAGAACCAGGAGGGGGGAGGCATCAAGAAGCAAGGAAAAGGGAGGAGCCAAGGGGGCCGGCACAGCAGGAGTTGGGCTGGAGGCAACCGGAAGGCCCAGTTCAAGGGCAATGGAGAGGTCTTCCCCCGGGGGGAAGGAACTACTACCATGGAGGAGCAGGAAGATTGCCACAGCTGGGGTGGAGACAGGGACCTAGGCCACTCCCACCCCCGCCCCAGCAGGCTATGGCTATAGGCCGGGGAAGAGGAAGAGGAAGAGAGCGAGGAAGGGGAGGAGCAGGAGCAGGGAGGAGGAGGAATCACCAAGAAGGAAGGCAGGAGGAGGGAGTAACTATACCATTCTGTGACTTCCATGAGGAGGAAGGTCACGCGACAGCCACTTGTCCGGAATTTCTAGAGCTGAAGGGGAGAAGAGGAGCGGGAGAGCAGCAGCCACCGGCGCGGATAGTAGAAGTGACCGGAGTAGGGGAGGAGGATAGATGTGTAGATAGGTCAGATGTGGGGGATAGCGGGGGAATCGGGGTGATTCATGGTGGGGTGGGAATCGAGGCTACCCGAAAGGCCAGCCTTCATACAATGTACCGTCGAGGTGTCGCCTCGACGTCGCAAGCCCCGCCTCCGGACGAGAAGATCACCTTCTCCAGGAAAGACTTGCCGGATCACGAAGACCCGTTCTGCGATGCGCTGGTGATTCGGACGGCTATCGAAGGTTTCACGGTATCAAGGATCTTGGTGGACAATGGAAGCTCGGTTAATGTTATCTTCAAAAAGGCATTCAATGAGATGAGGGTGGAAGCCAGGAGGGTGTTAGCAGCGGATGGACCGCTGTTCGGATTCTCAGGAGAAAGGAAAGAAGTAGAGGGGGGAGTCGGTCTCCAGGTAACCCTGGGAGGGCTGTCCAGGAACTGCCGCTTTGTGATAGTGGACGCTCCCAGCAGTTACAACGCCATCTTCGGGCGCCCTTTGATTAGTGCCTTTAGGTGCGTACCATCATCATTTCATCAATGTTTGAAACTCAATTCAGGAGGGACCCAGATCAGGGTGAGAGGAGATCCGAAGGCGGCCCGGGAATGTTATGTGACAGCAGTAAACACTATCTCATGGAGGGGGGATGCGGAAGAGTTAGAAAGAAGACTGGAACGGGTGGAACAAGAGGAGAGTAGAGTTGAGGAGCTGGGAGGTGGCACTGCGGAGGAGCCAGTAATGGCAGGGGAGTCAAGGGTCGGAAGAGAAGTGGAACAAGAGGAGAGTAGAGTTGAGGAGCTGGGAGGTGGCACTGCGGAGGAGCCAGTCATGGCAGGGGAGTCAAGGGTCGGAAGAGAAGGGGAAGAGGAGAGTAGAGTTGAGGAGCTGGGAGGTGGCATTGCGGAGGAGCCAGTCATGGCAGGGGAGTCAAGGGTCGGAAGAGAAGGGAAAGAGGAGAGAGGAAGAAAAAGAAAAATAGGAGAGATGGAAGAGTCAGTGCTAGGAGGAGGCCCGGTGCGAGTGGAGGAGAGGTTCGTAGAGAAAGTAGGCATGGCAGTAGAGAAAAAAGAGGGTGGAGAGCAAGAGCTCGGAAACCAGGAGGAAGGGCTGGGAGAGGAAGAGGAGATTCCAAAAGATCAGGAGGAAGAAGAAGAGCCCTCGAGGCTGAGGGCTGCAGTCGAGCTATAGGAGGTGGTCATCCGAACAAAAGAAGGAAGAAAAGAAAAGATCAAAATCAGCGGAGAGCTTGGCCTTGAGGATCAGGAGGAGATCCGAAAGTGCGTACAGGAAAACATTGATATCTTTGCTTGGAGCGCGGCTGACATGCCAGGGATTGACGCAGATGTGGCATGCCATCGTCTCAACCTTGACCCCACGGTTCGTCCCGTCCAGCAGAAGAAAAGGGCCATCGCTTCCAGGATGGCCAAGCCTATCAGGGAGGAAGTGGAAAAGCTGCTCCAGGCGGGGTTCATATCCGCAAACAAGTATCCGGGGTGGGTGAGCAATGTTGTGATGGTAAAGAAGGGGGAAGGGAAGTGGAGAATGTGTATTGACTTCTCTCTTTTGAATAAAGCATGTCCCAAGGATTGTTACCCTTTACCTCGAATCGACGCGCTGGTTGATTCAGCCGTCGGTTTTTCACTAATGAGTTTTTTAGATGCCTTTTCAGGATACCATCAAATACGCATGCACCCACCGGACATCAAGGATGTCACCTTTATCACCGAGGATGGATGCTTCAGCTATAACATGATGCCTTTTGGGTTGAAGAATGCGGGGGCGACCTACCAACGGATGATGGACCGGATCTTCCGAGAACAAAAGGGACGGAACCTCGAAGTCTACGTAGATGACTTGATGATCAAGAGCCAAGATCTCAAGTCTCATATTGCGGATCTGGAAGAAACGTTTGCAACAGTAAGGAAGTACAAGATGAGGCTTAATCCGCTGAAGTGCGTATTCGGGGCCAGTAGGGGAAAGTTTTTAGGACATCTCCTCACCCCATCAGGAGTAGAGCCTAACCCGGATAAGGTAAGGGCTATCCTAGAACTAGAGTCTCCAACGAATACCAAAGAGGTCCAGCGTCTTACCGGCAAGTTGGCGGGGCTCAGCAGATTCCTTTCCAGGGCAGGAGAGAGGTGCTCACCTTTCTTTCGGACATTGAGGGGGGGAAAGAAATTCGAGTGGACCTCCGAGTGCGAGAATGCCTTTCTAGCCTTGAAGCAGCAGCTCACCAAGGCACCGCTACTCCAAGGTCCGAGAGAAGGAGAGATTCTATTCTTGTACCTAGGGGTAGGGGCAGGGGCAGTGAGTTCGGTCCTCGTGCGGGAAGAAGGTAAAAAGCAATTCCCGATTTACTATGTAAGTAGAGTCCTCAAAAAGGCAGAACTAAAGTATCCTATCCTAGAGAAGCTAGCCTTTGCCCTCGTTACCTCAGCCCGAAAGCTCAGGCCATATTTTCAGGCCCATTCCATCCAGATCGTGACGGACCACCCTCTCCGCCGTATTTTGGAAGGGGTAGAGCACTCTGGGAGATTAGCTAAATGGTCAATAGAACTCAGTGAGTTTGACCTTTCTTATATTCCTCGGTTAGCTATCAAGGCGCAAGCTGTAGCAGATTTCTTGGTGGATTACACGGTGGAGGTCAAGGAGGCCGAGACGTCTCCCATAGTAGCTTGGGAGATGCTAGTAGATGGGGCCTCGGGTAAGAATTCTTTTGGAGGAGGGATGGTTTTGATAAGTCCGGAGGGAACACGGATCGAACAGGCCCTGAAGGTTCATTTCATCCTCACTAACAATCAAGCGGAGTACGAGGCCATTATAGCAGGGCTGAAGTTGGCTCGTGAGCTCGGTATACAAGATATTAAGGTCTCCACGGATTCCATGATAGTGGCAAGGCATATAAAAGGAGAATTTGAGGTAAGAGAGCCCACCCTCCAGTTGTACTTAACAAAGGTAAAAAGAATCATTGGGCAGTTCCGTAGTTTCTCAGTTCAACACGTCCCAAGGGAAGAAAATATTCGGGCAGACCTGCTCGCCAAGCACGGTCCTCGGGCCGGAGGAACCATGACAGAGCTCTTTATACCCTCCATCGAGGAGGGAGAATTGATGGAAGTAGATCAGCAGAGGTCCTGGATGGATCCATTTACCACCTACTTGACGACGGGACGTCTGCCCGAGGGAGAGCTCGAGAAGAAGCAAGTCAGATACAAGTCGGCGTACTACCTGCTGAAAGAAGGGATCTTGTACCGTAAGACGTTGTCGGGGCTGTTGGCTCGATGCGTATCCGAGAAGGAGGTTGCGAGGGTGCTGGAAGAAATTCACTCTGGAGAATGCGGCAGCCATTCCGGGAGTCGTACCTTGGAAGGAAGGGTGTTGAGGCAAGGCTATTTCTGGCCCGCCCTTAGGAAGGATGCCGAGGAATTCGCAAGAAAGTGCGGAAAGTGCCAGGAGTTTGCCCCTCTTCAGCTCCTCCCGGCCCAAAGGTTGCGCACGATCACAGCTCCATGGCCCTTCGCCATATGGGGGCTAGATCTGGTGGGTCCATTCCCTCAAGCCAGTGGCCAGAGGAGGTTCCTGCTGGTCATGGTAGACTATTTCTCAAAATGGCTGGAGGTGAAGGCTTTGGCGAAGGTAACGTCTCAAGTGGTCAAAAGCTTCGTATGGGGGGAAATCATCTGTAGGCATGGGCTCCCTCTGGCCATTGTCACGGATAACGGACCGCAGTTTGCCAGCAGAGAGTTCGTAGATTTCTGTATACAACTAGGTATAGACCTACGGTTTGCTTCAGTGCATCATCCTCGAAGCAATGGGCAGGTGGAAGCCGCGAATAAGGTCATCGTGAACCTCTTAAAGAAAAAGGTGGAAAACTTGAGGGGAAGTTGGGTGGAGCAGCTCCCCTCCGTCCTCTGGGCCTTAAGGACCACGCCAAGTTCCGCCACGGGGGAGACACCGTTCAAACTTTCCCATGGCTCTGAGGCCGTCATACCTGTTGAGTTCGAGGTTGAGTCACCTAGAGTAGCCGCGGCAAGGAAGGGAGATGAGAAGTGGCTGGTAGATAATGACGAAGAGCAAAGGCTCTCCCTCGACTTGGTGGAGGAGCTTAGAGAGCTGGCATCTATCCGACAGGAGGAGGTCAAGCGCCGGATGTCAAGATATTTTGATAAGCACGTCAGAGTCAAGCAGTTTGAGAAGGGAGACTTGGTCCTCAAGAAAGTGGATGCAGCAGGGAGAGGGGCTTCGGTAGGGAAGCTCAACCCCAACTGGGAAGGTCCTTTTATTGTAAAAGAGGTCTTGAAATCAGGAGGGTATCACCTCCAAGATGTGGACGGGACACCCCTAGATCGCGCCCGAAGCGGCGACGACCTAAAGCGTTTCTATCCTTAATACTTTTGTTCATGTTCATTATCTATGCGGAATGAGGTGTGGTTTCCTTTATTTTTCTCTCTCACTTTTCAATGTTAGCCAACCTGGCAAGGCCTTCTGGTACCGCCATACAGTTTCAAATAGCTGTCTCCTCAAAGCAGGAAGATTTTATTTTGGAGAGGAGACCCCGAGAAGACCCGCTGTCCAGGCTACCATCGAGCTGGCAGGTCTGTAGGCTCACTCGGTGGTTGGAGTTGGTTTTGGAGAGGAGACCCCGAGAAGACCCGCTGTCCAGGCTACCATCGAGCTGGCAGGTCTGTAGGCTCACTCGGTGGTTGGAGTTGGTTTTGGAGAGGAGACCCCGAGAAGACCCGCTGCCCAGGCTACCATCGAGCTGGCAGGTCTGTAGGCTCACTCGGTGGTTGGAGTTGGTTTTGGAGAGGAGACCCCGAGAAGACCCACTGTCCAGGCTACCATCGAGCTGGCAGGTCTGTAGGCTCACTCGGTGGTTGGAGTTGGTTTTGGAGAGGAGACCCCGAGAAGACCCGCTGTCCAGGCTACCATCGAGCTGGCAGGTCTGTAGGCTCACTCGGTGGTTGGAGTTGGTTTTGGAGAGGAGACCCCGAGAAGACCCGCTGCCCAGGCTACCATCGAGCTGGCAGGTCTGTAGGCTCACTCGGTGGTTGGAGTTGGTTTTGGAGAGGAGACCCCGAGAAGACCCGCTGTCCAGGCTACCATCGAGCTGGCAGGTCTGTAGGCTCACTCGGTGGTTGGAGTTGGTTTTGGAGAGGAGACCCCGAGAAGGCCCGCTGTCCAGGCTACCATCGAGCTGGCAGGTCTGTAGGCTCACTCGGTGGTTGGAGTTGGTTTTGGAGAGGAGACCCCGAGAAGACCCGCTGTCCAGGCTACCATCGAGCTGGTAGGTCTGTAGGCTCACTCGGTGGTTGGAGTTGGTTTTGGAGAGGAGACCCCGAGAAGACCCGCTGTCCAGGCTACCATCGAGCTGGCAGGTCTGTAGGCTCACTCGGTGGTTGGAGTTGGTTTTGGAGAGGAGACCCCGAGAAGACCCGCTGTACAGGCTACCATCGAGCTGGCAGGTCTGTAGGCTCACTCGGTGGTTGGAGTTGGTTTTGGAGAGGAGACCCCGAGAAGACCCGCTGTCCAGGCTACCATCGAGCTGGCAGGTCTGTAGGCTCACTCGGTGGTTGGAGTTGGTTTTGGAGAGGAGACCCCGAGAAGACCCGCTGTCCAGGCTACCATCGAGCTGGCAGGTCTGTAGGCTCACTCGGTGGTTGGAGTTGGTTTTGGAGAGGAGACCCCGAGAAGACCCGCTGCCCAGGCTACCATCGAGCTGGCAGGTCTGTAGGCTCACTCGGTGGTTGGAGTTGGTTTTGGAGAGGAGACCCCGAGAAGACCCCGAGAAGACCCGCTGTCCAGGCTACCATCGAGCTGGCAGGTCTGTAGGCTCACTCGGTGGTTGGAGTTGGTTTTGGAGAGGAGACCCCGAGAAGACCCGCTGTCCAGGCTACCATCGAGCTGGCAGGTCTGTAGGCTCACTCGGTGGTTGGAGTTGGTTTTGGAGAGGAGACCCCGAGAAGACCCGCTGTCCAGGCTACCATCGAGCTGGCAGGTCTGTAGGCTCACTCGGTGGTTGGAGTTGGTTTTGGAGAGGAGACCCCGAGAAGACCCGCTGTCCAGGCTACCATCGAGCTGGCAGGTCTGTAGGCTCACTCGGTGGTTGGAGTTGGTTTTGGAGAGGAGACCCCGAGAAGACCCGCTGTCCAGGCTACCATCGAGCTGGCAGGTCTGTAGGCTCACTCGGTGGTTGGAGTTGGTTTTGGAGAGGAGACCCCGAGAAGACCCGCTACCCGGGCTATCATCGAGCTGACAGGTCGGTAGGCTCACTCAGAGGTTAGGTAAAGGGGCAGCATATGGATGAAAGTTTCATAAATTGATCAAAAGCAAGATCCTTGTCCCAAAGGAAGAAGAGGAGGAAGGAGTCGGTCCCTCAAGATCCTCTCGCGCCAAGGGTGCCCAGGGGCAAGGCGAGTGGAAGGGTACATGGCTATTCGCACCTAGAGTAAGGGGTCTGCTCTTCGGCCAAAGGGCGAGAAGAGGAGTACCTTCGTCTCGCAAGCGAAATCAAGCATAATAACGATTCGAGACCCACTCGCGCCTGGGGTGTCCAGAGATAAGGCGAGAGGGAGTGATACGTCCCCGCGCAAGAGCACTAAGGGCCCGCCCACTCGCGCCACAAGTAAAGCTAACCCCTCCATCGATAGGCGAGACAAGTCGTGATCTTGTTCCGCAAAGTGAAGAGAGGGTAGGCATACAGGAGAGATAAAAAGAAGGGCCTTAAAAATAAAATATATATGTGTCATTCACAAAAAGAGGCCGTAATACAAAAATGCCTCAGCAACAAGTATCCAAAAGAGAAAAAGGGGGGGAGAAGAGGAGTATACACAAAAAGAAAAACACTGTGAAATAAATCCTCTATCCTTCCGCGCTGGAGGACGGGCCGTCTTCCTCCTCGCCATAAATCTCGGGTACCAGGTCGCGGGCAGTGACTTCCTCGCAGCCTTCCCTGATAACTTCCATCTCCTTCATCATCTTCCCGATTAGTTCGGCGGTCCGGATATTGGCGTCTTTGCAGAGCCCCATGACCTCGGCATGAGAGTAATAAGAGGGAGGAGGTTGAGGAATCACCACGCGAGAAGGCGAGAGGGCAGCCTCCTGAAGTCGAGTGATCTCGGACTCCATGCTTTTAACCTCCCCTTCCAGAGTAGCTATGCGCGAGTGCATCCTGTCGGCCGTCTCGGCATCCTGCGAGAGGTTTATTCATTAGGGGAAGTTGAAGGTGAACAAAGAAAGGGAAGGAATTGAGAATGGGGAAACTCACCACACCACCCCGAGCTTTGGCGAGAAGGTTTTCGGCCACGGCCAACCGTTTCTCAAGATCCGTAGACTTCTCGCGCTCTGCCGCCAGGCTCGCCTCTGAATCCCTCCAGCTCTTATTATTGTAAATCAGACGGCGTGAGACCTGGTGCGATAGCTCTAGCGAGCGCATCTGGGATTGCGCGGCCCTTAGGATCAAATCCCGCGAGGGGGGCTCAGCGGCAGCTTCTCGCTCTGCGCCTCCATAAAGGCCAAAGCCCAGAGAGAATGCATGAGCCGTAGGTTGGTCTCGCTCCATCCAGGGAGGAAGGAGGGTAGAGATAGAGACCCGGTTCGCCTCCTTGTCCCATATCAGGGTTGGCTCACCGGCAGCATCCGGGATCGCTGGGCCCATATTGAAGTTCAGATGAGTGGAGGGAGCTGGGCGGCTGGAGGAGCCCACCTCGCGAGTAGGAGATTTCGGGGGGATGTTGTCAGCAAGAGAATCAGGTTGACCTGCCCCGCCAATCGGCGAGACGGTCCGCTGATCAAGAAGCCGAGAAGGGGATTGGGGAGATTAAGAACCCAGAGAGATGGGGGATAAGGATCCCGACACATCTACCATCTCGGCAGGAACTTGCTTCGCCTTTCCAGAGGGAAGAGGCGCTCCTTTCTTGACCTTTGCTTTCTTCGAAGGACTCTGGCGAGACGGGGCGGAGCCTCCTGCAGGCCTTTTCTTCAGGGAGAGGGGTAGGTTTTCTCTCGCCGCCTCAGCTGCCATCGTGGCGAAGGCGACGTCTTTGGAAGGTTTGATGCTGCTTTTATAAGGCGGGCGAACGGGAACATTTCTTTCTCCTGGAAACGGCGAGACGATGCGTTTATAAAAGCTATTCGTTAGACCTAGACGAAAATAAAGGGCCCCAGCATTTACCTTCGCCTGGAAGCACAGGAAGGAGGGAGTCGAGGCCACGCCTCAGGAACTGAACCTCGAAGTTCTTGCCAATGAAGAAGTCACAAAGAAGCTTGTCCGTGCCACTAACCTGGGGAGTGGTATAGAACACCTCGGCTGGCGACACAGGCGCCAGCGGAATGCCACCCATGTTGCCGCGGATGAAGACGAAGCGAGTAATCCAATGATGATTCTTGTTAGGCGTCTCGCAAACCTTGAGACCCTGCCCCGTGAAATAGGAAACGCCGTCGGCATTGGCATGGTAGACAAAAAGCTTGCGGAAGGAGTTCAGGCTGAACTCGATTCGCTCCCGGCGTATGTAGCAGGCGAAGGCAACGAGTGCAGAGATGGCGTTTGGGTTCAGCTGCGCAGGAACAGTCCCGAAGTATTTGAGAACCTGTTTCACTTCTGGCCAGAGGGGCAACCTCAGCCCCGCTTCGAAATGCGGGACGGGGAAGGCGAGTTCACCGGGATAGAAAGTGTTGATTGACTCGCCCACTTTTGGAGGGCGGGACTCAAAACCTTCCGGCAAGAAATCGCGAGTAAAGGCGTTGTAGTCCTCCTCGGAAATCCGGCCGGGAGGAAAATCATGGTCACCAAACCGCCTCCCGCATCGGCTTCGCCCCTCGCCTTCTTCAGCCTTCCTTTTCCCCATTCTGGACAGAGAGAGCGAAAAGGAGGATGCGAGAAGAACAGGCGAGACGAGGCACCAGCAGGATCAGTTCGCGAGAGAAGGGAGAGAGAGGTGAGGTTTAGGGCGCCGAGACAAATCAAGAGCATGATCCGGGCCCCAGGGATAGGGGGGTATTTATAGCCCGTTGAATAAAGAGAAAAATACGAAGAGGTGGAAAAAATATATAGTGTAAAGGAAGGGGAAGAGTCGGCCGTCCTTCTCTCTCTCCTAGTCTCGATTGGTGTAGCCTAACGTAAGCCCCAAGCCGGGGACGAGGCAGTATCATAAAAAATACAATAAAAATAAAAAGAGAGTAGTGATTTAAGCACAGATACAACGCGCGAGTCATAGAGTAGAAAAGCGCGGTACTAGAAGTAAAATTATCAAAGGAACTATTAAAAGAAGTTGTTAAGCCGACCCATTCAGTAGATCCAAAGAGTTCGGGCGGTAGCCGCGAGAGGAAATGTTATTACAAAACAAAGAGCGGTACAAAGAAAATAAAGGCGTAGGGTGGCGCGAGGGATTCAATCCTTATGCCACCGCCAGCGCCCCCCACCGCGAGACCTCGCGCAGGGAGGACGGTGGGGGAGGTGAAAAGCACGAGCCGCATCCACGCCGCGACGCGCGAGACGGAGTTGTTGATCGACCTCGTTCAGAATCGCCTGGGGATCGGTCTCGTCTATCTCAATATCAGCATCAACTTCGGAGGTCAAGCGGGCAACCTCCACCTCTAGCCAATCAATCTGCCGGTCGGCCGTTTGCTTGTCTTTCTCCAACTCTTGAATCATGATCGCGTGTTTTCGGAACATCTCGGCCACCCTGCGCTTCATCGCCAGCGGATCCATGGGGTCGCCAAGGTAATCTTCTATCTCGTCCATGGGAGGAGGAGGCGAGGAGACCGCTCGCCTCGGGCGCTCTTCAGCAGGCGAGTCTTCGGCAGATGAGTCTACTCGCACATCTGCAAAGGCAAAAACAGAAGGAAAGACATAATAAAAGGTGGACGGCCAGAGAAGGTTAGAGCCAAGGGTAGGGGATTCCTAACCAGAGTGGCGAGAGGTCCCAGCGACATGGGAAGGCTCACCATTCTTCCCACCAAGAGTAGAAGGAGGAGTAGAAGGAGGAGGCGAGACAGGGTTTAGATGATGGCTGGCGAGATGAGTTTGTGTGCTACCAGACTGACCGAGGGGTGCGTGACTTTTCTGAAAACCAACAGCAAAAGGAGCAATGAAAGATAGATAACGAACAGATGAGGTATACAAGGACCTTACCTCCTTTTCTTGGGGAAGCGACGGTGTAGGAGGGATGTGTCTTTCCGGGGGATCCGGTAAGAGTCCTCCCGACGGGGGAGCCAGATCGGTTGTTCTCGCCTTCTTCGGGCGAGAAGACGAGGGCGGAGGTGAAGAAAAAGTGCGAGCGGGAATTAGGTTCAAGGCAGCCGCACTCGCCTTGTTCCGCTGGCGCACCAACGCGATACGATCGCGAAAGCTTTTGCTAAGAGACATGGCAGCAGGGTGGATGTAGCGGTAACAAAGAAAGGAGGCCTGTCGCACTTGGGGAGGATCCCAATATTTATAGACTCGTGGGGGGGGGGGAATCTCACCCGAAAAAGATTCCGCTTTAAAGTCGCTGAGGTGACGTGAGCCTCGGTTGGACTTTTCTTTTCGGGCTTAGACAACCCCGAAAAGAGCGGGGATTGTGTACAACCTCGGGCTCACAGGAGGGAACCCAGCAGAGAGGGAATTAGAAGAATCCTCAAAAGGAGACAAGGCCCTAGGCGAGAGGGGCCCGACGCAAAGACCACTCGCACTAAGCGAGAGGGGCCTAAAGCTGGGTCCACTCGCAATGGGCGAGAGGAGCCCAAAAGCTGGGTCCACTCGCAATAGGCGAGAGGAGCCCAAAAGAGGGTCTACTCGCAATAGGCGAGAGGAGCCAAAACGTGGGTCCATTCGCCTGGCGGGTGGGGGTCAAAGGAAGATTGTCTATATGTCGTCTGAGGGTCTCGCCCGCGAGGTAATCCTTTTCAGCCGCAAGGTGGTCCTCTCGCCAAGCATCGGGTCGGCAGGAAGAGATAAGGCCGGTTCAGCAATTGGGTGGGGACCGGCTCACTTAGCAAGCGGTTCATCCTTTTTGGCCTTTTTACTCTTTTACCCTCGGTGGTCTGCTCATAGCCCTTCAGAACAGCGGAGTTTGGCTGTTGGCAGACCCAACCCAGGGTATTCAGGTAATTTCACAGATGCTTGTTTTGGTTATTTGCAGTTCAAATCCTGAAGCCTATAAATAGACCGGTAAGGTGTCTGAGAAGAAGGCATGTGGAACCTTCTTTTTCCTTCTCACTCAGGCACCTAGCTCAGCATTGGCTAGGGAGGGGAAGGATTCTAGTCCTTCCGGGTGAGCGGTGGGACCTCCGAGCTGAAGCTCCCGGTCTGTTCCTTCAGGTGTCTTGTTGGGAGCGTGGTTCAAAAAAAAGTAAGCGTGGGTTGCAGCCTTAGATCCGAGCTTTTAGGAGAAACTAGTTCTTTCTGGTTTCAACATCGAGAATCATCCTGCATTCTCGCCGATTCGGCGAGAATCGTCCTGCATTCCCGCCGATTCGGCGAGAATCGTCCTGCATTCCCGCCGATTCGGCGAGAATTAGTCGGCATTCCCGCCGACCTTCTCTTGTTGGCATTGGCTTAGGGTTCTCCTGCGAAAGTGAACTTTGGCGTAGAGTGAGTTGACCTCACTCAACGCCAAAGCTGTTTTGGCGTTGAGGGAAGTAGACTCACTCAACGCCGCTGTTAGGTTTTGTGGTTTTGCTGAAGGCGTTGAGGGAGTGGACCTCACTCAACGCCATGGCTGTTCTGGCGCTGATTGAGGCTAACTCACTCAACGCCAAGGTCTAGTTAGGCACTGAGTGGATTCCACCCAACGCCGAGCCGTATTGAGTAACTTCAACACTGTTTCTCTTTCCTCAATTTATGTTCCCGAGTGAGTTTCCTTGATTATATTTGTAGTTTTCTTGTCGGCCATGTTTTCTTTCCTAAAGGCCGAATCGTGGGATGTGGATAGTAGTGGTGGTTTGAAGCTCTTCATGGGGGAGGTGTTGTGTAATCTAGCCAAGACCACCCTTATTATTCTATCTTGCTCCAGGTACGGGCTGGGCAAGGGGGGGGGGGGGGGGTGGAAGGTTCCTTGTGCTTTATCATGTAGACCCCTGAGCTTGTTGGCATGGAAATTGGTGGTTGGGGGACTGAGTTTGCCTCCAATCCGGATCCATGCTGTTGTTTTGCTACTACCATCTCCCACAGCTTAGGGTGTTAGAAGTTTCTTCCTTGGTAGATTGCAGCACTTTGGGCTCTTGGTAGTCTAGTAGGCCCTGCAGGATGTTGTTCCTGAGCTGAGTTGATGTTGTTTCCTCGCACGTAGTGCATTTCTTTTCGTCCTATTTTGGACAGTTGTGACTCTTTCTATGACATATTTTTCAGTTACTTTTCCCCCTTTGGTTGACTCTTTCATGCAGTTTTTACCTTGTTTTGCTTGCTGAGGTATTCTGTTTTCTTTTGGAATGCCTCAGGTTCTGAGCTGTAGCTAGTTGGGTGGCTAGTTTGCAGTGGTGGTGTTGGTGGTCTCTTGGACTTTGGAGATCCGTTTGTCTTGTTGGTGAGGTAGTTTTTAGTACTTTCTTACAGACATACATATGTGCCAGTGGGTTCGTGTCAGGTTGTTGGCGCCCACTGGTAGTTTTTACCTTTGTACTGGATATATTACTTATGTCGCTACCGTTTTCTGGAAATAGTCTACTTGCTCTGAGGAGGATTTATGCTAGGTTGCTAGTTATTTTTAAAAACTACTATTATTATAAGTACATCGCATGATCAGCATGTTTTATAAAAGTAAATCACTATTTTCCAAGCAGCGTATAAAGATCGTTTTGCTATATATAATATCAATTAAATGTAGAGTCTTGCATAGTATGAGTGGTTCTCTTGGAACTCTTATACACCCTTTAGGATGCTAAACCTGAATAAAGTATTTTTTCGCAGAGCGTAAGTATAGTTTTTAACTGTGGACTAGGTGATCCACCGAGCCGAGGGATACGGCCTCTAAAATATAACTGATTTTCTAATCATTAAGCTCATGATTTTCTTTCATAAAGAGTAGCAGTTGGTTTTGCCTGAGCGTCAGCAGTTATCCCCTGCTTGACGTGGCATCATGACGCGCGTTTTCTCATACTCTGATAATTATTTAATTCGGGGAAATTGCGGGTTGTGATAGCTGGTCTTTCGAAAATACTCTTTAATCGAGCATTCGACACACCTTTGGGACGTACTCCTTTTGGATCCTTTAACGTGCTATTACTATGAAAATTTTCTTTGTTAAATCCTTTCTGACCACACTGTTCGTTGTCTACAATATCTTTCGTGCTCCTCCGCAAATCGGTAAAGGCAGCTAAGACATGTTGCTGAGCCGGATGACATGTACCGACTATTTGGGATAGGTTATAAGTGAACCGTAAAAGATGATTTCTAAACACCAAGTTTGGTTGGATCTCGCTCTTTCAAGGAAGTGCTCTTCGAAAGTCATAATTCTTTTTTGGCAGCTAGTGTGAATCTCCTTAGTAGGTAAGAAGAACTTATTTCTTTTACATTCTTGGCTTTGTATACACTTAAAATGTGTTTGCACAACAATTAATCCTCTTGTTTCAAAACCCTTGCATGAGCACATAACATATTAACATCTAATGTGTTAGGGTTAATTTTAACCACCCATTGCTTGTCATCCGCGGTTGCATCACAATGTCTAGTGACATATAAAATATGACCATCCTCGGATGTAACTGTTTCACTTATGCACACACTAACAACTCGATCCATAAAAATATGTTCGAAAACGGAGAACATTTTTCGCTACTTGCTTTAATAAAAGGCAATTATTATATCTTAAAGTGATGCTTCCATGCTTGCACTTGAAATCTTCATCGTGTTCGGATCTATGCCACGAAGAAACCATCTTCTCCATCTCGGTATAACACTCAACAAGGGAACTTGTTGGTTTTGCGCACCCATGTAAAACATTGTTCGCAGATTCGCTTCTCTGAGTAGACAAAATGTCAAAAGTCTTGAATATCTTTATTAAACGTCGTGAACCATCTATTTCTAATTTTATGCAAATCATAAAGCCATTTATTGTCCTTCAAATTGCCTCTTGAAATCATCTCACTCCAATGAAAATCAAATTCGGCCTCATCGTCGCATTTGCTCATGCAATGATAGAATAAACCTCTAACACTCTTATTAGTGTTGAATGTTGGAACCTTCGACGGAGCTTTCTTTGAAATATGTCACTGACAAAGGCGGTGTCGAGTGCTAGTGAAAACTCTCGCAATTGCAACGGCCATCGCCTGATCCTGGTCTGTATAAATAATGCCCGGTTGTTTACCCCCTCCAAACCTCAAAAATGTATCAAAAACCCAACATAATGACTCGATTATTTCCTCCGCAACGAAGGCCCCGCCGATAAAGACATTTTGTCAGTGATGGTTTATCCCAATAAAAGAAGCACAAGCAAGATTATATTTATTCAACTGATACGTAGTGTCAAATATAATAACATCACCAAATGAATCATAATCAATTTTGCTATGGTTATCCATCTAGCAAAAACTAGTCAAACGTCCTAACTCGTCTGTTTGGACATCGTACAAGAACATGATATCTTCCCTTTGCCTTTCCTTAAATATTTTCAACAAACTCGTGACATCACGGCTTTCTATAAGTGCTCTTCGTTCCAGTTGAACATAATTGTAAGCATCTGTTATACAAAAATCTACATTTTCGTTTCCCCCCACCTCATCAGACATGAAGTTGTATGCTTGAATTATTTTGATCCCAACACAGGTCATGCTCTTGAGAAGACTTCCCTAAACTTCGGATATATCCCGATGAGATCTCAATAAATGACTGTCATTCTCTTGAGTGAGGGGGTGATTGTGCTTCTCTACGAATTTCACCACCTCACAATTCCTGCCATCTTTATCAGCAGCAAAATGCAAGCAAGCCAAGCACCCTGTGCGAGTATCAAGTTTGCGGAATTTTTTTTGGGCATCCTTCTCGTCATTCACTCGTTTATAACCTGCTTTTGCGCATACAAATTGCCTCCCCTTAACAATCCGAGTATGTGTCCAGTGTACAATATGTTATTTGCGTACATTAAATCCAATTTTTCGGGCATACTCCCGGTACATATTGTAGGTTTCCGCATCAGAATGCACGGTCGGGAAGACAACAACGTCAATCTCCTCCTGTGAAAAAAAATCAGATGTGTCCAGTGACCGTTACACCTTAAAACTATGCAACATAACAATTCACATGAAATCTGACCGGAGAAATAATAATTCACATGAAATCCGGTCGGAGAAATAACAATTCACATGAATCCGACCGGAGAAATAACAATCCACATGAAATCTGACCGGAGAAACATCCAGTTTGCTTACAGATTAATAAATTCCGGGCGGATGAATCCAAAAAAAAACAATACAATAAGGATTGAAAATTTAAACTAGGAGACCTACAACCGAATCACAAATACGCAATAAAAACCAGACAATGAAAGGTTTTTTTTATTACCTTAACTGGAATGATGTCCAAAGTTTCTCCAGCTTCCTCCATGGTAGCGGGATTGTGTCCACCGTTCTGAGATAAAAGGGGACGAGGATGACGGGATCTCCAAGGAGGACAGGAGTTACTCTGCAGTACTTGTGGAAACAGATAACTGTTCCGCGCTAACTGGAACGTTGGCCGAATTATCCTCGCTGGGGGAACATTGCGAGGATGGCCACCGAGGCTTTGGAGCTTATCGGCGAAGGGAAATGTCTTCAGGCAAGCCTCGCACAATGAACAAGAAACCCACAGAAAACCTAGGCGTGTGGAAAAAGGAGTTTCGACCAAAAAAAATGACGTCTGGGCTGAAATTTTGCGATGAAAAATTTTCAGGAAAGGAGGGAAGGAGGAGGGACCCACGGTATTTATGAGCGGACCGTTTTCACGGTCCAAACGGCGGACCGAAAATTTTTCCGTTAGATACAGGGTTCCTTTGGCGCGGCGGTGGAGGGCGGAAAAGACTGCTCCAGCCAGAGCGTTCGAACCGAAGGACATGAATGAGTGTTCGAAACGGGGCTTTTTGCCCCGTTTCTCATGGCGCTGCGGGTCCAGTCGGAGCAATCGTCGCTGGAGGGTGTTTGTTTACCCGCCGTTCGGCGGCATTTGCCCCAAACGGCCGGTCAAAACGCCGCGCCAAACAAACCCACAATCACATCTTGAAATGAATTACACCTTAAAAATGATACTATGGGTCCATTTAGCTCCGCTTGTTCGAACAAAAAACACCATCGTTGTATGGTATGTGTTTGGCATTTACATTATGTCGGTCACCGACAAATATACTAATTTTAAACTTAAAAGAGCATGAAGTTCTTCATGTGAGCTCCGGCGTTTACAAAGATGACTTATAAACTTCGCATTTATGCCCGCCTCCGTGGTGCCAAACGGACCCTAAATGTATTAGCTCGTTTCTTGATCAAAGTAATTATTTTTACACCCCTATGCTCATGAAAAATTACACTTTTGAAACAATGAATTATGTTAGAGTAGTTACTACATCACCTTTTTTTTTCTAGTTTTTCAAAAGCTATTGACGGCCAACTTATGCTCGTGAATAAGCAACAATAACAAGTTAACTATTTGTACTAAGGTTTTATTTGGTAATGTGTTTTTGGTCCGGTTCCTTTTGTCAAAGCGTGAAGAGGGCCCTGACTTTATTTATTTTTCAGCAATCAGTTTTCAACGGCTTCAATTTCAAACATGCATTTACAATAACTCATTTTACAACCGCAACACTCTCCCAATAAATTCTAAGTTATTTTTGATACGTGTGTCATCCAATGATCAAATTTCTGCTCAAACATACCCTAACTTTATCTATTCTAATATTATAATCCAGCGCAAATAAATTACTTCAATAGATATAACATAAGAATAAGTAGTCTTGTTCATAAATTTAAGGGTTCGTTCGGTAGGTCGGAATTGTAGTGTTGAAATTGGAATTCAATTGACAATTCCAATTCCAACGTTCGGCGCCAATAAAAATACCTCTGAATTGAAATTCATTCCAATTTTCATAGGGATTGGTTAAAAAAGAAACATGTTTCCCTCAATTTCGACCTCGTGAAGTCTTCATTCGCAATACTCACCCCAAACAGTGCACCCCCGAATATCTCAAAAACACATCGACGACAACTCTGTTGTTCGCCTGGGGCACATTTTGCCCAAGAGCGAATTTTTCGACAAGAGAATTTTTCAGCCTGTCAGCGCATTTTCGCTCGGGTTCGCATTTTTCGCCAGAGCGCAAATTTATCGGCCAGACGCGCAAATTTATCGGCCAGACGCGCATTTTTCGCCCGGACGCGCATTTTTTAGCCCAGACGTGCATTAATTTTCGCTCAGGCGCTTTTTTCCCCGGGGGTGCATTTTTTGCCTTGACTCGCATTTTCCGACCGGACGCGCATTTTTTGCTAGGGCGCACATTTTCCGCCCGGACGCGCATTTTCTGCCCGGACGCATTTTCCGCTCGGGTGCGCATTTTCCGTGCGGGTGCGCATTTTCCGCCCGGGCGCCCATTTTCCGTCCGGGCGCGCATTTTCCGTCCGGGCGCGCATTTTCCGCCGGGCGCGCATTTTCCGCCCGGGCGCGCATTTTCCGCCCGGGCGCGCATTTTCCGCCCGGGCGCGCATTTTCCGCCCGGGCGTGCATTTTTCGCCGGGCCACACATTTTTCGTTCGGGCATGCAAAAATGCACGCCCGGTTGAAAAATGCGCACTCGGACAAAAATATTCTAATATGCAGTCAATCATTAGAATTACTAATTCCAATTTTTATGATAGAATTCCTGCATTTCGCCGAACAGTGAAATTGGAATTAACTTCAATTCCAATTTCTATAGAAATTTGAATTGATGTCAATTTCAATTTCTACTTCTCAATTCCTACGAAACGAACGAACAAAAGCGTTTAGTTTGAAAAATCTTAAATTATTGGAGTCAAATCCATATGAGCACCTAAATTTTCATTGTGCTCTGTTTGGTGTGGTGGCGGCGATGGGAAAAACTATATTCCTACCGCCACTGCTTTTTTAGGTTGTTTGGAAGATTTGCTTTTTCAAATGATTTTTTCAAGAAGTGGTGGCTTTTTGAGCGGCCGGCCGGTCTAACATAATTTTCTAAAAATCATTTTTTTTTTGTTTTCAACTTTTCCTTTTTTATTTGTGGGTTTACTAAAATCATATATTCCCCAATCATTCACTATATACACTTCTTCCTTCTCATTACAACCAGAACTCGGGGAGTAAAGTGCACCTGCTGCATTTTACGGTTAGGGTTGATATCGAGTCGAGTTCGAGCGATTTTGACTCGGCTCGAAATCGAAATTTTCGACTCGAACTCAGCTCGAAATCGACTCGAAATCGAAATTGATTTCGAGTCGAGTTGGCTCGACTCGAAATGTCTCGATTCCGAGTCAGCTCGAAATCGAATCAAGTTGGCTCAAAATCGAATCGTGTCGGCTCGAAATCGAATCAAGTCGACTCGAAATTTAGCAATTTTTCGTTTTGGCAACTTATAAACTTGACAAATGAAATACTTAAAGCCTTCATTCTTTTTATTTATGTTTAAATTTTGTTATTTTTAATCTTAAAATAAGAATATATTAATAAATACATAATTTTTTAAATTAATTCGAGTTGATTCGAATCATATTTCGAGCGATTCAGGGCTGGCTCGAAATCGACTCGAAATCAGATTCGAGTCAAATTGAATCGACTCAAATTGAGTCGAATCAATTTTAACCGATTCCGATTCAGCTCAATTTTCGAACGATTTTCGAGCGATTTTCGAATTTCGATTAATATGCTCAGCCACGGTACAATGCAGCATCCAATGAATGCGAGCACATCTCAGCTCGCGCACACATATTTCAAAGTAAGATGTGATGTACACGCAACTCCGCACGAACTGAGATGTGCTCGCATCCATTAGATGCCGCACTGCGCTGTATAGTGCTTTACAGTTTACACCCCCGGGCCCCTGAACCCTATTACAACCACGTACTGCATTCACACTCTCTGCCGTCCTGTCAAAAAAGAAGCCTTATTCTTCACTAATCACTAGTCGAATCATCTTCTGACCGGAAAAGGTCAACACCGACCAAATCATGAAGCACTACAGAGAAGCAGAGAACAATCGCAACTATATGAAGAAGTACACCTATCAGCGGTCAGCATCTCCCACGAATGGACGACACGTGGCCGGCGCCTCTACCACGTTCCCTCGATTGGGCTATTTATTTATATATATATATTTATTTATATTATAAAATGAGATTCCATTTCTACTGTCACCATGCATTCTATGTGATCCGACGGCGGAAAAGAAGTAAATTTCACTCGTTGGGATCCACTCGTCAGGTCAGCCACGAGTGAAGGTCTGCCGTCCGATTTTGGAGGCGAGATCAGATGCTAAATTGCGCATTCTATGTGGTCATAACTGTTCAGTCGTCCAATTTGTTAATTATTATCATATATAAATAATAATTGAGCTCCTAGAGATCTGATCAAGAGACCCAAAAGACAATGTGAAGGGGCTGATTGCAGGCTGTACCAGTGACATATGCTCCCAATCCTTCTGTGGCATTATGTCCGAGTACTGTAGTTGCGGTACGATAAATATATTATCGTCAGCATGCACATATATTTATTAATATATTATGATATATCATTTTCGGTTTGCACATAACCGTGATAGCACGTAGCCAAAATCAATTTACACATAAAATTACTCTTTAATTAAAGAGCATTTATGTAATCATTTGCATTTCTGCCTTATCGTGGTCAATGCAGATTGAATTCTTAATATTTAAATTTCTTAGCTTATGAGCTCAAGCCTTTTACAATGAGTTCGAGTTAGCTTTTTTGATAAACTCGACTTGAGCCCAGCTCGTTTGCATCTCTAATTGCGGTTATAACCACAACATAAACTTAAATTAGCGCACCCCTTAGACCAAAATCAAGGGATAGCAATTATATAGACGAAGTTAATTATAGCTGTCACATGCACGGTGTCGCAATTATTGTTGAGGTATATTGATATCTGTTTTGTGTTAACATTTATATACAAATAATACAATATAAGAGAATTATTGATGATCTACTCTCTGAGTAGAATTGCTATTCATTTTGATCTAGTGTTATTTTTGTTTCCAGACTTATTAATTCCTGAGTATTACTTTATATCTGGATGTTTATATTACTGTTTTGAAAACTCCTACTTATGTTTAAATGTGTTAACTATTCTGAAAATGCGTAAAATCAAAAACTTTTCTTTTGATATTCTCTACTTTCTGCATTTCGAGACGTACACGTTATTTGTCACAAATATATGAGGAGCTTGTTAGTGTATATTTTGACAATTAACGAATTCGGAGGCTTAACGAGTCGGTTCGGATACACGGATATCCGATACCCGTAGTTACTTCTAGGGTTTGTCTATTTATACCCACTTAGAGGCAACAAATACGGGATTCCACCTATATCTCAATCCGAATGCTTCGAGCAAAATTTAACAACGGGCACACGGGATGATTCGAGCGCACTAACCGTTATAACCTCAACAAATTTTTTTGAGAAAATAACCTCAACAAAGTTAGAATACCGACTATTGCCGAAAGTTTTGTTGCGATTGATACCCCTCACCCGCCGGTTCTTGCCGAGGTTTGAAGCAATGGCACATAAGTTAACCATGGTTATATCTGTAGTCATGGCAAGTGCCTATAAATCACTGTCTAAGCTTTTTTTCCTTCTTGCATGTAGAGCAAGTAGAAAAAGCTAGAACAGAAAAGCTAAACTCCTCTTTATATATGCACTCACGCCACACAAAATGCTTTGAGCTGTTGGCTGAAAATCCCTGCAACTTATATTTTGCTCTATGCGATGATTAATGGGAGCCATGCACGTATATATGGCTCTCAATAATCCTATACAAATTGCTTGGATGGAGAGATGAGTATCCGGATTCACAATTCTATTTGACTCTAGGTTGATATTTATATGAGTAGAATTCAAATGCCTATAGATATTTTTTCAAATCCGTCGTTATATCACACTGGTGCATCAAATGCCGCCGCGCTTGCAGACGGTCGGTTAAGTGTAGAAAGACACGAGATTTTGAGCGCCCCATCCCTTGTAATCGTCTCTTTTCTTCGTCTAGTGAAACGACATGCAGCTGCCCGTGAGCAAAGCCCATCTTGACGTGAATCATTTAAATCATATATCTTCCATGTTGTTAATTTCGGCTACGTTTGGGGGACTTATTTTCACTTGTCAAGTGGTTACGACCGCATGAGCCAGACCTTAATTATGATCCGTTTCACGTGATCGTAACTGCTTGACCGGTGAAAATAAGTCCCCTCAAACGGAACCTTCATGTTATTAATTTTCTCTTTCGCAAGTACTCATGTGGACCAAGATTTATCTTCAACATTTCTACACGAACCATACGTACGGAACCAAGAATTCATACATATCTTTATATATAAAGATATCCAGCACTTTTTTTGGTGGTGTAATGATATATAACCACTTTATCCCGGCCGTCCAATCCAATATCTAATTTAATTTTGATCATCGGATGAAATTGATCCCAGAGCCTTCCTCCTCTTAACAAAGGACATCAATCGAGCGATTAGGGAGCAGCAAGCGGCAGTAGTGTTGTTAAGCCGGTGCTCCGTCGCGACTGGGGTAATGTTGTTCGCCCACATAAAATCAAAAATCATTAACCGAACAGTAATTTCTAAAAACCGGATAGAATTGTTCGCGAATTATACGGATTATGGTTTGAATTTTGGAACAATAAACAACAATTGTCAAGGTGCGGGTCCTACATTTTATTGTCCGGATTGGAACCGGAATCGCAACATAAATGTCTCGAGCAGATTCAAAATTTTTAGACCCGATTCGGACCAGATCAAAGCAAAACTGAACCGTTTAAACTAAGGTTTTGGATCTAATATATATATATATATATATATATATATATATATATATATATATATATATATATATATATATATATATATATATATATATATATATATATATACGAGTGACAGGCACGGGCCTTCGGCCCGGGGGGCATTTGTCGTGGGTGCGACATATGTCGTGGGTGCGACATATGTCGTGGGTGCGACATATGTCGTGGGTGCGACATTTATCGTGGTGCGACATTTGTCGTGGGTGCGACATTTGTCGTGGGGGCGACATTTGTCGTGGTGCGACATTTGTCGTGGGGGCGACATTTATCGTGGGGGCGACATTTGTCGTGGGGGCGACAAATGTCATGGGTGCGATAAATGTCATGGGTGCGACATTTATCGTGGAGACGATATTTGTAGTGGGTGCGACGAATGACGTGGGTGCGACATATGTCGTGGGTGCGGCATATGTCGTGGGTGCGACATATTTCGTGGGTGCGACATATGTCGTGGTGCGACTTTGTCGTGTGGGCGAAATTTTCCGTGGAGGTAACACTTGACGTAGAACGGAGAATTTCATGTATTCCAAAATTATTAAAATGTAAGTAAAACAACATTGGTGTTTACATTGCAAGAAAATCATGAATAAAAAAGATAAAAGCTAAATAAACCACAAAATCAAAACATCAAGTTAGTGCATTACATTCTGAGCAAATATTTACATCAAGTTAGTTCATTACTTCTTAAAAATGCACTAATACCAATAATGTAAATTAGAGCTCATGTAAAGCACTAACACATTCTGAGATTTAATAAATTAGAACTTGAAATGCCCACCCCCAATAACAAAATCCTGAATTTAGTAAATAATGAAAATAACAGCAATTTCAATCGATGGCAGACCAACATCGAAGTGCTGTTATTTCTATCCTGAAAATAACAGCAATTTGAGGTGCTATTATTTCTTAGCCAAGCAAGCAATATTTGAAGTGTTGTTATTTGAAATTGCTGCTATTTTTAGGATAGATGATAATAACAGCAATATTGAAGGGCAGGATTCCTCCCTTCCAAAAAACATCAAAAAATATTTTCAGGATAGATGAAAATAAATAGCTTTTGAAATTGAGATTGGCTAAGAAATTGAGCATGACTAAGAAATTGGGCTTTTATAATAAAATATCTATGAGGCATTTCATCAAACACATTGATTGCTTCTAATTTCATCAAACACATTGAAATGAGAGAGAGAGAGAGAGCTTACAGCCACGACACAACACCATCAATTAACACTTATACTGAACACGTGGAAAATTAAAATGAAATCACAGTCGGTGCAGAGCACAACATATGCAATGAACACATGAAAAATTAAAATGAAATCACAGTTGGTGCAAAATTAAAATGCCACGAACATACCTCTCTTTCAGGTAAGCAATGAACAACATCCAATTAGCTCTTTCTCCATCCCTGTCTTCTTCTTACCTGCGCTTGCTCCCAACCAACAATGTCAGGTAAAACAGAGCCCTGAAAAAGAACTCCCACGCCGGGGTCACCACCAAACAACTCCACTTACTCATATCAGTCACCGCTTGCTGCTTCAGTATCCCGGTGCCCGTCGTGATGCGACTTGAAAAAACGAAGCTCTGGAGAAAATCCTGCCGGATCTTGGTTCGCTGTGGGAGTTGCCAAAAGGAATTAAAATCGTCGGATGAAAATTCTGCCGAAATGTTAATCAGAAATGGTAAAAACAAAAAAGCAAACGAAAATTGTATATCGAAAACCGAAAAGAAATGTAGATCTAAATCCCCAAATAAAAAAGAAAGTCAAAACGAATTAAAATCCTGTCCAAATGTTAATCAGAAACGTTAAAAAAAAAAGCAAACGAAAAATGTAAATCGAAAACCTAAAAGAAATGTAAAACAAAATCTAAAACAGTAACTTGAAGGTGTAAAAATGTTAATCGGAAAGCCTAAATATCAAAAACCTAAAAGAAATGTAAATCGAGGAATATAATGAGGTATTCATACAGGAGACTAAAAGAAATGTAGATCTAAATCCCCAAATAAAAAACGAAAGCCAAAACGAATTAAAATCCTGTCCAAATGTTAATCGGAAACGTTAAAAAAAAAAGCAAACAAAAAATGTAAATCAAAACCTAAAAGAAATGTAAAACAAAATCTAAAAGAGTAAATTGAAAGCGTAAATGAGGTATTCATACAGGATATTTGGACGGCTTTCTTCACGCAGACAAAAACCTAAAAGAAATGTAAATCGAGGAAGATAATGAGGTATTCATACAGGAGATTTGGACGGCTTTCTCCTGGACGTGGACTTGCAGAAAGAGGCACGAAGGTCTTTGTCGGCGTGAAGAGAGGACGTGGAGGTCGGCGGAGGAGGGATAGGGGGCCGTGGAGGTCGTGGGTGGTGGTTAGATTGAAGCACCTGCAAGAGAAATGTCGCAGGTCGTGGGAAGGAGGAAGACACGCGCGTTTTCTTTTCTATTCCGCGGGTTTAGGGTTCGGATATAGCAGGTTATATAAGCAAGTAGTAAAGGATCCGATGGACAGGATTTGTTCATTCTAGAATCAATGGTCCCTGTTTTTTATTGTATTATTGAACTCAGGCTATTGGCAGGCCTTGATAAATCTTTTTAATATAGTATAGATATATATATATATATATATATATATATAAGTGACAGGCACGGGCCTTCGGCCCTAGGGGCATTCGGGGGGGGGGGGGGGGGGGGGGCGACAATCGACGGGGTGCGACATTCGGCGGGGTGCGACATTCGCCGGGATGCGACATTCGCCGGTGGTGCGACATTCACCGGTGGTTCGACATTTGTCGTGGGGACGACATTTGTCGTGGGCGGCGACATTTGTCGCGAGCAGCGACATTTGTCGTGGACAGTACCCGCCCCTATGGCCTCGCGCGACAGTACCCGACCGTCGACGGCGAGCTCCGACCGACGACGGCGGTCTCCGCCCGCTCCCGACGGGCTCCGCCGGCTCCCGGCGGGCTCCGTCCGACCCGCAACATATACATATGAATACTCAAATGACCGTAAAAAATATAAATCAAGAATACAATTTTTATTTTGTAAAACAAATTATATTTTAACTTTAAAACATTAATTTTTCTCTTGTCATTCCTAACTGGAGACAATAGGTTCAAGGTATCTAGTGTTTTTATTTTTTGTATTTTAATATTGTAAAGTTGTGTAATTACCTAAAAGGATATTATTTTTATAATATACTAATATAAAGTTTGATATAATTATGTAATTATGAATACAACTATAAGGGCAATATAAGAACATCAGACAATGTTTCATCAAAGATTAATTTTCCTATATTAGTATATATATATATATATATATATATATATATATATATATATATATTTATATATATATACAAGTGACAGGCACGGGCCTTCGGCCCTGGAGGCATTCGGCGGGGGTGCGACAATCGGCGGGGTGCGACATTCGGCGGGGTGTGACATTCGCCGGGATGCGACATTTGCCGGTGGTGCGACATTTGTCGTGGGGACGACATTTGTCGTGGGCGGCGACATTTGTCGTGGGCGGCGACATTTGTTGTGGGCGGCGACATTTGTTGTGGGCGGCAACATTTGTCGTGGACAGTACCCGCCCCTATGGCCTCGCGCGACAGTACCCGACCTACAACGGCGGGCTTTGCCCGCTCTCGGCGGGCTCCGCCTGACCCGCAACATATATCTGGGCGGAACCAGTTCTCTGAAGTTTATATATATATATATACAGAGAGAGAGAGATTATAGAGAGAGAACCAGTTCTCTGAACTTTATATAGAAAACCAGCAAATTGACCATCAAATGTTTGTTTTTTCAAAAAATGATCAACATGAAAGTTGTAGATCTCATCAAAATCTACAACTTTCATGTTGATCACTTTTTGAAATAACACCGTTTAGACCCCAGATTTGAGCCCCCAAAAAAGTCAAAAAAGTCAAAACAAACATATGTACGGACAAATTAAGTTCGGCGTGACTTTTTCGGGGCTCAAATCAGAGGTCTAAACGGTGTTATTTCAAAAAGTGATCAACATGAAAGTTGTTGATCACTTTTTGAAAAAAAATAAATATTTGGAGGTCAATTTGCTGGTTTTCTATATAAGATTTCAGAGAACTGATTATCTCTGTATAATTACTCTATCTGGGCGGAAGTAGTCACGTTTTTTTAAATATTTTCGGGTCCAAAATCCGGCTTATCCGTGCAAAATTAGGAAAAGTGTTCAACATGAAAGTTGTAGGTCTCGTCGAGCCAGTCAAAATCCATATATTATATGTCCATTTTAGTGCCCAAATGAGGGAGTTCGCACAGTTCGCACGGCATATGTCTTCTCATATGAACGCGACCATATATATATATATATACACACACACAGTTGTTCCGGTCACACATGATATCTCTATCACATAATTGAGATATATGGGTGCAGCTGCGGCCTTGTCTTAAATTATTCGATAGTGATATGAAAATATGGAATGTATATGCTTTACAAATATTACAGTGGATTAGCTAAGATACTATCAGCTGGTCCTCTGTATATCTTTTGGTTGTGACTTGTGAGCCACTTGCCCCTAAGAAGTTGCTTGATTGATGTGCAGCCTGAAAATGAATATGGTCACCCGGGGGTATTTCGGGGGACGTATCTGTTAAGGTCCCACACAATCACTTTGGAGGCATTACCTCCGCACCGCCACCCCGACAATAGAGATTCTCGAGCGTGGTAAGGGGTACGTACGCACTATTTCGGGGTCATTTTTTCGAGTTCCTTCAACAAGGTTTTCTCAAACTAACCATCCCCGGGTCAACTAGAGTCAATTGGGCTTCGCAAGACCATTTCAAAATAAAGATCGATGGGTTCCCCCTAAAGATTTCTATCGCGGCTCATTACCGTTAAATCTCTTTTAACTGCATGTTTGCGCTTGATCACACTCGAACTAAAGCGGTCCGATTCAATTCTCTGGACCGGGATAATTAAAACTGAGTAACCCGCAACAAATATAATGAAGATCGTATGTAGGGGAATCGATTCAACTTGGAATGAGTTTGAGATGAGTTTAGCCTAGCTTTGATTCACATGGCACTATCAATTTTGGGTGACAGCGCACAAGGTTGACCATCAACAATGGCACGTGGTGGTCCAACTTGATTGTGGCCCGTTTGAACAATATGGAGTAGCACAGAAGCTTCTGGATTCAATTGCTCGTAGCCAACAGCTTAAGGTTGTGTTTGGCGCGGCTTATCGCGACTTATTTGCTCAGGTGAGGTTGGACAAAAATGTCACTGTCATACCAAAATCCTATACCACAAACTAGTTTTTTTTTGTAACATTTGTCATATCAAACACACATTTTATGACAATGACGTTTTTGTCCAACCTCACCAGAGCAATTAAGTAGTAATAAGCTGCGCCAAACGGAGCCTAAGAGAAATATACCAACTATTACATAGATCTATTACAAAGATGCCTTAAATAGTAGTAGAGACTGACTAGCTACAAGTAATAAAGACTGGCTTAAGAGAAAGTTAACAACTATTTTTGTACGTCTATCAATTCATAATAAGACTCAATCGAACGCATGACTTGAATTGGATGCCCAATTCCATTTTTTCCCCGAAAATCCGTGAAATGTATGTGGCTGTTGCGGCTAACTTAATCTTTATGATGGATCACACTAAACTAGGTCATCTTAGTTCGTGGAGCGGTCAAGCGTGCAAATAGTCATAGAAAATAGAAAACTGGCAAGACAGTTTTTTTAAAGTGGAAAACTCATCAACTGGATGAAAAATCACGTGCTCGTATCTGTGCCGACCAAACTTCCGCTATTTATTGTTGTGTTATAGGGCTTATGAGAGAAGCGAGGGTAACAGACCCCTCCTAGTTTACAATTATTAGAGAGAGAGAGAGTACTGAGCTCGGAAGGTGACATATCACCTCTTACAGAGCTAATTCTTTTTCTTGCTACAATAGAGAGCTTCACATTTTGAATGTTTTGAATACTTTGAATGCTTTAGAGTTTTTAATTGTTGCTGGTAAACCGGAGCAACACATTTTGTTTGCCCTGATTTCGGCGGCTTGGAAGCTTAGACGGTGCGTTCTACACGCCTTATCTTTTACGGCTTGTCTCTTGTTGTGTTTAAAAGAGTCTGGAACGTTAGTCTCGTCAACTACTGGTATGCTTGTTCCTGAATTGAGAGCATTGAACACTTAGAGAAATCATGGGGGCAAAGTGCACGATGATGCATCTGGAGCGGTGCGCGCAATAGGGAGCGCGCACAAGGACGAATGTGCGTACAACGGGATGTGTGCACGTAGGAAGAGAGATGTGTACAAAGGGGAACGCGCACAAAGAGGAACGTGTGCACGGAGGGTCGTGGAACCTTGGAGGAAAGACGCGTGCAAAGGGGAAACACGTGCATGGAGGAACGTGCGCACGGGGGGATGTGCACACTTAGGAGGAGAGATACACGCAAGGGGGTTCACACACAAGGGGGAACATGTGCATGGAGGGACGTGGTCATTTAGGAGAGACGCGCGCAAGGGGGAGTGCGTTCAAAGGGGAACGTGCGCACAAAGGAACGTGCACACTTAGGAGGAGAGACGCGCACAAAGGGGAATGTGCACACGGAGGGATGTGTACACTTAGGAGGAGAGATGCGCGCAAGGGGTAACGCGAGCAAGGTAGAACGTTCGCACTTAAGGGCGCGCACACTTAGGAAGTGAGACACGCACAAGGGGGAGCGCGTGTGGAAGGAAGAACGTGCACACGGAGGGACGTGCACACGTTGGTGGAGAAGAGGATGAGAAATTGTAGGAGAAATGAGTGAGGAGAGAGAAAATCCGTAGGAGGAGTGAGAGAAGAGAGAGAAAATTTGTAGGAGAAATTTTGGGAAGAGAACAAGTTAAAATTAATGAGGATGCAAATTTATTTATAGATTCAGAGAGGGATGCTCCGGTAATTTACCCCCATACTACTACCTATCTGCTTACGCGGAAAGATCAATCAGACTGCATAGCCGAGCGGACAACAATCTCAGTCCACGTGGACTTGAGTCATCCAGCCACGCATCCTAAGCCAAGTCCGCTCCTATGAAGATCTGCCAGACTTCGACATTAGATCGCGTAGTTTTGCGGTCTCCGCTTTCAGATCGCCCAACCAGCGATCTCACGAACTCCAGAAGCAGTTTGCACAATTACCGATCTCGTGACAAGGCAACACCAAGGACTTGTCACAACCGTAACCAAGTCATCAACTCTAGCGGACTTTGACTCAAACCACATAAACAGCCACCATAAGCAACTGCGGTAAACCACGGCTACCCGCGCTTAATTACATGCTCTATGCGACTCAGAGTATCCGCCTTCTCTAAGCGGACTCCGCGGACTCAACATCCAATCCGCGACATCCGCGGTTAGCCCACTACACCGCCCAGTTTGTTGGTTTTGTTGGTCCGGATACGAATCCGATTTTGAGATATTTTTCCAAAATATTTGTTTGCATTTAAAAAAAGGAAAATCATTTTCTTTTTTGGTTCTCCTAAATTGTTTGGAAGGGGAGATAATGATTTTCCATTTGTGGGGGTTGTATAGATAGGTTTTATATCTCTCCATCCTGAGAACAAACTAAGCCAGCCCGTGAAATTGGAGCAGCCCGCCTGTAGCATTTTGGGAGGAAGTGGCGCCGCCTGTGAAAGAAGAACAGCCCTCTCCCTCTTCTCTCTCTCACTCTCACTCGTGCACTCGGAGAGGCCGTTGGCCTTGAGTGTTGTCGCCAGTCTTGGAGGAGGTAGCCGCCGGCGTTGAGAGAGGGAGTTGCCGTCGGGTGTGTTAGAGTTTGTCGCCGGCGTTGCAGTAGACGTTCTTTGGAGTTGAGAGGCGCGGTGTCGACGGCGTGCGCGTGTGCAGTTAGCCTCGACGGTGTTTCTCTCCGGTGGTGGCGTTGTTCTCCGGTGGCGGCGTTGTTCTCCGGTGGGTGTGTGGTTGAACGTCGGACTTCAACGTTGAAGGTTCAGTGAACCTTGTGCGTCCGCAAGGTGGATTGCAGTCCAGATCTACTATTTTCTTGCGGATCGCGCGCGTCCGGCGCATCCGCGTGCGTTTCACCGGATGGTCTATTTTTCTCCTGTATTTGATTTATATTTTCATTATAATAAATTTGTGGTCGTTTTGTGTTCATGTTACTGCAATATTATTATAGCTGTGCCTGCGAATTGTACCGGATTTTACAACAAGTGGTATCAAAGCCAGGTTCCGAGTAGGTGACTGATTTGACGTTCCGGTTTTAGGTTTGGGTCAACGGTAGGTGACGACATCAGTCCACTCTCTATCTTCCCAGATCTGATACGTGAATTAATCAGGTCATCTAGAGGTATTGCTGGCAGCTATGGCAGCGAAGAACACCGTGTTGGCCAGATATTCAGTGGAGAAATTTGACGGTAGCGGGAACTTTCGCCTATGGCAGATTCGGGTCAAGAATATGCTGGTTGAGCAGGGGTTGATCCAAGTATTGCGGGGACGTGATACTTTGCCCGCTCCGGTGAAGGATTCTGAGTGGACGGAGATGGATGAGCGCGCCACTAGCGCTATTCGGATGTGCGTCGACGACAAGGTGCTATTCAATATCGAAATTGAAGAGTCAGCTGTCACGTTGTGGGAGAAGCTGGAGGGACTCTACATGAGCAAGTCGTTGACCACGAGGCTGTTACTGAAGCAGATATTGTATGGCCTGAAGATGCTGGAAGTTGGTAACCTGCAGAAATACTTCAACGTGTTTAATGGACTTCTGAGCCAACTGCATGTTGTTGGTGTGAAGGTGGAGGAAGAAGACAAGACCTTATTGCTTCTTACCTCTCTCCCGACGTCGTATAAGCACATGCAGACCACCCTACTGTATGGGAAGGATACAGTAGACGTGGAGCAGATCACGTCTGCGTTACTGTCCAGTCAGATGCTGTCGGACCCCGCTCCTGAGGGTGAGCATGCTTTGGCAGTAGGAGGACGACGAGGGAGGCAGTTCGAGAAGGGATTTGGAAGTGCACGGGCCAGATCCCCATCGAGGAAGGCAGTGACATGCTACCATTGCAGGCAGAGTGGCCATATCAGGAGAAATTGTCCGCAGCATGCACAGATATCTGGGGACGTCCAGGGTGCGTGCAAGGCGGCGGTAGCTATGGCAGATGATAGTGATGTGTCTCTCCTCATCACTGAGAGTCCATGTGGCTCGGATAGCTGGATATTGGATTCTGGTGCTTCACAGCACATTTGCTCGGATGCGGGGATGTTCAGTTCACTGGAGGTGACGACTGGGTCTGTCTTTCTAGGTGACGGCTCAGCATGTGAAGTCTCGGGAACAGGGACAGTGGACATTAGGATGCATGATGGAGTAGTACGTAGGCTTGAGCGGGTACACCTAGTACCCAAGCTGCGCAGGAATTTGATATCGCTGGGCAGACTAGACTCCAGAGGATGCAGTTTTGCGGCGAGAGGTGGAGTTCTGACGGTGACGCGAGGTTGCACCGTGCTCATACGAGCTATGCAGTGTGGTAGTCTGTACCGGCTGATGGGGATCACGATGCGAGGTGGTGTGCCCATGATTTCTGCGGTTGACAGAGTTGATGGTCGAGATGGTGCAAGGGATCGCCCTTCTGGTAGTCTGACTAGGCGAGTCAGATTCAGCGATCCAGTTGCGTCGACATTCAGAGGTTGAGCCAGAGCAGGGATGAGTCGACTATAGCAGGTCGGCTGACGCCTCAGGTTCTTGAGGTGGTGCTTCGTGCAGACTAGTGTTTCGTGCAGTCCGTGCTATGTGCAGTGTTGCCTAATGCAGATGGTGCCTCGTGCAGGTGCATCGATCCGGATCCCGAACCAAGGTGGTGATTGTTGGTTTTATTCGTCCGGATCCGAATCCGATTTTGAGATATTTTTCCAAAATATCTGTTTGCATTAAAAAAAGGAAAATCATTTTCTTTTTGGTTCTCCTGAATTGTTTGGAAGGGGAGATAATGATTTTCCATTTGTGAGGGCTGTATAGATAGGTTTTATATCTCTCCATCCTGAGAACAAACTAAGCCAGCCCGTGAAATTGGAGCAGCCCGCCTGTAGCATTTTGGGAGGAAGTGCCGCCTGTGAAAGAAGAACGACCCTCTCTCTCTTCTCTCTCTCACTCTCGCTCGTGCACTCGGAGAGGCCGTTGGCCTTGAGTGTTGTCGCCGGTCTTGGAGGAGGTAGCCGCCGGCGTTGAGAGAGGGAGTTGCCACCGAGTGTGTTAGAGTTTGTCGCTGGCGTTGCAGTGGACGTTCTTTGGAGTTGAGAGGCGCGGCGTCGACGGCGTGCGCGTGCGCAGTTAGCCTCGACGGTGTTTCTCTCCGGTGGTGGCGTTGTTCTCCGGTGGCGGCGTTGTTCTCCGGTGGTGGTGCGGTTGAACGTCAGACTTCGACGTTGAAGGTTTAGTGAACCTTGTGCGTCCACAAGGCGGATTGCAGTCCAGATCTACTATTTTCTTGCGGATCGCGTGCGTCCGGCGCATCTGCGTGCGTTTCACCGGACGGTCTATTTTTCTCCTGTATTTGATTTATATTTTCATTATAATAAATTTGTGGTTGTTTTGTGTTTTTGTTACTGCAATATTATTATAGCTGTGCCTGCGAATTGTACCGGATTTTACAATACGGTTATCACCCAGAGTGCTTACTGATCCAGACCGCAAGAAGAAGAACAATAGTCAGTCCAGCTATCCGCCAACATCAAATCACCAGAATGGCAGTGGACTCTGTGGTCTGTGCAGTCTGCCCAATCAGACCGTCCACTCAACAATTTCAACACCATTGAAGAGGAGCGGTCTTTCCCTAAATGAATGAAAATAGACCTCCCTAGATCAATTTTTAGGGGGTTGTTTTATGAAGGAGTGAAAACGGTTCCAAATGCTTATAATTTCATTTTCAAAAACTCAAAATAAAAACCAACCTGCAAAACTTTGCAAACAAACGAACCCTTACTCTTTTTAGAGCTACGAATAGTAAAAATATTACAAATATGATAGGTTCGAGGAAAAGTCCAGTCCATACAAAAAAATCCACGTGGAATGTTAGATGGCCTGAGCTGAGCCCATCAGGCCAAAAAATAGCCCAATTACAACGTGATGTTGGGTTTGTTGCTAACCAACATCCATCAAATTAAATTAATTTTAAACTTGAAGCCGACTGCACACTATCAATAAAAAATTAAATTGTTACATGCAAATCATTTTAACTTTGGCTTTGACTGCCCACCACCAGCCCCACGACTACGACAAACGCTAGGATGGCCGATTCGGAAAATAAAAAATGGTGGTGCACATTTTATATAAAAAATACAATAGTAGATAAAAAAAAGTTTTAAATTAATTTTGGGGATGCATATAGCTGATTTTGATATGTAAATAGTGAAATATGGTCTTCGAATAGCGAAAGTTGGTTTGTCAATAAACAAATTGAAAAAAATGAGAGTGTCAGGGCCTGTTTGGGAGGGCTTTTTAACTCCTTTTCGTTTTTTATAAAACGCTATCACACCTAAGAGATCGTTTGGATTGTCTATCAGGGGGAAAAGCTACCGCAAAAAACTCTATTTTCTCATCTTTTGAAAAAGTCACTTGTCACTTACTTTTCAACCTTTTCAAAAAGCACTTTTCAGACAAAAACACTTATCTCTTAAAAAAATCTACAACTTGATTTTTTTGTCTTGACGCAATTTTTTCCTTGGGCGTAATTTTTTTGCCGGACGTATTTTTTTGCCCGACGCAAATTTTTCGTCCGGGCGCGAATTTTTCGCCTGAGATAGCATTTTTCGCCCGGGCTGACATTTTACGCCCGGGCTGACATTTTACGCCCAGGCTGGCATTTTTCGCCCGGGCGCGGGGTTTTTCGCCCGGGTGAGTTTTTTTTGCCCGACTGCGGTTTTTTGCCCGTGTTTTTTTTTTCGCCTGAGCGTGTTTTTTTTCGTCCGGACGTGATTTTTTCGCCCGGGTGCGTTTTTTTCATCCGGGTGCGATTTTTTTGCCGGTGCATGATTTTTTTTCGCCCGAGCCGATTTTTTTGCCCGGGAGCGATTTTTTCGCCCGGACGCATTTTTTTTCGCCGGGCGTGATTTTTTTGATCGTTCGTGATTTTTTTGCCCGGTCGTGTATTTTTTTCGCCTGGACGCTACTTTTTCCGCTCAAATGCAATTTTTTTGCTTTCGAGCGGAAATATCGCGTCCGTGCGAAAAATTTTTGTTAGTGCAAAAAATTCACGCCCGGGCGAAATTTTCCCCCCAGTCGAAAAATTTATGCCCGTTCTAAAAATTCGCGCCCGTTCAAAAAATTTGCGGTCGTCCGAAAAATTCGTGTCCGTTCGAAAAATTCGTGCCCATCCGAAAAATTGGCACCCTGCCGAAAAATTGGGGCCCGGGTGAAAATATAGGGCCCGACCGAAAAATTGGCGCCCAGGCGAATATATCGCGCCCGGGCAAAAAAATTCGCGCCCGGGCGAAAAAACCGCGCTCGGGCGAAAAAACCGCGCCCGGGCGAAAAAACCGCGCCCGGGCGAAAAAATCGGGCCCCGACGAAATATTCGCTCCCGAACGAAAAATTTGCTCTCGGGCGAAAAAAAACCTGCCCTGGCGAAATAATTGTGCATTTTCCCCCGGACGCACATTTTTAATAAAAAAAGTTACCGCAACGAAAATTTGTCAAACGGTTTATAAATTGCTTCTCCTTTTTGAAAAGCTTTGTAAAAGAAGTTCACACAAATAGTTCTCCCTTTTTAATAGACATTTTCCAAAAGCTTTTTTTCCTACCATTCTTTTGCTACCACTCCTTCTCATTTCTGAAAAGCATTCCCAAACAGGCCCTCAGTGTCCCTTTGACCTCCCTTAAATCCGCCCCTGCGATCGGGAGCCACGCCACATCTAGGTGGTGTTTTGTTTTGCTCTGCCACCGGCCACCCCTAAACCCCTAATCATACAAACTCTACTATAAGTGTAAGACCTAGCTGAAAATGATTTTTTTTTATTGAAAGCACTTCCATTTGTAATTAGATTTTAATTAGTATTTTTTTTTAATTTTACTCGAGATTATATTGATAGATGCAAGCGTTATCCATTGGTTAAACATATTTGTTTGCTCTGTTAATTGTTTGCATGGAAGATAAAAAAATTGGTGATAATAATTTATGTTTTGTTTTAAGCTCTACAAATCTATGGATAGATAGATTAGAACAACCTATAAACAATTCCCTAAAAAAACATGCTTCACTTGTTTTCTTAGACTTCGTTTGGGACGCAATCTATGTCCAAAGTCCAATTTATATCATCGATGATATTATTCAATTATTTACATCATTTTTCAGATTCAAAAGATTTTGTATCACAAAATCAACATATACATGACATCAAGTAATTACTCACGAGTACCCTGTATATATTCGAGTAGATGACCACCGGATTCTCCGCCACCGTCTTCTTCACTACACGTAGAGAGACGCTTGTTCTCACTAAGCGTGAGCTCGTCACCATGACTTCGTGCATGATCAGCCAGCTCCACAAGAAGAGAAGACGAGATGGAAAGGGCCGATGCAAGCTCTTTTTCGTTGCCTGTGAGGCGTCAAAGAAGAATCGTCGGGTGCACGCCGGGATCAAGAGGGTTTTACGTAAGGCTGGAGAGATTTTGCTCGACCCGTTTGTGAAATTTTCAAGATATCAGGTTGATCGCACTGATACCAAGAAAAAACCTTCTAGGAAGCCGACTAGCCGAGCAAGCTCGCATGAATATTCAACCAAAATCAAAGCCAAGTAAAAATCAGCACAACAGAAGCACAAGAGTCTCAATGGAATTATAAGTAACTTATTTACAAGACAAGATATACATTGCGAGACATGATTCACAATGTATCCGATGGAAGAAACTACAAGCAAAAGAAAACCGCGCGGTCTGAAAATAGAGTCCGCACATGCCTTTAGTCACCATGTTTGTCTGTCGAATCCGCTAAGTTGCCAAACCGCAACCAAGCTAAGCAGACTGCCCTGTTATTGAATGTTGAGAAAACACCTATGCCCGCTACTTCAGGTCGCCTGACAACAAAGCTAATCATGAAAAGAATTGTTGAACGAAGAAATAGCCTACCCACTGATAGACCGGGCGAACTGCTCGAGCTATCCGCAACCCCAAGGAACACACTTCAGGCCGCATAAACCATGACCTGCTATATACCACTTACTATAAACCGCAAACTGTTCCACATTGATCATTCCAACTAGTTTTCTAGTCTCACGGTGCTAGCCGCACAACCTGCACAGTGCAAGTCAAATTCACTTAGTCACGTCAGTTAGAAAAATCTATCCGCAACTTTCAAGCGCGAGCTGATATCTCACTGTTTTTAATAATATGATGAGCCGGGAACCCCTACTTATTGGTGACAGGGGGAGTGTGGTCACTGCCCATAACGATAAGATAATCGTCTGTCATCCTGCATCTAGTACCACCTATCCGCACAAGTGCGGATACCAACGCCAAATATCTGCTTACGCGGAAAGATCAACCAGTCTGCATAGCCGAGCAGACAATAATCTCAGTTCGCGTGAACTTGAGTAATCCAGCCACGTGTCCTGTGCCAAGTCCGCTCCTATGAAGATCTGTCAGACTGACATCATATCGCGTAGTTTTTGTGGTTTCCACTTCCAGACCGCCAACCAACGATCTCGCGAACTCCAGAAACAATCCACACAACTGTCGATCTCACGACTAGGCAACACCAAGGACTTGTCACAACCGTAACCAAGTCATCAACTCCAGCGGACTTTGGCTCAGACCGCATAAACAGTCACCATAAGCAACTGCGGTAAACCACCGCTACCCGAGCTTAACCGTATGCTCTATGCGAGTCAGATTATCCGAAGCGGACTCCACTGACTCAACATCGAATCCACGACAGCCGCGGTTAGCCCACTGCTAACCGCCCGGTTATCACCCAGAGTGCTTACTGATCCAGATCGCAAGAAGAAGAACAATAGTCAGTCCAGCTATCCGCCAACACCAAACCGCCAGACCGGCAGCGGACTCTGCGGTTTGCCCAATCATACCGTCCACTTCCACTTCAACAATTTCAACACCGTTGAAGAGGAGCGATCTTTCCCTAAACGAGTGAAAATAGACCTCCCTAGGTCTGTTTTGAGGGGGATTGTTTTATGAAGGAGTGAAAACGGTTCCGAATGCTTAGAATTTCATTTTTAAAAACTCAAAATAAAAACCAACCTGACAAAACATTGCAAACGAAAGAACCTTTACCCTCTTTAGAGCTGCGAATAATAAAAATGTAAAAAATATGATCTGCGAATAATAGTTTCCTAACTTTATGCTATATATTATGGGGATTGTTAAAGGCAAATCAAATTTGGATATACGCAAATCATTATTAATGACAAATCATGAAAAATACTATGTGCAAATCAAATTGTTAACAAAAAATCAAAATTGTTGACAACAAACCAACACTACAAATTACATAATCAAATGTTTTAGACAAAAAAACCATTTCATGAGAAGTCTAGTGCAACAGTTCGATAAAATAACACGTTTATAACATAGAAACACTAGATTTATGACATTTAATATATGGTAATTGTCACATCAACTTCAATGAAAACAAACATGAAAATAAAAATGAAAACGAAAAACGAAAACAAAAACGAAGAACGAAAAAATCAACGTGTACATTCCATAAGCAGAATCCAAAACGAAAAATTAGCTTCTCAATATGCTGAAGATGAAAAAAAAAATATGTATTAAAGATCCAGATGCAGAATCAAAACGAAAATAAAGAGAAGCGGCGACTCACCTTCAAAATCAACGATAAAAAAACTGTTGTCCGCGACGGGAGAGGCAACGAAAACCAAGAACTAACATGCGCACCTTCAAAATCGTCTGGCTGTTGTATGTCGAACCGCTCATCAGACGTCTCGCAACCTACCAGCGACGGAAGAGGCAGTGACAGAGAGACCAAGAAATGCGCCGGGAGTTGCGGCGAAAGAGGCGGCGGAAGGGGCGACAGAAGTGACAACGACAGAGAGGCCGAGAGATGCAGCGGAAGCGACGGTGAATTTGGTTTGCATATATCAAAATTGATTTGCACAGAAAAAAAACCACCGAGAAAAAAAAGATATGATTTTAAGATTTTGATTTGCGTATCTTCAAATTGGGTTTGCTTTTAACAATTCCCTATATTATTCCTCGTGTTGATTACAAAGCTGGGTTAGGTTCGAGGGAAAGTCCAGTCCTTAGTCCTTACAAAAAAATCCACGTGGAATATTAGAAGGCCTGAGCGGCTGAGCCCATCAGGCCCAAAAATAGCCCAATTACAATGTGATATTGGATTTGTTGCTAACCAACCTCCATTATTTTAATATAATTTAAAACTTGAAGCGGACTGCACACTATCAATAAAAAATTGAATTGGGTGCACATTTTATATAAAAAAAATATAATAGTGCATAAAAAAATTTCAAATTAATTTTGGGATGCATATAGCTAGTTTTATCTACAAATAGTGAAATATGATATTTGAATAGCGAAAGTTGGTTTGTCAATGACCAAATTTTGATTTGCTTATTAAAAATTAAGGTGTCAGAGCCTTTTGGCCCCTCTCTAAATCCGCCCCTGCGGTCAGGAGTCATGCTATATCTAGATGGTGTTTAGTTTTGCTCTGCTGCCGGCCACCCCTAAACCCCTAATCATACAAAATCTATGATAAATGTAAGACCAAGCTGAAAAATGATTTTTTTTTATTGAAAGCACTTCCATGTGTAATTAGATTTTAATTAGTTTTTTTTAATTTTACTTGAGATTTATATTGATGGATGCAAGCGTTATCCATTGATTAAACATATTTGTTTGCTCTGATAATATTTGTTTGCATGCAAGAGCAAACAAAAATTAGTGATAATAATTTTTATTTTGTTTTAAGCTCTAGAAATTTATGGATAGATAAATTACAACAACACATAAACAATTCCCTGAAATAGAAAACATGCTTCACTTGTTTTCTTAGACTTCGTTTGGGTCGCCATTTTTGCTCCTACGTGCTTAGACAAAAATACCACTGTCATAGAATGTACGTATGACATGAAAATAAAACTAGTTTTGATCATAAAAGCGAACGAAGTTCGTGTTGAGGAATATTGATATAATGATAACAGGTTCTTACTGGGTTCAGTTTGGATTCGTTAGACATCCAATAATCCGTCGTTGGGAATTTAGGGTTACGCCTATAATTAATACCCCTGTTGAGAGTAACATGGAGGTCGTTCCAAACTTGATGGTCACACGGGATGTTTCGAACGCATTAACGATTCCGTATGTGAGATCGGGCGTTCACGAACATGGTTCATAACCACCATGCGCGTTCATGACCGCTGGCACCATGCCAAACACAACCTAAAAATAGCTTCATTTTCAAAACACTTGTTTGAGGTGTTCTCCAGGCCCACCCAGAGAGGTTGAGTTCAGCTCAATAATTTTCTCAGGATGCTTTAAATTCCAACATGCATGAACTTAAATTAAAATTTATACTTCATAACATTCATCATCCACAAGAGGACCCACCATGAAAATTTACTCCAATAGGGTACTAATTTTGGATTCAGGATCCTCTCCTTTTCATTTGAAATGGAGGGGATCCATTTCATGACCAGGATGAATTACTTTTTGATCTAACGGGTTATGTTTTTCCCATCCTTTTATATTTTTTTTTATTCAAAAAATTCTGGACCACAAGATTTTTTTTGGATTAATGTTATCCACTAGATATGAAATGGATCCCCTCTATTTCATTTGAAATGGAGAGGATCCGGATCCCTAATTTTGTGCATGAATGCTATGAAATGTACACATTGAGTAGATATTTTTGTGATTTCAAAAGTTAAAAGAGTGCAAGTTGTAATTACGTAAATTTTGAGGGGATGTATGTCCCGATAAATAACTCTCTATATATTATAAATAAAAGCGAGAAAAGAGAGAGAGAGAGAGAGAGAGCTGGATGAGTGAGAGTTCCACTTAGTGAAGTAGTCGTAGCTAGGGGGGCATAATGGGGGGTCAATGAGATATAATGATATACATGGATCCAGCAGCTCAATAATAGAGAGGAGGTCTTCTCCCCAAAGCCACACATTTTCCCTCTCCAACAAGTGAAGAAGCTTTGACTAGCTTTATAATAATTAGCTTTTCATTTTCCACTTCTATGCTGCTAACTCAATAGCCATAATAATTGTTCTCTCGATCCATCGGCTGCTTTTATCCACACTAAATAGTGTATCGGACCCACTTCACCTGCTACATGCCCACTCCTCATCACCTTACATACACTACACATACGTATACCTACAAATATATACACGTATACATACAAATATACGTACACACTCTTTGGATTGAAAAGATTTGGGTTGTCTTAGCTCAGTACGTAGTTAATTAAACACATGCACACAATCAAAAGTTATTGGAAAATGGAATTTTTAATCTTAGTAGCATTAAGAAAATAGGACAAAATTTTAAGTGTTTGGTTCGATTTGAAAAATTTACGATCACTGTGGCTCTGTTTGGCACGGTGGCGGCGGCCGTCAACACATGGGTTAAAACATCATTCGTTAAGTACATATTACCTAGCAAACATCATCTGTTTGAACATAAAAGTTAATGAAATTTCTTACGTGGAGTGTGGTGGACGTTAACAAATGATAATTTAACCCCCTCATGTTTATGACCGCCATCACCGTGCCAAACGGAGCCTAAATGTGTGCACACACATGGAGGTGACGAATTAACCACGACGCATGAGTTCACCGGTATATATGGCGGTATTGGAAGAAACGGCATGGTGCATATACGGAGGCTGATCATCATGTTCCTACAGACGGAAGTGAGAGCGTATTTGTTAAGAGTACTAAGAATTGAACTTGCTTGCTATGACTCATGAAAACATGTTTTTTAATCTTGTAGTTGTCTATAATTTTCATCTATTAGTGCTACATATTTTTCTCGATGTGATCATGCTCTTTTTAGACCTAGGCTATTTTCATTCTCTAGCAATTTTCAGTCTCGTGTTATTCATAATTGCATGTCATTGTCGATCAGGATCGGGATATTCCCGATCCCTAGGTTTTTTTTATAGCGGTGTTGTTTCCTTAGAGCTTTTAAAGTCGAAGTTCTCTGGACAAGTTATACAAAAACTATCACGAAGAGGGAGACAAAAATTGATTATAAATGAATACTCACGAGCATTTAATGTTGAAATTGTTGAAGTGGAAGTGGGCGGTCTGATTGGGCAGACCTCACAGACTAAGGGTGTGCAAAAATACCCGAAGAACCGAAAACCGGACCAAAACCCGGGCGGTTCGGGTCGGTTCCTATTTCTGTCGGTTCGGGTACGGTTCCAAAAAATATAGAACAGATGGTTCGGTTCGGTTCTCGGTTCCGACAGTCGGGTATCCAAGAACCGACCCGAACCGAATATAAATTACAAAATTTAACTTAAAAGAATATATGTATTATTACAAATTTTAACTATAAAAATTGGGTCGGCTGGGCGCTGGGCACTAGCGTGAGTCGCGGAGGGTTTAATTGGAGATGTTATTTTACAATTTAACAAATCAATCTTATTTAATGTCTGAAATTAAAAATATCTTATTTTAATATTTTTCGTATGGTTCATTAGTCACATGTTATGAACCGAAAACCGAACTGGAACAGACCCGAACCGAACTGTTCGGATCCAGTTCCATAATTTAGAAGCGTGGGTCGGTTCCGGTTCAAAAAATTTGGAACCAAACTTATACAGATCGGTTCTTGGTTCTATGTGGAACCGAGCCGAACCGATCCGAGTTGCACCCCTATCACAGACCGTAGAGACCGCTGCCGGTCTGGCGACTAGGTGTTGGCGGATGGCCTGGTTTTGGCTAGTTGCACGATGATGGGCGGTTATCCTATCACTATGGGCGTTGACCACTCTCTCCTTGTCGCCTATAAATAGGGGTCCCCGGCTCGTCATATATAACGGGAACAATGAGAACTCAGCTTGCGCTATGAACTTGCGATTAGACTTTCTTACCACGCAACTAAGTGAAGTTGACTTGTACTGTGCAGACTGTGTAGCAAGCACCAGACGACTAGGCAACTAGTTGGGAAGCTCAGTGCAGAACAATTTGCGGATAGCAGTCTTCAGGTCGCAGTTTAGGCGGCTTGAAGTCTCTTCCTCTGGGTTGCAAATAGTTCAAGCAGTTCGCTTGGTTTATCAGCGAGTAGACTGTTTTCCAGTTCATCAACATGTCAATATCAGGCAGTCCGCGCGACTTGTGTTGCCGGTTGACGACTTGGCGGTTTCGGCGGACTGTCTTGACGGTTTGCAGCTTAGGAGATTTCTGTCATCAGACCGCCGAGTTCACTTTTGCTTGTACTTTTTTCCCATCGGGTACATTGTGAAATCATGTCTCGCAATGTATGCCTCACTATGTAAAGAAGATTATTGATTCCATATTGAGACTCTTGTGCTTCTGTTGTTATTGATTTCTACTTGTCTTTTGTTTTAGTTGAGTGTTCCTGTGATCTTGCTCAGCTTCCGTTAGAAATTTTCACGTAGTATCAGAGTTATCTACCTTATATCTTGAAAATTTTACATGGTATCAGAGGGGTGTTGAGGAGTTAGCAGTTGATAAACCTCAGAGGCGTTCTATCCATGGAAAGCTCAAGTAAATCAGGATTAAGCAATGAAAGTCGGTTATGCAAGAGTACGTGGGATTGAGCTCTTAACGCAGAACAACTTTAAGAAGTGAAGGTCTTGCATGGAGAACTATCTTCTTGATGAGGACATTTGGGAGGTCGTCGGTGGAGATGACAGGTAAGAGGTGGTTGCTACATCAAGAAATATTGAGGCAGTGAGAGCTTGGAGGAGAACGAATTGAATGTGACGGAGGAGTTCACTCTGAAGTGGGTTATCTCATCGGATTTATTTCACTACATCATTGAATGTCGGTCAGCTGCTGAGATCTGGATGGCCTGTTTAATAAAAAGAATGTAGCTCGGCTACAATTATTAGAAAATGAGTTGGTGAAGGCTACTAAGGGTAATATGTCCATATCATCCTTCTTTATGAAGATGAAGAACCTTTGCGATGAGATATCGACATTAGACCTGGAAGAGCTTATCTTAGAGGCGGAGCAGAAGAGGCACATCATCTGCGGGCTGTAGGAGTATGTTGGCTTCATGACTTCTGTGTAGGACTAGGTCAATCAGTCATCGTTGCTCGAGCTGGATAACCTGTTATCTTTGCGGGAGAGCTTGGCGAGGCAAATGGCTAGAGTATCCATCTCAAGGGGAGAGAACGAAGTTCTTTATTCTGAGAAGAAGAAGAGATGAGACAAGAAGAAGAAGCCACATGTTAGTAATGATCCATCTACTTCTTTTCAGCAGGAGAGGAGCAAGACTCCTAAGCAAGATGAAGGGAAGAAGAGAGGAGGGCCACGGTGCTACAGGTGCAATAAGCATGGTTACATCTAGAAAGACTGCAGGGTCAATCTTTAGCCGGAACATGCTGCAGGAAAAGAATAGGCTGAATCCAAGGCTGATAAAGGTGGATGGGGAAGTGCTTTCATGACAGGCATTTGTGTTCGTGAGTTGTCCTTCATCAACTATCAGGAGGACTTGATCGTTGACTCAGGGTGCAGACAAAACCTCACAAGGGACGAGTCAAAGTTCCCTTTTATGCAACAGTACAAATGTAATAATGTTATTATTACGGCTGATGATACTGTACATGCAGTTGAGAAGGAGAAGACGATCTCTTTAGGCAGTGATAAGGGTCTACTCACGTTAAGGAGTGTGTATCACATGTCGTGAATGAATAAGAACCTCTTCTCGGTAACCAATGCGGTGGATGTTGGGTATCACGTTCTATTTGGCTCGACAAAAGTGAAATTTCTCTGGAATGTGTCAGCTGATTTCTTTGGAATGTGTCAGCTGTAAAAGCTAACGTCACTCATGTTGGAAGGCAGGTTAAGAACTTTTTCGTGTTGGCGACAAGCTCATATATTGAGAAGTTGAAGGTGAATGACAGCGCTGATATCTGACATGAGTGGTTGGGGTATGTTGGAATGGATAAGTTGAAAGCTATGACGACGAGAGGCATGGTGCATGGCATGCCTAGACATTTATCTTTTGGAGACGGTAATGTCTGTGCAGGGTGTCAATATGGTAAGGCTCATCGTCTTTCATTTAACAGACCAGGTGTAAGATACCATTAGAGTGCATCCACAGTGATCTAACAGAACCGACTGTCACCTCCAGTCTCGGATGTAGCAGATATGTGATGATTTTAGTTGATGACTTTATGAGGTATACTTGTGTATACTTTATGAAGGAGAAGGCAGAGGTGTTCGGAAAGTTCATGGAGTTCAAGGAGCTTGTGAAGGGCCATCTTGGTTTGCAAATCAAGAATTTGAGAACTGACAATGAAGGAGAGTTCAACTCAAATGAGTTATCCAACTTCTATAGAAAGGTCAGTATCCTGAGAGAGCTTACTTGTGTGTATACTGAACAGAGTTGCAGAGCAGAAGATCTGTCATTTAACGAAGACCTGCAAGTGCTGGATTTATGCCAAAGGAATTCCTAGGGCTTTCTAGGCGGAGGGAATGGCCTGCACAACATATATCATCAATCAGATGCCCCCTCAGTCCAAACAATATGAAGTCTCCACATGATCTAATGTTTAAGAAGAAGCTCAGTGTGGAACATCTTCGGGTGTTCGGGTCTACATGCTACGTGCATGTTTCAGATGCTCTCAGAATAAAGCTAGATGCAAAAGTAAAGAAGCAAGTTTTCATCGGTTATGATAAGAGGAAGAAAGATTAGAAATGCATGGATCCCGAGACACAGAAGTTTGTGATTTCTAGGGACAAGGTATTTGACGAGTTGACGTCATACCAGGGCAGTTCCTCTGTGAAACTACATGAGAGCAGGGGAGACATAGGGCAAGGCGAAGCTGCTCAGGATCTTCTGATGGAGTTACATGTGTCAACAAGTGCTCTGGTTATTTCTAGCTCTAGGGCAAGTGCTTCTGGATCAGGAAGCAAGGGGAGCGATGCTCCAAATATGTCTGGGATTAGAGCTAGCTCAAAAGAAGTGACAGAAGTGGTGGATTAGGGTCAAGCACTGCGGAGATCCAAAAGGACCATTATTCTACTGGCTTAGTATAGGGACGAGAACATGGTGAGTTATGTCTCATGTTTCTTTGCATGTCCCTTGGATGAATGAGAGCTGTCATGCTTTGAGAATGCCATTGACATTAAGGAGTGGGAAGATGCTATGGATGAGGAGATGAACGCTCTCAGGAAGAATGAGACTTGTGATCTTGTTCCCAAGATCGATGTTATCACTCCTGTGACATGCAAGTGAGTTTATGAACTTAAAAAGAAGGCTGACGGCGGGATCGAGCGGTACAAGACTCGCCTTGTAGCTCGAGGGTTCTCACAATAGTGCGGAGAAAACTATGAAGAGACGTTCAGTCATGTGACCAAGATGACTTCAGTATGAGTGATGATATCCTTGGCAGCTTACCAAGAATGGAGGATTTATCAACTCAATGTGAAGAATGCGTTTCGTTACGACAAGATTGACAAGGATATCTTTATGGTGTAACTACCTAGTTATGTATTTGAAGAACATCCAGGACACGTCTGCAAGCTCGGGAAGACCCTCTTTCGATTGAAGCAGCTGCCTCGTACGTAATATATAAAGATCGTAGAATACCTCCAGTTCTGCAAATACTTTACTTCAGACTCAGACTCGAGTTTGTCTATCAAAAAGAGGGAGGAGCTTGAAGTCTTTGTGTTGTTATATATTGACGACATGATCGTCACGAGGAACTCAGAGGTAAAGGTAGTTAGGCTTAGGGTGGAGCTAGCTATTCGGTTCGAGATGAAGGATCTTGGGGAGCTACACCATTTCCTTGGTCTCGAGGTGAATTGAAGAAGAGCGGTGTGCTCGTTTCCCAAAAGGGCTATGTAGAGAGAATTATTAAGCTGTTCAGCATGTGAGAAGGGAAGTGTAGCTCAACTCCTCGTGAGGTCGGTCTCAAGTTTCAACGTGATGAGGTAAGGGCTCTTCCAGATTCTTTGGTGTTCCGGGCTCTCGTTGGGAGTCTTATATATCTGATGATTACAAGACCAGATATTGCTTATGTTGTAGGCCGAGTAAGTCGATATATGACGGAGCCACGAAAGCCTTATCTGGTGGCGGCTAAGAATATCCTGAAGTACGTGATGTCCACCACGAATATGAGTCTCTTTTACAAGAGGGACACATACTATAATCTGCATGATTACATAGATGTTGATTATGGATGGGATTTAGACGATCGGAAGTCAACTTTTGGTTATGTCTTCATGTGCGGAACAACATCTATCTCGTACTGCAATAAGAAGTAAGATTCAGTGTTTGTCCTCACTACGGAAGCAGAATGCAATGCTTCAGCCTTGATAGCTCAAGAAGTCATCTGGCTTAGGAGGTTAGTGGAGGACATCCATGAGGAGGTGCGAGGTAATACTCTATTATGAAATGACAATGAGAGTGCCCTCAAACTAGTCAATAATCCAGTTTGTCACGTGTGGAAAAAGCACATCGAGATTGAACATCACTTTTTTCACAAGAAGGTGGTGGAGGGGTCCTTGATGGTAGAGTATGTGTAGATTTAGGACAACATCGCGGTCATTTTCATGAAGCCGCTATTGAAGGGACCGTTTACTCGGTTACGAGGTTTGCTCGGGTTGGTTTCCACTTCCTACTTTAAGGAGAGTGTTGAAATTGTTGAAGTGGAAGTGGGCGGTCTGATTGGGCAGACCGCAGAGGCCGCAAAGACCATTGCCGGTCTGGTGGGTAGGTGTTGGCGGATAGCCTGGTTTTGACAATTATTCTTCTTTTTACGGTCTGGTTCAGCAAGCACCCTGGGAGGTAACCAGGCGGTTAGCGTTGGCTTATCGAGGTTGTCACGGTCTGGTTGGTGTGACAACGGAGTCCGCTTGGAGCTGAGGCTCTAGTTTGCGTTGAGGCAGACGATTAGTGCGAATAACAGAGGCTAATCACCGAGTTCATTGTGGACTGTTTGCGCGGTTTGATACCAGAGTTTGCTGTTTGTATGAACTTGGTCACGGTATTGTGACAAGTCAAGTTTGGTTGCTTAGTCGCGAAGACTGCAGTATTGTGCGGTCTGGATGCAGAGTTCAACAGATGATCTTAGACGCGGTCTTGGCTCAAGACGCGTGGTTGGATTGCTTATGTCCATGCGGACTGAGCATGTTGTATGCATGTCTTCGCGGTCTGACTTTGGTATTCGCACTCTTGTGAGGACTGGTGGTGCTAGTTGTAGGATGACGGGCGATTATCCTATCACTATGAGCGGTGACCACACTCTCCATATCGCCTATAAATAGGGGTCCTCAACTCATCATATATAACGGAAACAATGAGAACTTAGCTCGCGCTTTGAACTTTCGGTTAGACTTTCTTAACAGCACGACTAAGTGAAGTTGACTTGTACTGTGCAGGCTGTACGACTAGCACCAGACGACTAGGCAACTAGTTAGGAAGCTCAGTGTGGAACAGTTCGTGGATAGCAGTCTGTGGTATACAACACGTTGCAGTTTTGGCGGCTTAAAATCTTTTCCCCCTGCTTGTGGATAGTTCATGCAGTTCGCCCGGTTCATCAGCGGGTAGACTGTTTTCCAGTTCATCATCATTTCAATATCAGGCAGTCCACGTGGCTTGTGTTGCGGGTTGGCTACTTGACGATTTCGGTGGACTATCTTGGCGGTATGCAGCTTGGGCGGTTTCTATCATCAGACCGTCAGTTTCACTTTTGCCTGTAGTTTTTGTTTCCAACATGTATATTATGAAATTATATCTCGCAATATATGTCTCGCTCTGTAAAAAAGATTATTGATTCCATATTGAGACTCTTGTGCTTCTGTTGTTGCTGATTTCTACTTGACTTTGCTTTTGATTGAGTGTTCCTGCGACCTTGTTCAGCTTTCGTTTGAAATTTTCACATGATATCAGAACTATCTATATGTTGAAAATTTTACATCTAATTCTTACATTTCTTTGGAAAGGATGAGACAGTATATTTGTTCTTATCTACTTTTGCAATCGCTCGATTTTAACTTGGACGCCCAATTTAAACTCAATTTACCGTTGAGTAAAATTAGGACATTTTTTCCCATGAACCCAAATTTGGCCCGGTGAACTTAGCACGATATTTTTTTACTAGAAATGATCGTGGTGTTGTCCGCCTCACAGACAAAAGTTACCGAATTGTCATAAAATTTAGTGAATCTTCATCTTGTCGATACAAGCCTTCTAATAGTGATTGTTTTCCAATGAGACCGTTGGATCTTTGGATAATCAATATCGGATTTGCTTGAACTCATAGCTTTCTAATAGTGTTTTAGGATCTGTTTGGGGGACTTATTTTTACCGGTCAAGCGATTACGATCGCATGAACCTGACTTTAATTAAGGTCCGATTCATGCGGGCGCAACCGCTTGATCGGTGAAAAATAAGCCCTTTCAACCGGAGTCTTAGTTATGTGAATTCATAGCCGCTTTAAGATTTATATTTTTTGTTGAATAGTTGATGCAATCCCAATGCCAAGTCAAGGGCTTAACATGTGTCCTCACAAAAGAAGATATTTGATGTACGGCATGACCCAAATAAAATGGTCCAAGAGGTTCATCAGCTGAGATCGTACTCTTCAATGAATAGAGATTTGGTCCATTTGGAACCAAAAGGAGAAGTACAAGCAGTGAAAGAAATCAAAACACAGAATCTTGTGCCTCTAGCTAAGAGCACTCATCCCATCAACTATAAATGAGTCTACAAAGGCTCCGTTTGGGAGGACTTATTTTTGCCGGTCAAGCGATTACGACCGCATGAACCGGTCTACAAAGGTCCGGTTCATGCGGTCGTAACCGCTTGACCGGCAAAAATAAGTCCTCCCAAACGGAGCGAAAATCAAGGCATTATCTGCTAACAACATTGATAGATACAAGACACCCTTAGCTAGTTGCTCGAGATTTTCAATAGCAGCACAACATTGATTATGATGAGACTTTTGTTTCTGGTTGCCAAAATGGCCATTATACACATTGTTGTTCTTGTAATTACCTTCATCCACTCTTGAGACATTTCTCAGATAGATGTCGAAAATGCTCCTCCATGACTATCTCTCTGCATATGTCTACATGACACCACTATCCGTTGTCCCACCCAACTAGGCAAGTCTGTCATCTACACAAAGCCCTTGATAGACTCAAACAAGCATCACGAGCGAGCATGGCTCTCAAGGTTCACTACAATCATCATGAAGCCGGGATTTACTGCAAATCCTTTGGACCCACATTATTCGCTCATATCTCCGGCACACTTTTGTTGTAATATGTTGATGACATGATTATCAAGGGTAGTAACTCTAGGCATATCCAACAAGTCAAACATCATCTTCAAAGTCAATTTGAAATGAATGATTTGGACCTCTTTGTTAATTTCCCTGTCTTGAAATAGTCTGCTCTCCAAGAGAATATATCTTATCCCTGTTGAATTTTCACAAGATGCTCAGCAAGATAGCCCAAACGCCAAATCAATATCTTTGGAACTACCCAGATAACAACTTGTACATGCGGAAAACAGGGAGAATACTCAGACAACCAAGTACATTGACAGAAACAAGCAGATCAAAATCTTATTAATCTTCTTTACAAGGCGAGGTATACGTGGCGAGACATGATTTCGCCAGTACATGAAAAAACCAGAAATTACAACGATTCAGGCGGACATGAACTCTGAGACCGCCTGCCCGCAAAGACCGCCCGAACTGAACTGAAACTGAACTGAGCACGGAGTCCGCCGAGACTGCGAGGTCGTGCGAACACGCCGTTATTCGCAGAGCTGCCTGCTGCTGCTGAACTGAGGAACAGACCGCCTACCCGCCGAGACCGCGAGGTCGCGCGAACAGGTTATTGAACTGGGAAGGTTGATGCAGAAACTGATAACCGCTGAAAGCAGTCCTCTAACTTTACTGAGCTTGACCGAGGTCAAAACCAAACTCCTGGTTTCACAGAGCTAGCCGCGTCACCTGCACACATCAACCGGTTAAGCAATCAACCCGCGCGGATAACAAAAATGAGTCCGCAGCCTTAACCCAAGTCCAACTTACTGTTCACTCTGTTGTTCAAATGACGAGCCGGGGGGTCCTATTTATAGGCGAGGTGAGGAGTGTGGTCACCGCTTTAAGAGATCGGCTAACCGCTCCTTGATCGCAGCTAGCTCGCCAGTCCGCCGAGTCCGCACCGACAAGCCGGACTCGCGAACAGATCGCCAACCCGCAAGAGCGCCACTAGCTGAGCACCAAGCTAGTCCGCAAGGAGAGAGAACACAACAACTTTCCGCACGCTCAAGTCCACGACCACAGGCATAACCGCCCGGTCACAGCGGACTATGCGAACAGCAACTCAGCTCGCAAAGCCCGCGACCAACAGGCCAACAGCCCGATCTCAGCGGACAAAGCGAAAACCCTGGACTTCACAAAAGTACAAGTCCAGACACAAGCATACGCTAGCTTGGCGAACACCAAAACACTTTGTCAGCTTCAAAGCAAGATCACAACCAGATTGCGGCTCACCGCAACTCCAGACCAAAAGCTAATCGCGCGGACACAAGCCACAGTCCGCACAGACCGCGAACAACATCCAGCACAACTCAGCCAGCCACTGCCAGACTCAACCAGCCCGCGCAGTCCGCGCAACCGAACGGGAAGACAGCCAACACTAGTCCGCCGAACTCCAGTTCGTGCAGATAGTCCGCGCAGGCCGCCCAGTCCGCCCGGACTGCCCGATCACTCACTTTCACTTTACAAATTTCAACACTCCCCCTTGAAGTGAGAAGTGGTGATCAAGCCCAGTAAACCTCGAAGTCGCTGGAAAGGCCCCATCGACAGCGGCTTTGTGAAGATGTCAGCAAGGTTATCCTCACTCTGAACATGCCCGACCACTAGAGATCCCTCTAACACCTTCTCCCGAATGAAATGATGCTCGATCTTAATATGCTTGGTCCTCACATGACAAACATGATTGTTCACCAGCTTGAGAGCACTCTCATTGTCACCTCGGAGCAGAGTGGGACCTTGCACTTTCTTATGGACGTCCTCTACTAGTCTCCTTAGCCAAACGGCTTCCCGAGCTGCCAAGGCCGAAGCCTTATACTCTGCTTCCATAGTAGAGACGGACACCGAATCTTGCTTCTTGCTACACCACGAGATGCCCGCTGATCGACAAGTGAACACATAACCAGAAGTTGACCTTCGGTCATCCGAATCATCACCATAATCAGCATCCGTGTAGCCCAGCAAAGAGAAGCTCAGGTCCCTCCTATAAAGGAGTCCCATATCAGAAGTCGTCATCACATACTTCAGAATACTCTTCGCTGCCATCAGATGAGACTTCCTTGGCTCCGCCATAAACCGACTTACTCGGCCAACAGCATAAGCAATGTCTGGCCTTGTAATCGTCAGGTAGATCAAGCTCCCCACCAGAGCTCGGAACACTAAGGGATCAGGAAGAATTCTTCCCTTATCTCGCCGAAGCTTCAAGCCAGAATCCAACGGAGTAGAGCAACTATTTTCCTTTTCCATGCCGAATCGTCTCACAATCCGATCCGCATAACCTTTCTGGGAAACAAGAATCCCGCTCTCCTTCCTCTCTACTTCGAGACCAAGAAAGTGATGAAGTTCCCACAAGTCTTTCATCTCGAAGCGAATAAAAAGATCAGACCTGAGTCTAGCTACCTCCTCTTCCGAATTCCCTGTGATGATCATGTCATCAACATACAACAGAACCAGGACCTGAAGCTCTCCCTTCTTCTTGATGAATAAGCTTGAGTCTGAGTTGGAGGCAAGATAGCCGCAGAATTGAAGATATTCTGCAATCTTCCCACACCATGCCCTCAGAGCCTGCTTCAACCCATAAAGGGACTTCCTGAGCTTGCAGATGTAGTGCGGATGTTCTTTAGAAACATAACCGAGTGGCTGATCCATGAAGATGTCTTTGTCTATCTCCCCGTAAAGAAAAGCGTTCTTTACTTCCAACTGCCACATCTTCCAGCCCTGGCAGGCCGCCAAAGCTATCACCACTCGAACTGAAGTCATCTTTTCCACCAGACTAAACGTCTCTTCATAGTCCTCGCCATACTGTTGAGAAAATCCTCGAGCAACAAGACGAGCCTTGTACCGCTCGATGCTTCCATCCACCTTCTTCTTAAGCTTATAGACCCACTTGCAAGTAACACGAGTAACTCCATCCATCTTGGGCACCAAGTCCCAAGTTTCATTCTTCCTGAGGGCAACCATCTCCTTATCCATGGCAATTTCCCACTCCTTCACTCTAGTGGCCTCTTCAAACTTTGAAGTCTCTCGCTCATCCAGAGGGCCTGCAAAGAAACAGGAGACAAAACTCACTGTATTCCCATCACAATACCGAGCCAGAGGCTTGATGGTCCTCTTTGATCTCCTAAGAGACTGCTCCTTGTTCACCACCTCCACTACTTCTTCAGGTTCAACTCCTTCTTCAAGCAAACATGGAGCAGTGCTCCCCCTTCTTCCTGAACCAGAAGCCTCTCCCCCTGAACTTGAAGTAACAGGAGCCGTTGGTGAAACAACTAACTCCTATTGAAGAACTTCAGCAGCCACCTCCTGCCCTTCATCAACCTTGCCCTCCGGTAGCTCAACCGAGTTTCCTCCATACGATGTCAGTTCGTCAAAGACAACGTCTCTTGACACAACAAACTTCTTCGTCGCAGGATCCATGCACCTCTATCCCTTCTTCCGCTCATCATAGCCAACAAAGACAAGCTTCCTTGCCTTTGCATCAAGCTTAGTCCTCAAAGCATCCGGGACATGCACGTAACAAGTTGAACCAAACACCCGAAGGTGTTCAACACTTGGCTTCTCCTTCAGCAACATCTCGAAGGGAGACTTCATATTGATTGGACTGAGGGGCATCTGATTGATGACGTAAGCTGCACAATACATTCCCTCCGCCCAAAAGGACCTTGGGATATTCTAGGCATGAAGCCAACATTTGCAAGTCTCCGTCAGATGACGGATCTTCCTTTCTACAACTCCATTTTGTTGTGGAGTATGAGCCCAAGTAAGCTCTCTCTGGATCCCATGCTTCCTGCAAAAAACAGAAAACTCGGAGGAGACAAACTCTCCGCCGTAATCAGTTCTAATTTTTTTATCCGCAGGTTAGCCGGCCCTCCACCAGCTCCTTGAACTCCACAAAAAAACGGAAGGCTTCAGACTTCTCCTTCAAGAAATACACCCAAGTGTATCTTGAGTAGTCATCAATCAAGACTAGCATGTACCTGCTCCCGCCAAGGCTAGCAATAACGGTTGGTCCCATCAGATCACCATGGATAACCTCAAATGGTGCTTTGTTTCTCGTTTGTGACTTATCAAATGGAAGACGGTGAGACTTGTCATACTGACATCCAGCACAACGTGACCATCACCGAAGGATGATAACTTAGGTAAGCCTCTCACCAGGCTCCAATTTGCCATAACTTTCAGCTTATCCATCCCTACGTGCCCCAGCCTCTCATGCCACATAGCAACGCAATCGTTGGCCATCATGCGATCAACACAGGAGCTTGTTGATAAAACAAACAAGTACTTCAATCTCCTTCCAACGTGAGCAACATCAGCCTTAACCGCTGATACTTTACGGAGAAACTTCACCTCTGTTCTATCAAACAGAACCTGGTAACCTGCATCTACTGCGTTGGTAAACGAGAAGAGATTTTTATTCATGCCCGGTATATGATAGACACTCCTTAATGTGAGTGGACCCTGATCACTACCTACAGACACTACACTTCCTTCTTTACAGTATAAACAGTATTGTCAGCAATGATGATGGCTTCGTTACCTGAGTAAGACTGCAGTGAGGAAAACTTTGACTTATCTTCGGTGAGATGATGACCACACCCGGAGTCCACGATCCAGTCGTCCTCGAAGTCAACGGTGGACAAGGCACGAACACAAGTGCCCGTCATGAAAGCTCCACCCCAACCAGCTTCCTCATGGCTAGAGGAAGCTTCCTCCTTGCCTGCAGCATGCCCAGGCTGCAGCTTGACTTTGCAGTCACGCTTGAAGTGACCCGGCTGATGACACCTGTAGCACTTCAAGTTCTTCTTCCAATCCTTCTTTGGAGCAAAGCTCCCCTCTTGCTAGTTAGAAGTTGAAGGTTCATCTCCAGCCGCAGTCTTCTTCTTCTTCCCTTCCCATCTCCTTTTCTTCTTCTCAGTGAACAGAGCTTCACTTCCTCCTTCAGAGACAATTACCCCGGCCATCTGTCTAACCAAGCTCTCCTGCAACGCAAACAGGTTCTCCAGCTCCAGAAGAGAAGGCTGAGTCGCCCAGACTTGAACAGAAGTGACGAAAGCCACATACTCCTTCCGCAGACCGCGGATTATATACCTTTTCAGCTTAGTCTCGGAGATCGGCTCATCAGGATCAAGTGCTGAAAGCTCAGCACACAAGCTCTTCATCTTCAAGAAGTATCTCGAAATAGAAAGATCTCCTTGAGTTGCCTTAGCCAACTCATTTTCCAAGAACTGTAGCCTAGCTACATTCTTCCTGTTGAACAACCCATCAAGGGAAGTCCAAATCTCAGCAGCAGACTCACATCCTAAGATGTGATCAAAGAGCTCAGGTGACACCGCCCGCTTGAGAGCAAACTCAGCTTTGACATTTGTCTTCCTCCACACTCTCACCTGCTCTACAGTTCCAAAAGAACTTGTAATTTTAACTGGGTCATCACCACTGACAACCTCTCACAACTCCTCGCCTAGAAGATAGCTCTTCATGCACGACTTCCACTTCTTAAAGTTAGTCGGCGTTAAAAGCTCTATTCCAAGACCTCTTGCAAAACCTCCGTCCATTGCACTAACCTGGCTAACCTTTCAAAAGAACAGAGCAACAACAGAACTTGTTGATCACCACTCAAGCAACTGAACCTCCCTCTGATACCATGTTGAATTTTCACAAGATGCTCAATAAGATAGCCCAAATGCCAAATCAATATCTTTAGAACTACCCAGATCACAACTTGTATACGCGGAAAACAGGAAGAATACTCAGGCAACCAAGTGCATTGACAGAAACAAGCAGATCAAAATCTTATTAATCTTCTTTATAATGCGAGGTATACGTGGCGAGACATGATTTCGCCAGTACATGAAAAAACCCAGAAATTACAACGATTCAGGCGGACAGAAACTCTGAGACCGCCGAGGCCGCCTGCCCGCAAAGACAGCTCGAACTGAACTGAAACCGAACTTAACACGAAGTCTGCCGAGACTGCGAGGTCGCGCGGACACGCCGTTATTCGCAGAGCTGCCTGCTGCTGCTGAACTGAGGAACAGACCGCCTACCCGCGAGACTGCGAGGTTGCGTGGACAGGTTATTGAACTGGGAAGGTTTATACAGATACTGATAACCGCTGAAAGCAGTCCACTAACTTTACTGAGCCTGACCGAGGTCAAAACCAAACTCCTGGTTTCACAGAGCTAGCCGCGTCACCTGCAATAACAACCGGTTAAGCAATCAACCCGCGCGGATAACAAAAATGAGTCTGCAACCTTAACCTCACTCCAACTTACTGTTCACTCTGTTGTTCAAATGACGAGCCGGGGGGTCCTATTTATAGGCGAGGTGAGGAGTGTGGTCACCGCCCTAAGAGATAGGTTAACCTCCCCTTAATCGCAGTTAGCTCGCCAGTCCGCCTAGTCCGCACCGACAAGCCGGACTCGCGAACAGATCGCCAACCCGCAAGAGCGCCACTAGCTGAGCACCAAGCCAGTCCGCAAGGAGAGAGAACACAGCAACTATCCGCATGCTCAAGTTCACGGCCACAGGCATAACCGCCCGGTCACAGCGGACTATGCGGACGCCAACTTTGCTCGCAAAGCCCGCGACCAACAGGCCAACAACCCGGTCTCAGCGGTCAAACCGGAAATCCTGGACTTCACAAAAGTACAAGTCCAGACACAAGCATGCGCAAGCTTGGCGAACACCAAAACACTCTGCCAGCTTCAAAGCCAGATCGCAATCAGATTGCGGCTCACCGCAACTCCAGACCAAAAGCTAATCGCGCGAATACAAGCCACAGTCCGCACAGACCGCGAACAACATCCCGCACAACTCAGCCAGCCACTGCCGGACTCAACCAGTCCGCGCAATAGACCGGGAAGACAGCCAACACTAGTCCGCCGAACTCCAGTCCGTGCGGATAGTCCGCCCAGGCCGCCCAGTCCGCCCGGACTGCCCGATCACTACTTTCACTTCTCAAATTTCAACAATCCCAACAAAACTTCAATAATGAGATCCTTCATAGAGTTGTGTTAACTGACGAGTGCACAACTACTCCTCCTTTTGAACTAAATCTCAAGTTTTGTTCTCAAGAAGGGGAAATCTTATCATATCCCTTCAAATACCGAAAACTTATTGGAATACTAGTTTGTCTCATAATCAGTCACGGAGTATTGCGGCCAACTCAACGCTCCTGGTAGATCAGACTAAACTAGACCGTGATAGCCCGTGGAGTGGTCGAGCACGCAAACAGTCACAGAATAAATAAAGAAGTACACAAAATAATTTCACCCTGGAAAATCCCTCAACTGGGTAAAAAATTATGTGACCGGTTCTGTGCCAGTCAAACTTCACTATTGACGGCGGTTTACAGATCCTGAGTGAAACCGAGAGCGACATGTTGCTCCTCGTTATAATTTGGAGATGAGAGAGAATCTTGTTGCGCTTGGTGGGCGACAAACCGCTTCACACGAAGCTTAATTCCTCCTACTTTCTGGCGGTGATGAACATTCTTAAAAGAATTGATTTCAAAAATCACTAAACACCTAGAGGGGGGGGAGGGGTGAATAAGGTCAATTCAATAAACTTAGACAATTAAACCTTTACACATTACTGCTAAGTTATACTACAACAATCTCAGCTTAGATAATCAGCAAACACAGCAAACACAGCTTACACAACACAGATTTATAGTGGTTCCCTAATTTATGAGTACTATACAACCTCGTATCTGGCGAGTGGGGCCGGCAGGAGCCAGATTGGCCAAGTCTAGCCCAGACCCCAGACGAGCCAAGTCTGCGGCGTTGAGTAGAGCTCACTCAACGCCTTCGGCCATGGCGTGAAGTGAGCTACTCAACGCGAGCTCACTCAACGCCTTCGGCCATGGCGCCGAGTGAGACGAGCTCACTCAACGCCTTCAGCCGCGGCGTCGAGTGAGGAGAGTTTTGTCAATGCCTTTTGTCCTCGGCGTTGAGGGACATCCCGACACCCATCAGCTCGCACTCGCAGCAGATGAGTGAGGCAGGCCGAGGCTAAGCTCGCCTACTGCCGAGCCGAGGCCTGCGAGTACCAGCTCCCTTGATACTCGCCGCCTTTGCCGAGTAGGGGCCATTGCAGGGTAGCTCGCCCCCTTCAATTGTGATGTGTTTTACATTCTTTTTCCCCCGCTGGCCTGCCCATAGCTCGTTAGAACAACGGAGTTTGGCTGTTAGCAGGCCACCCCAAGGGGTTTTCAGTAATTCCAATCCAGTAGAGGTTAGTTACTTGCAGACCGTTTTCAGAAATCTATAAATAGGACCCAAGGGGTACCTCAGAAGGCACGCTTACTTGCTTCCAGTTTTCCAGCACCTTCTGAGTTACCTTAGCCCGATATTTGGCTAAGGAGGGGGAGCGCTCAGTGAACTTTCGGGTGTGTGGTGGGACCTCCGCGTCGGGCCCTTGGTCTAGTCCTTTGCTCTCTTTTTCTCGTTGTTTTCCTTGCGGGAGCGAAGTAGGTGCGCGACCACCCCTTCCCCAAGGGTGAACTCCACAAGAGACCGATTTCCGGTTTCAACAAGTACATCCACTTTCCCCCTTCGCCTATCTAGCAGTATACTAGATTTGGCTCAACTTCCTTTTTTTTTAGATCCTCAGATCTTACAACTCAGAACCCCAAATAGTTCCTACAACTCAGACTTCTGCAAGTCCTACAACTCAGATCCTCAAGATATTACAGCTCAGATTCTGGCCAAGAACCCTGTCTCAGAGTGAGTACACACTCCTACCACTCAGGCAATCAAGCCCTACCTCAGTCCTTATAATTACAGGCCTACAACACAAAGAAATTACTCTCCTACACTCAGATCTATGAATAGATCTTACATAAAATTGATAAGGTATATTGTAATATCTTCACCCAGATAGAGAGAGAGAGAGAGGTGAAGGCTTTCTGACCAGATCTTGAATGATCCGTCTTCTTATGATCTTTGCTGCAAAAGATCTATTCCAACCTTACTTAGCTTATTCAAAGCTTCTTGAAAATACAAAATTAAGGTTGATCTTATTGAGAAATTGGAGTCGATCCACGATCCAGCTTCTTTCTCCTTACACATTTGAATCTGTAATCCCTGACAGATCTGATAAGATACTGTCTACTTTTAAAGTTCTTCTTCTTCTAACTCTTCTGATTGTTGATCAGATTCTGAAAGCTTAGCTTTTCTTCTCTAGGCTTGTTTTTTAGTTATCTCTCATTTTTTTCCACTCTATTCTCTGATAGAACAACTTCTTATATAGATTCCGTCAGAGGTTATCGGCTTATCAGGTTGATAACCGACATCTGACAGTTCTGACAGCTTTGACAGCTTTGACAGTTCTGACAGCAGCCAAATCCCCGATCTTGAGATCTGTTACTTAGAGTATTTAACTCAGCTGATAGTGTTGAGACACAAATATAGTGTGTGTCGACACTGATGAAGTATGTGTCGACACAATTTCCAGGGTGTCGACACAACTCCTTTGATGTTGCCAACATACTTCAGAAACTGTCGACACAACTCTTTATTCATTCTCGACACAGCTTTTGTAGAATATGTCGACACAAGTCCTGTGTGTCGACACATCTTCTCCATTTATAACTGATGTCGACCAAAGTCTTGGGTGTCGACACAGTTGCTTCTACTAATGTCAGCACTTCAAGTCTAAGTGTGTCGATACTAGTCCTGAGTGTCGACACAGCTGATGTCGACTTGAATTCTGTGTGCCTACACAAGTCCTGTGTGTCGACACAGCATTGCTTTTGGTTTCGACACAGCTCCTTCAAAGGTGTCGACACATTAAAAGTGTCTCGACACTTTTGAACTTTGAACATTCTCTACATTCTTTAGCCTGCAAAAGTAAACTCAATATATCATCAAATACAAACTGATGTATATCATTGAGTTAAGTGCGACTTCTCCAAATCAGGTACACAATTTCCAATGTACCCAACAGTTCTTGGACGCGATCAGGCTGTTTAATACTGCTGCAAGATTTGTAATGATGTGTTGGTGGAGGCTTGTGGGGTGTTGCGCACGTAGGAGAATTCTCAGAGTAACTGAGTGATGCTTTCTTCCTTGGAGCGTTGTGGACTTAGACGAATTTTTGGGTGGCTTGACGGGAGGAGGTGACTCGTAGGAGGATTTTGGCAGAGCTCCGACCTGAGAAAGAAGAAATATATGAGAAGAAAAATTTAAAAATGAGGTGGGTCTAGGCGCCTATTTATAGGCTTCCAGTGGTGGTAACCACTCATATTAACTTATTGAATATTTTCCCCACTAACCAAGGTGATTACGCGTAACGGACGGCGGTGTTCACGAAGGGACGATTGGAAGGAGGAGAGGAACCGCCGCCAACGGGCGGTGACCCCATAGCGGCGAGCAACTGCCAGGGGAGGAAGAGGAGCCGCGGCTGGCGGAGAGGTCGGACGCGGGCGAGCAGGAGGGGCGGCCGGCCCTAGTGCTGGCTACGACTTACGACCGCGAGCGGTTGGCTAAATGCGCCCGGCCTGGGGGCCGGGCGTGGCCGATCGTGTTTTGCGGCGTTGGCCGCCCTATGCGACCGCGGGAGATCGGGCGCACTGATCGCATGTGCGGCCGTGATTACCAGGATCATGGATGATTGATTATTTGCACACTATTTTCTTTATGAAATTAACTTGGCCTCATGACCTAGATATCCTGCATAGAGTTTATATAGTTAATCAGTTTGTCTCACATTCCATAAACCATTTATTTAATTTTTAAAATAAAATGTTCAATTATATGAATACTCTTTTATATATATGAGTGGCCGGCACGGGCCTCCGATCGGATGGCCACGCGCCACAGTATCCGGCCGGCGACGGCGGGCTTTGCCCGCCCCCTGATAACAGTACTCTCGGCGTCGCCCGCATCCAGTCCTACGGCTCCGCGCGACAGTACCCGGCCTGCGGCGGCGGGCTCCGCCCGCCCCAATGTCGTGATTGATTTTTTTTTTTATATAAAACTTTTTTGTCATTTTTAAAATTCAATATTTATTAAATTAAAAAAAATTAATAAAAAAACGCAAGTGACGGCCATCTCTGCCGCTGCCGGCGGACCGGCGAACCCGCCGGGGGTCTCCGGTCAGGTCGGCGGCGGCAGAGATGGCCGTGATTTGGGAAGTGACGTGGGGGGGGGGGGGAGGAGCGGAAATGGTAGTCAGGTTTTAGGAGTGAGAATGAGGGATTTTTTGGGTTTTTTTATTGGTGGATCAAATAGATTATTTGCAGCCCCAGATCCAACGACTTTTGATCAAAATAGTGTAATCCGACGGCCCTAATTTTTCTCCTATTTTCGAACTCGTTTTTATTGGCAGACCATCATATATATTTTTGGAATAGTATATATATATACACACACACACACGAGTGACAGGCACGGGCCTCCGGCCCGATGGCCACGCGCCACTGTACCCGGCCGGCCCCGGCGGAGCTTCGCCCGCCCCCCGGCGGAACTTCGCCCGCCCCCCGGCGGTGCTTCGCCCGCCCCCCCCCCCCCGGGGTGCTTCGCCCGCCCCACGGGGTGCTTCGCCCCCCCCGGCGGGCGAAACCCGCCCCCCCCCCCCCCCGGCGGGCGAAACCCGCCCCCCCCCGGCGGGCGAAACTTACAGACATTAATTAATTAAATATTTTTTTTAATTTAAAATTTATTTTTAAATTAATTAAAAGATTAATTTGTAGTTTTTTTTTTTAAAAACTATTTAAATAATTAATTTTAAATTATTAAAAAGATTAAAAATGAATTAAAAATAAACTGGCGGCCATGTCCACCGCCGGCGGCGGAGCCGCCGGCGTCCTGACCGGACACCTCCGGCGGGTACGCCGGGAGCTGGCGAACCTTCCGGGGGTAATCCGGTGGCGCTCCGGCGGGGCCACCGCCGGCGGTGGCCCTGACCGTGACGCCCAGATCGGTCAGGGCCGCCGCCGGCGGTGGATCTGGGCGTCACGGTCAGGGCCACCGCCGGCGGTGGCCCCGCCGGAGCGCCACCGGATTACCCCCGGAAGGTTCGCCGGCTCCTGGCGTACCCGCCGGGGGTGTCCGGTCAGGCCGCCGGCGGCTCCGCCGCCGGCGGTGGACATGGCCGAGCAAGAGGGGGGGGCTTTGGTGCTGTCGGGTTTGAGGAGAGAGAGTGAGGGAATTTTTTTTGGTTTTTTTATTGGCAGTCCAAATAATTTATTTGCAGCCCCGGATCCAACGGTTCTGGATCAAATCTCCTAAATCTGACGGCCACCGAATTTCCCCCTAATTTCAAACTCACGCTATTGACAGATCGCAGTATATCTTTTTAATATATATATCAAATAAAAAATATGTCTGGACAAAAGAGAAGCTTTGCATTTTCAGCTTCATCTAGTGAAGGATGCATCTATATTAATTATTTAATTAATTTTTATTAATTTTTCCACAGTGTCTCCAACTGAAGAGGAATTGGAGGACATGGCCGGGGAAGGCTTTATCTCCCCCCTCCATCACCTTTCACACAAAATGTATCATGAGATTCACTCCACCAGCTGTATCATATCCTTTTTAACATATTACCTCATTTATTATTATTTTTTCATTAAAAAAGTGTTTATATACACGGATTTCGCACAAAGACACTCTTGTTCTCGCAATCCGCTCGAGCGTAGAACTTTTCTTTCACGAGTGCATCTTGCTCGGTCGCCCCCAACACTTTTTCGATCAGCTGATGCTGACATAGTAGACGCCAATGAGAATTGTTGCGGACTAACTCGATGCTCCGGTCGGGCCGGATATTCTTGGACCGCCTTAGCTCGCGGAGCGGTCGAGCGCGCACACAGTCAGTTGAAAAATGGGGGATGGACACGGGAAGTTTTAACGTGGAAAACCCTTCAACCGGGTGAAAAACCACGTGACCGGGTCGGTGCCGATCAAAATCCACTAGTTTGTTGGAGGTTACAATTTGATGGGGGGAATCGGGGCGACAGGCCGCTCCCGTTACAATCTTGAGGAGAGAGAGAGTGCATGCACTCGTTGGTGAGCAACAGACTGCCACGCCAACGGGACTTGGATGGTGGAATGCGCGAGATACTTCAGTCGCGTGCGCTCAGAGGCGACGCGTGTCCAAGGGTTGTCAGTTGTCACTGCTTCCTTTGTGCGTCTTTCTCAGTCCTTGGAGTGTTTCCTTTGTAACTGAGCTCTGGTGGGGTGCCAATAGCCGATGACAGGTTCTGGTAGCTGTTGGCGGGTGCTAGTATCCGTTGGTGGCCGCTGGAGGTCGCGGGTGGCTGCCGGTGGTTGGCGGCGAGAGGCGGCCGCTGGTGGTTGACGACGAGGGGTGGTCGCCGGCAGAGAAAACGGGAGGGCTCCCACCTGAGGAAGAAGAAGAAGGGGGAAGCGTAGGAGGAGAAAGTTATCAAATGAGGAGCCCCTGGGGTCCTTTTATAGGCTCCAGGGGGAAGTTATGGCGGGCCCCACCACTAACATAGTGGGTTAGTGGGTGGTTTTGTCCCGATCGGACGGCCGGCGGGGCCTCCCCCTCGATCGGACGGTGGGGAGGTCATCCCGAGGTGGGGCCGCCCGGACGACGCCGACGGCGAGGAGGTGGCCGGACACGGCGGCGGCCGGCCATGGCCGAGGCCGGCCACGGCTGCGGCCGGCCATGGCCGAGGCCGGCCATGGCCGCCGCCGGCCATGGCCGGGGCCGGCCATGGCCGGGGCCATGGCCGGGGCCATGGCCGGGCCATGGCCATGGCCGAGGCCGCGGCCGGCCGCGGCCGTGGCCGATGGGGAACCGCCGGCGGCGGTTCCTTCCCCTAAAGGTGGGGAGAGAGGGGGCCCACTCCCATGATCTCCATGAGAGATCATGGGGGTTAGGGGGGCCCACCCATGATCTCCATTGATGGGGATCATGGGGGTCTCCTTTTCCTTATAAATTAAGGTGGAGCCCATCAGGAATTATCCTCGCGATTCCGTGGCCAGGGACCTTGAGGTCATTCTCAAATCCCCATGCCTTAGGGTCCTCATGGGCAAGGAGGCGAGCCGAATCTCAGCTTCGCGATCTCATAGGTGAGCCGAATCTTAGCCCGGCGAGCTCATAGGCGAGACGAGCTTCCACTCTTTTGAGCTAGCGGGCGAGCTGATCGGGAATGTTGACGGCTCTGGATAAGCTCCATTTGTCTTTGTGGATGAATGCCTCTAGGTCTGGGGTATACCTTCTGGGGCCTTAGGGCCTATGTTCAGCCTTAGACCCACCTCATCGAATATTAGTGGTACATACACAGTATTAATATTTAAATATATTTATAATTTTTATTTATAATGAAATAATAATACTCAGTATTAACATTGGGTCCCATGCCCACACAACTAACTTAGAACGGACACATCATCTAAAGCTATTTAAAACTTAATGGAAGTTATTCTAGTGATACATTTCAAATTTTGACTAAAGTTTTGTGACAAATATAAGAACGATATAATTTTATGGACGTATTCCAAACATATAAAATTTTATGATCATGTCTGATCTTTAATTACTGTTGCGGGTTGCCCGGTTTTTCCCTTGGTCCGGAGAATCGACTTACCTTAGCTCCGAGTCAGACCGAGTGCGCAAACAGTCAAGAGAAATTCAACAACGATGACACAGAGGTATTTTTAACGTATAAAATCCAGATTGAGTGAAAAATTATGTGGTTGGATCTGTACCGGATCAAACTCCATTATTCTCCTTTTGTTTACAAATTTTTGAGTTGCTCGGAGGATGACAAGTCACCTCTCCGTTATAAGTTTCTCTCTAGTCTCTCAAGTTGTTTGCCTTCGAATGAAGGTCCGGGGGGCTTTTTTAGCTTTCTTGAAGGGACGCTTTGATAATTGTGTTCGGCTGAATCCTGAGTTGGCGAATGACGTCGCTCCGTTCCGGTCACTCTAATCACCCAGTTTCCCGAGATGACGAATTGAATATCCCCCCCCCCCCCCCCCGGACGGTTCGGGTGGCCCACGCATGCTGCAACGTCGATGGCGTTCGGAGGTGGCGGAAGCGGCCGGAGATGACATAGGTAGCGGTGGCACGTGTAAAGCATTGTGACGTCACTCCCCAAAACCATGCGATTAGGGGAGGAGTGGTAACCCCGCTTATACACTCAGGACCAAGGAGTACGTTGGGCGGTGTGGGACTAAACCACCCCATTTAACGAGTCGCATCACACACTCGAACACCATCGTCCATTTCACGTAGCGCACTCAACACCCTCCCTCGCCATGTGCCCCCTACTCTGATACCATGTAAAAATTTGTGATAGCGAAAAACGGGACATCAGGCGCCGGAACACTCAACCACACTGAGCACAAGCAAACCAAATAGCAAACAGAAGAGCAAGAATCTTGTACTTATAAAAAAACTTTACACAGCAATGCATACATGGCGAGACATGATTGTCAATGCATTCGATGAAGCAGGAAAAATTACAAGCCGAAAATAAACCGCGTGGACTCAACGAATAACCGCCGGCTCTGCTGCTAATCGCTAAGGAGTCCGCTGAAGCCGCCTGGTCGCAAGACCGCAACAAGCCACGTAGACTGCCCGTTATTCCAGTGCTAAAGAAAGAACTCTGTCCGTTGAACTGCAAGCCGCCTGACCGTGTGGTCGCCTAGCCGCCAGAACACGCGGACTGCTGCCACCGAACTGAACAAGCCGCCCAGAGGCGGACAACTTATTGAGCAGGGAAACAAGTTGCAGAAGAGAGACCGTCTGGTCGCAAGCCGCGACCTGCTACTAACCGCAGGTTGAAACTGCAGAATCCGCACTGACCCTGACCGAAGTCAAAACCAAGTCTCTGGCTCCTCAGCGCAATTCGTACAACCTGCACAACACAAACCGGTCAAACTCTTCAAACAGCAAGGATAGAAAACCCTAACCGCAGTAACCTCCCGCGAGTTCACTTACTGTTCACTCGGTGTCTTTTGATGTGATAGGAGGTCCTATTTATAGGCTCTGAGAGGAGTGTGATCACCTCCCTAGACGATAGGATAACCGACCTATCCTGAACGAGTACCAAGTGTATCCGCAAATGCTGCGGATACACAACAGACCGCTGCGACTTAGCCAAGAGCGAGTCCTCCAAGGTTGTACCACCAATGCTGGAAGTCAAGCCTCTGACAAGCCGCCAAGCCCAGTCAGACAAGATCACCAAACAGGCGGACTCAGCGAGTACCACCCAAGTCCACCCACTTGCAGACACAACTCCAGACCGCAAATAACCGAGCACGCAGCCAAGGCGCATAAAGCAGACTACTGTCAAGCTCGACATACAACAACATCAGTCCGTGCAGACCGCGCGACTACTCGGACAACCAACCCTGGACATGATGCAGAACCAGGACAAGTCCGCAACATTGGCCAACCCGGCAACACTGCGGATAACATGCGATCCACCTGGTAACAACCTAGGGAACAAGCTGCAAAACACTGACCGACCTAGCTAGTCGCCAACTCTGTCTGCTAAGACCGCACAGTCTGACCATCGAGACCACCGAAACAGTCCAGACAGTCCGCCCGAACAGACCGCCCACGCTACCACTTTCACTTCAACAATTTCAACACCCCCCTTGAAGTGAGAAGTGGCGACCAGCCCTAGCAATCCCCGTAACCGAGTAAATGACCCCTTCCACAACGACTTCGTGAAGATGTTCGCGGTGTTGTCCTCGCTCCGCACATGTCCAACTATAAGAGACCCCTCCAATACCTTCTCCCGATTGAAATGGTGTTCAATCTCAATGTGTTTGGTACGCGCATGACAAACTGGATTATTAACCAGTTTCAAGGCACTCTCATTGTCACCGCGTAGCATAGTAGAACCGTAAACTTCTTCAAGACGTCCTCTACTAGCCTCCTAAGCCAGATGGCTTCTCGAGCTGTCAAGACCGAAGCCTTGTACTTTGCTTCCGTAGTAGAGATGGACACTGAATCCTGCTTCTTGTTGCACCAAGAAATCCCCGCTGATTCATATGTGAAGACGTAACCGGATGTTGACTTCCGGTTGTCTGAATCTCCCACATAATCAAGATCTGTATAGTCATGCAGGTTGAAGCTCATGTCTCTCCCATAAAGGAGACCCATATCAGAAGTGGACTTCAAGTACTTCAGAATGCTTCTTGTCGTCATCAAATGAGGCTTTCGAGGTTCTGCCATATACCGACTTACTCGGCATATAGCATATGCAATGTCTGGTCTCGTAATCGACAAATAAGTAAGGCTCCCCACTAAAGCACGGAACACTAGAGGATCTGAAAGTATCCTTCCCTCATCTCGCTGAAGCTTGATACCAACATCAAGAGGAGTAGAGCTACTCTTCCCTTCCCGCATGCCGAATCGCTGAACGATCTGATTTGCATAGCCCTTCTGGGAAACGAGTATGTCACTCTCTTTCCTCCCCACCTCGAGTCTAAGGAAGTGGTGGAGCTCACCCAAGTCTTTCATCTTGAACCGAATGAATATCTCTCCTCTGAGCCTAGCCACCTCTTCCTCGGAGTTTCCAGTGATGATCATATTGTCCATGTACAGCAGAACCAAGACATGAAGCTCCCCCTTCTTCTTGATGAACAGACTTGAATCTGAATCTTGATGTTGTCAGTGAAAGAACTCTATAGTTAAGCGTGCTCGGATGTGAGTAGTTCCGGGACGGGTGACCTCCTGGGAAGTCTTCATAGGGGCGCTTAACTGGATCGTTTATCATCGAAAGGAGGTCAGAGGATCAAGGTCGGGCAAGCGCAACGCCTCGCCGATCTCAACAACCCGTCACAAACCAGTTTAAGGGAGGTCAGCTCGGTATGAGAGATTGGCCGCACACGGTTGTGTGGAGAGCGAGTTGGGGCTAGTGGACTGCAATCCGGCTGGGGGCGGCCCGGGATACTCACATGAGTGGGCCGACCCCTTTCAACAGCACGCTCGAGGCCGGTGGCGCATGTGTGCGTTGTAATACACCGTAACAAATATACGCAAGTGCACATGTCAGTTTAAGTAATAAAATGAAAGTAAAGATCATTCTCATTGAGAAGTGACTAATCTAACACACTTATAAATACCAGTTAATCTTTTTCTTTAAATCCAAGTGGATCGAATGGAGTGATTTTGAAACCAAGTAAAAATGCTAAAAAAAATTAATGAAGATTTCATAGAAATAATTTTGTCAATTTAGATAATTAATTTAGTATTTTGATTTTGTATGTCTCCTTGTGATGGATTTTTAGAATAATAATTTATGAAAAATAAACTATTTTGCAATGATTTAAATGACAAAAATCTGCGTCTCTTCATATCATAAATCTCACTATACTATTAATTTTCATGTCATCTCTAACTCAGGCAAAATGAAGAATAAAAATCAATGTTGTAACATAAAGAGACAAAATCTCTTTCTTCATTATATGTTATATTGAAAATCAACGATATACTTACGTCTCTCATCTCTCGAATCTTGAAACGTAGTAAAAATATAAAAAATTTGGTTAAAAACTTACGCAACTCATCTCTCGAATCTCACAATAACAAAAAAAAACCTTCATCCATATACTTACGCAACCCATCTCTTGAATCTCGTGGCACAGTAGAGCCTGAAAACTTAATCCGAAAGTTTTTCTATCAAATGCATAGACTCAATACAAATAATTCATCAAACATTCATAAATGAAATAAAGAAAACAATCATCACAAGTTCACAACAAGTCATATTAGTCTCATTATACAATACCTAGAGAATTAGTTTATAATTATAGAGGTACCTTTATGTACTTGGTGTCTTTGTGTGTTTGGTGCTTTTGTGGCAAATACAAAGGCCGTGCATGGTGCATTTGTGTGTTTGGTTTTGTCCCTCTTTAGGAGTGATTTTGGACCCTTCGAGCGGGTGTGGTTCGTGTGCGAGGCTCGCTCAGTTGGGTTTACTTTCTTGAGTGTTTCGGTCGATGTCCTACTAATTTAGATCAGGAATATTTAAGGAGAACCTCATCAATTACCTTCATAAATTTTAATTTTGTGTTTTTCTCATTCAAATTTATCTTATCAAGGTTGTGCATTCAAAGGAAACAAATGACTTATCTATCACTTGTTCTTTGATGTAGCATTGATGCTTGAGATGGTGAAGAATGACGAGGTTTGAAGAGCACGTGGGTCGACGCCTAGTGAAGTGCTTCGCATGATGACCGATGGGTGCGGCAAGGATCGGGGTTTGTGTGGTTTGTTGTTGTGGATCAATTTTTGTGTGCGCTACATGTTGAAATTGTTGAATTAGGAAGTGGACGATCAAGATGGTGCAGACCACACAAACTGCCGAGATCACGCTCGGTTAGCACAGATAGGATTGGTGAATAGCCAGTTTCTTGGCTTTGGATGTTCTTGTGGTTTGACTTAGCAGGTTCTCTGGAGTATTAATTATGCAGTTATTAGATTTAGCTAACCACGGACTGCGCGGTCTGGAATGGGAGACTGCGTATACCGGCAGACCGCAACTTGGTGTGGTTAAGGTTCAGGTCGTGTGGCTGTCTGGTTATCTACTTAAGTCCATGCGGACTGAGGATGTTGCTCGCATAGCTATGCAGACTGGTGGACTCAACCGCGCGTGGTTTGGTGTTGCAGTTGTAAAATCTTCACTTTTATTGGACCACTAGAACCCTAGTGAGCCCAATAAAAGTGACCCGAAACACTACCCGTGACCCATAATAAGGTAAGAGGTAACCTTAGACGGGGATATGGAGCTAGAGAACTCCAATATGAGTTCTGTCAATTCTTATGACTTTGTATAGTCGATACGAACGCGTTGGAACCAAAGTCAGACGACGAATATAACCGTTTTGATCGTTCTAGTGTGTCGCGACGTGCAAATTTGGATATTTAGCAAACGAACTTTGATTTGACCCCGGTCAATGGCGTTGGATTCGTATGGTGAATACGAAGTCAACGAAGTTCGTCACGATCAATTTCGATGATGGGTGGTCAATTTGTGGTCAAACCAAATATAGTCGTGTACCAAAAAGCGTGTGCGCACCAATTATGGCATGATACCCCAACTTTGACCTGACCCCTGATGACTTGGATCTACTTTGACTTTGAACAGCAAGGGGGACCCACCTTAGGGTTGACTTTGGTCAAGCCTTACCCCTTTTCCAAATTTTTTTGGAATTTTCTCAAGGAAAGGGGTGTGCCTCCTCACCATGAAAGGGTACGGGCTTCGCTTTCTTAAGCCTCTAAAATCAGCAAGGCATGGGATTTGGGCCAAGAAGGGCCCACCCACTCCCCTCTCATCCTCTCTTTTCTTAAGCCCAAGCCCATTGCCCAATCCATTCTGCCTCCCCTTAATGGCTGACACTTGGAAATATTAGGGTGCCATGATGGGGCTAGCTGTCCAGTACAGCAGGAGGAGGAGAGGACATCTCCTCCTCCTCTCAGTTGAATCCTACACCGGGGAAAGAGGAGATGACCACCCCCCTTCGGCATATATATAGGCCATACCAACTCCTCTCACACAGCTCAGTCGAGCCAATCCCCCTAGTCGGAACCCTAGCCCGCCGGAATAGCAAACCCGAGCACACCAACTCCGCTACCCTCCATGGATAACCGCCCCAGCACCTCCCGAGCTCCTCTAGCTCAGGTGGATACTTCTCCCCTCCCCCCTTCCTCATCTCCCCGACGTGCTGCATGCACCTCCCGGCGATCGGAGTGCCGCCGAAGCCACCCGAACCTTGCTCCATGTAGGTTGGTGGCCACATGTAGTGAGCTCTTCCCAACATTGGGGGTGGCGCTGGGAGGGTATTACACAATCGGGGATGATCATCCCCGGTGGAGGAGGGTCGTGATGTTGCCGGATTTCGCTGCTCTGGCAGCACCCGACAAGAATTATTTTCTCTCTTTTATTTTCTACGGCGGTGGCTGGCATTGCTAGGACGATGGACCACCACCGAAGGGAAGCCCGGACCCGGCGCACCGATCGGGGGTGGTATTGTGGTCAGGGAGCCACTAGAGAGGCGCGGCAGCGCGACATCGCTAGGAGCAGAGTAGCTGCGCCACCTCGCTCTCGGGATGAAGAAATCCGATGGTGGCCAGCGACGCAGGGTCGTCGGACCATCGCCCAGGTGATCGATGGCCCTCAGCAAACCAACCGGGGGCGGCGCCGACACCTCTCATTCGCCGGTCGACGGTGACAGAAGTTCTAACTTCTGCACTGCCGGCGAGTTACACTTGTCGTCCGATCTGGAGATGAAGATCAGACGGCAGCTGTCGCGTTAAATTATGCGCCCACTCCCTTTTTTAGAACCCCACAACAGATTCGAGTTGATCCGTTATGGGGATAGAAAGTTAAAAAAATGCGTGTTCGACACAATCTCAGCCACAAGATTAAGGTGGCGTTTGGCGCGGCTTTTGCCCTCCTGTGCGTTTTCAACGCACCGCCCTTTTGCGAATAAGCATCGTTTGGCGCGGCTTATTATAGAAACGGCGGATAATTAGGACCATGAATTCCTCTTATATCCCATCCGCGATTCTTTACCCCGTTCAGCCGCAGAAATCCTTCTCCCTCCCGATAACCTAGCGCCTGCTCCGCCCGTCGCAGACCTTCCCCGCTGGGTACGAAAACCGCCCGTCGCAGACCTTCACCGTAAGTTTCCCTCACGCCTCACCCCTCTCCCTCGATTCTCTCTCTCCCCCATTTCAAACATCCCCTCAGATTTTACATTCCTTCAGATCTTCATTCCGGCAGATTTACTGAAGTGCTCGCGCAAACAACTCCACCTCAAACAAACTCGCAGCAAAATTGTAAATCCCGCCGCTGTCGGGGCCTTCGATATTCCCGTCGGGCTTCACAGTAAGTGCTCCATCCTTTGATCAGAGTTCCTCCTTACTTAATTGGGTCTGTGTTCTTAACTCTGTCATTTATTATACTCATTTACCATGCCTCTACATCAGGAAGCTTCCGCCAAAGCCAAAAGATCCGTTCAGATTTCAGCCAACAATCATCCGACCTTCAAACCTACTTCAACTGCAGGTACGTTTTTACTTCCTGTTATAATGCACAAATACTAATGGAATAACGCCTCTGTATTAGAAAAAAATTGGTATACTTGAGTTATTCGATTCAATTTTGTAATTGTCTATATATGTGTGTGTGTGTGTCTTAACTGAATTTATCTGGATGTATGAATTTAGTTATAATGCTTGTGTGTGTGTGTCTTAACTGAATTTATCTGGATGTATGAATTTAGTTATAATGCTTGTGTGTGTGTGTGTGTGTGTGTGTGTGTGTGTGTGTGTGTGTGTGTGTGTGTGTGTGTGTGTGTGTGTGTGTGTGTGTGTGTGTGTGTGTGTGTGTTGATTGGAAAAAATGTATGAATGTAATTTTATTTTGTGTTATTTTGTGTATGATCGCACTGCGTGATATTATAGCAGATGAGGTGTTTGAAGCTAGAGCATAGGCCTACAATTTTCTGGAGGAAAAAAAAGATTTTTTGTGTTAGGTGTTACGATATGTAGAAGATGTTAATGTTTGAAAAATATATGTTATGATTGGAAAAAATTTAAATTTGGAAAAAATGTATGTGTACAACCCCGTATTTGCGGAGTAGGGTCCCTTCGGCAGGTGCATGACCAGTTTTAAATTTTTAAGCTTTTTAGATATTTTGGACTCTTGGTGACCAATTTTGGTTTGACCTTGGGAACGTACTAGTAGGGGGAGTAAAAAATCTGCATCTCCCCCGACCCCTTCTTGGTGAGTATGGCAAGATGGCCGACCCCCCCCCCCCCCCCAGCCGTTTTGGGCGAGCTCGGCCGGCGGCCTTGAGCTCGCCCGGGCGCCCTGCCTCTTGGGCGAGCTCGACCGGCGGCCTGGAGCTCGCCCGGGCGCCCTGCCCTCTTGGGCGAGCTCGATCGGCGGCCTGGAGCTCGCCTGGGCGCCCTGCCCTCTTGGGGGAGCTCGTCCGGCGGCCTGGAGCTCGCCCGGGCGCCCTGCCCTCTTGGGCGAGCTCGGCCGGCGGCATGGAGCTCGCCCGGGCGCCCTGCCCTCTTGGGCGAGCTCGGCCGGCGACCTGGAGCTCGCCCGGGCGCCCTGCCCTCTTGGGCGAGCTCGGCCGGCGGCCTGGAGCTCGCCCGGGCGCCCTGCCCTCTTGGGCGAGCTCGGCCGGCGGCCTGGAGCTCGCCCGGGCGCCCTGCCCTCTTGGGCGAGCTCGGCCGGCGGCCTGGAGCTCGCCCGGGCGCCCTGCCCTCTTGGGAGAGCTCGGTCGGCGGCCTGGAGCTCGCCCCGGCGCCCTGCCCCTTGGGCGAGCTCGGCCGGCGGACTGGAGCTCGCCCGGGCGCCCAGCCTCTTTGGGCGAGCTCACCTCGGATGTCCGAGGTGGGGGCAAGGGGGAGGAGCATGGTCTATCCTCCACCTCCCCCCCCTTTTGGACCTCATGTTGCCATGTTTTTTCTAAGGGCATTTTGGACATTTCAAACTCAGGACTTGGAAAAACTATAAATAGACTCCCTTGGGTACCTTTGGAGGGCATTGGTTTTTGGCTTCCTCCTCCCTAGTTCTCTTCTTGGTAGAGTTGAGAGAACTCTCCAAAGTACCCATCTCTGTCATTGGTAAGGGATGGGAAGTGTTCTTGTGACCTTCCGGGTGTGTGGTGGGACCTCCACGCTAGAGCCGAGGGTCTGTTCCTAGTTTATCAAGTCTTTGGTCCGTGACGTTCCCCCGAGTATAGTAGGTGTGAGGTCACCCCTCTTTTGGGACCCCGAACTCCATAGAGACCAAGTTTTTGGTTTCAACATTTTGGTGCGGTGAGCGTGGAGAGTGACCAACAAAGAAGATCTCGGGAGAGTGTCATGACTGGAGATCAGGGAGGTAGTGATGGTCTCGGCGAGCTCTTCAACCCCGGACCCTTCGTGGGAAGGGAGGAGTTCATGGCTTCAATCCAAGGCATCATGGGGATGCTCCGAAGTTTGGCTCCTCTGGGTGGAAGCTCCACTCCAACCCCTCAAGAGCTAGCTCCTCCCCCTTTCGATGAGTCAACTCCCTGGGGACCAAGCAAGATGACCCCAGCAGGGGGAGAAGGAAGTGCACCTGGTAGGCGACCTGGGAAAAAAAGGATGGGAGAAGGGGTCGAGCGAGACCTCACCGGCCGGGAGCTGTTCCCCAGCCCAGCGAGTGCTAACACACCAGGCGAGCAGATCGCGCGAGTGGAGGTCGCGAGAACCCCCTTCAGGGGGTCACCTTTCAGCGAGTTGATCATCTCAGCTCCCGTTCCTGAGGGGTTTAGAGAGTCAGACATGGCTTACTATACCAGGAAGGATGATCCCGTCCAGCACCTGCAGTGGTTTGAGGATGCCGTCTCCATTAGGCCGATGACGAATGCCTTCAAGTGTCGCCTCTTTGCGATCATGTTGAAGGAGAAGGCAAGGGACTGGTTTCATCAACTCCCCCCGAGGTCGATCTATGGGTTCGAGGACTTGAGTCGAAGCTTCCAGCTCCGCTTCTCCACCTCTAAGAAGAGGAAGAAGAGTCTCGAGTCAATCTTTCTGATAAGGCAGAGGGCCGAAGAGTTGCTGGCCCACTACGTTGACAGGTTCCAAGAGGAGATCCTGGATATCCAGGAGATGCCGGGGTATGCTCTCCAGATGGCCTTCACTGTTGGGCTGAAGGAGGGCTTCTTTAAGATGAGCTTGACTTGGAAGGCCCCCCTTTCCTTCGAGGAGGTTATGGAAAGGGCGGCAGAGGAGATAGCCATGGAGGCATCCAACCCAACCTTCGTGAAGAAGTTGGCAAAGTTGACAGAGGTGGAGTCAAAAGAGCAAGGTGGATCAAGGCACCAGGAAGGAAGGCGGAGAGAGGAGCAGAGAGCCCAGGGGTTCCAGAGACAGGAGGGTCCGGAGCCAGGCTGGAGGCAGCAGGGAGGACCTGCCCAAGGTCCAGGAAGAGCTCTCATCCAGGATGGGGGAAACTTTCATAGGGGCCAAGGGAGGTTCAACTTCCAGAGGCAAGCCCCAAGACAGCTCCTGCCCCCACCCCAGCAAGCAATGGTGATTGGTCGAAGGGAGAGGAGGAATCGCAGGGGGGAGGGGGAGGTATAGTAGAGTTACCATACTGCGACCTCCACCAGTTGGAGGGTCACGCTACAGCTACCTGCCCCGAGTTCCTCGAAGTGAGGAGGACGAGAGCTCCAGCCCAGCAGCAGCTAGAGTGGATCGAAGCTCCGCCCCAAGGAGGTGGAGGGGATGATGTATGTGAGGATAGGGTCGATATAGGACCCCGAGGTGGCATAGCTGTGATCCACGGGGGAGTAAGGGTCGAAGCATCTCGAAAGGCAAGTCTTCATGTGATCTACCGTCGGAGCGTTCCCTCGACGTCCCAGACCCCTCTCCCGGAGGAAAAGATCACCTTCTCGTCAAAAGACATGCCGGAGCATGAGGACCCATTCTGCGACGCCCTGGTCATCCAGGCAGCCGTCAAAGGCTTCACCGTCTCCCGAATCTTGGTTGTCAACGGAAGCTCTATCAACGTCATTTTCAAGAAAGTGTTTGAGGGGATGAAGGTGGAGCCAAGGAGGGTGGTTGCGTCGGATGGACCTCTGTTTGGATTCTCAGGGGAGATAAAGGAGGTGGAAGGTGGAGTCGGACTCCAGGTGAAGTTAGGGGGGACCTCAAGAAACTGCAGGTTCGTCATTATTGACGCTCCGAGCAGCTACAATGCCATCTTCGGAAGGCCCCTCATCAGCGCCTTCCGGTGTGTGACCTCATCATTCCACCAGTGCCTCAAATTCAACTCAGAAGGAATCCAGGTCAGGATCAAGGGAGACTCCAGGATGACGAGACAGTGTTACGTCACGACTGTCAACACCATCTCTTGGTTGGCAAAGGCGGAGGAGATGGAGAAGATCATGGAGAGCCTGAGCAGGATGGAGGTATCCAGTGGAAAGTAATCGGATGGCGACCACAATGCCCCGACCCCCTGAAGAAGCCTCGCCTTGGCGGAGTCATGTATCTTTTTTTATGTTGTTGTAAGGAGTATAGCCCCCGACCGGTAGAGTTAGGGGAGTCATGTAACCCGTCATTTTTTCCCCTTTGGAGGATGTTGGATTTTTGTAGATTTCAGGTGACATGCCCTGTCCCTAAGCCCCCCGAGAGCATCTCTTCATGCCAGGCTCTCACTAGCTGGATGGTTCGATGGTACCTCGGGGAGGCCAAGTTCCTTAGCCCCGAGATGATTCCGCTGCCAGGCTCCCACTAGCTGGCAGGGCAGGTTGATCTCTCGTGGAGGCTGAGTCCTTTTGGCTCTGGGATAATTCTGCTGACTAGGCTCCCACTAGCTGGCAGGGCAGGTTGATCTCTCGTGGAGGCTGAGTCCTTTTGGCTCTGGGATGATTCAGCTGACCAGGCTCCCACTAGCTGGCAGGGCAGGTTGATCTCTCGTGGAGGCTAAGTCCTTTTGGCTCCGGGATGATTCCGCTGACCAGGCTCCCACTAGCTGGCAGGGTAGGTTTATCTCTCGTGGAGGCTAAGTCCTTTTGGCTCTGGGATGATCTTGCTTACCAGGCTCCCACTAGCTGGCAGGGCAGGTTGATCTCTCGTGGAGGCTAAGTCCTTTTGGCTCCAGGATGATTCCGCTGACCAGGCTCCCACTAGCTGGCAGAGCAGGTTGATCTCTCGTAGAGGCTAAGTTTTTTTGGCTCCGGGATTATTCCGCTGACCAGGCTCCCACTAGCTGGCAGGGCAGGTTGATCTCTCGTGGAGGCTAAGTCCTTTTGGCTCCGGGATGATTCCGCTGCCAGGCTCTCACTAGCTAGCAGGGCAGGTTGATCTCTCGTGGAGGCTAAGTCCTTTTGGCTCCGGGATGATTCCGCTGACCAGACTCCCACTAGCTGACAGGGCAGGTTGATCTCTCGTGGAGGCTAAGTCCTTTTGGCTCCGGGATGATCCCGCTGACCAGGCTCCCACTAGCTGGCAGGGCAGACCAGGCTCCCACTAGCTGGCAGGGCAGGTTGATCTCTCGTGGAGGCTAAGTCCTTTTGGCTCCGGGATGATTCCGCTGACCAGGCTCCCACTAGCTGGCAGGGCAGGTTGATCTCTCGTGGAAGTCCTTTTGGCTCCGGGATGATCCCGCTGACCAAGCTCCCACTAGCTGGCAGGGCAGGTTGATCTCTCGTGGAGGCTAAGTCCTTTTGGCTCCGGGATGATTCCGCTGACCAGGCTCCCACTAGCTGGCAGGGAAGGTTGATCTCTCGTGGAGGCTAAGGCTCTGTTTGTTTGGGCTGTTGCTGATGAAAAGCTGCTGATGAACTGTTGCTGATAGAATAAGTGCTGATTCTGGAAAACAGAGTTTTGTTAAAAAACTGTTTGGATGAAACAGAGTTTACAAAACGGAGTTTTCAAAAAGTTGTTTGGATACAAAATGGAGTTTTGAATAAATTTTTTTTCCAAATATAACACAAAATAAAATTTCATTCGTACATGTTTGCCAAATAAAATTCCATCCATACACACACACATATATATATACATACACACACAAACTCACAGACATTGAACAATACTATTAAAAGAAATTTGGAATCCCATTGCTCAGGTATTGCTATGTAATCTATTCATCACCATAAAACAAAATCAAGATGAATGAGCAAATTCACAACCATCATTTATCTAAATTTTATCTATTTTTGCCAAATCAAGTATTGCAGTGAATAACCAAAACATAGAGAGTTTAGATAATGATATTAGTTGTCTGATGGCATGTGTTACATTACATGGACAAGATACCTTTCATGGAAGTAGAAAAGCAATGAAATGTGAGAAAATAAGTATCAAGGTCCCTCAGTGTTCGTCCGGTCGGTATTCTGTAGATTGGGTACCTGCAAAACTATCAACAGAATTATGATCAAATTCTCCCAAATTAGAGAGAAAGCATGTGCATTATTCTGTAAAGCTATGATTTTGTAACTCGAGTCCAGATGAAGCGGATCCATTGCAGGAGTTCCCTTCTCCACCCTCCCAGGTACCAGAGACCGCGTTGGTGAGCTCGCGGAATCCACTCCGGCGGCTTTTGAGCTTTTTACCTAAGCTATGGGCATAAGAAGCCAACTCCTTCTTTTTCCTTGATGGTGAGTTGAGGGGTTGGGAATCTCGGAAGGGGCGCGATGATGACGGGTTCAGTTCCTGCGGCGGAGATGAAGGAGGAACGAAGAGGGGCTGTTGTCGGAAAACTGCAGAGGTGCGGAAGAAGAGCGGTCGAGCCCATTCGGGGAGAGAGAGAGAGAGAAGTCGGGGAGAGCGAGAGAAGTTGGGGAGAGAGAGAGAAGTCGTGGAGGGAGTGAGAGAAGGCCGCTCGGCTTTTGCGGATCACCGCATTTAAAAGTTGCGGATTGGGTCAGGAAGAAAAGAGCGGAGTTAAAAAAACGGGGGTTTGAAAATAAGTCCAACCAAACGCCGCTTATTGTCAAAATAGCGGTGCGGTCTATCCGCACAGCAGCGGAAAAGCTTAACCAAACGCCACCTAAGTATTTTTGGCTCCGGGATGATCCCACTGACCAGGCTCCCACTAGTTGGCAGGGCAGGTTGATCTCTCGTGGAGGCTAAGTACTTTTGGCTCTGGGATGATCCCGCTGACCAGGCTCCCACTAGCTGGTAGGGCAGGTTGATCTCTCGTGGAGGCTAAAATTCTTTTGGCTCCGGGATGATTCCGCTGACCAGGATCCCACTAGCTGGCAGGAAAGGTTGATCTCTTATGGAGGCTGAGTCCTTTTGGCTCCGAGATGATTCCACTGACCAGACTCCCACTAGCTGGTAGGGCAGGTTGACCCCTCAGGAGGTTAGTGTTTTCACCCCGAGGTTGTCTCGTCCCCCAGGCTCCCATTAGCTGGCATGACAGGTTGATCCCTCGAGATACTAAGTGTTTTCACCCCGAGGCTGTCTCGTCACCCAAACTCCCATTAGCTGGCATGACAGGTTGACCCCTCGGAAGGCTAAGTGTTTTCACTCTGAGGCTGTCTCGTCACCCAGGCTCCTAGTAGCTGGCATAGCAGGTTAACCCCTCGGAGAGGCCACGTAATCCTTCAAACCGCGAGAGCAAGCTACACTCAGCGAATACGTTGGGTTGGATGTTTCTTTCCGAGCTTGTGCAAACCTCGAAAAGAGCGGGGATTGTGTACAACCCCGTATTCGCGGAGTAGGGTCCCTTCGGCAGGCGCATGACCTGTTTTAAGTTTTTAAGCTTTTTAGATATTTTGGACTCTTAGTGGCCAATTTTGGCTTGGCCTTGGGAACGTACTAGTAGGGGGAGGGAAAAATCTGCATCTCCCCCCAGCCCCTCCTTGGTGAGTATGACAAGATGGCCACCCCCCCCCCCAGCCGTTTTGGGCGAGCTCGGCCGGCGGCCTGGAGCTCGCCCGGCGCCCTGCCTCTTGGGCGAGCTCGGCCGGCAGCCTGTAGCTCGCCCGGGCACCCTGCCCTCTTGGGCGAGCTCGGCCGGCAGCCTGGAGCTCGCCCGGGCGCCCTGCCCTCTTGGGCGAGCTCGACCGGCGGCCTGGAGCTCACCCGGGAGCCCTGCCCTCTTGGGCGAGCTCGGCCGGTGGCCTGTAGCTTGCCCGGGCGCCCTGCCCTCTTGGACGAGCTCGGCCGGCGGCCTGGAGCTCGACCGGCGGCCTGGAGCTCGCCCGAGCGCCCTTCCCTCTTGGGCGAGCTCGGCCGGCGGCTTGGAGCTCTCCCGGGTGCCCTGCCCTCTTGGGCGAGCTCGGTCGGCGGCCTGGAGCTCGCCCCGGCGCCCAGCCCCTTGGGCGAGCTCAGCCGGCGGCCTGGAGCTCGCCCGGGCGCCCAACCTCTTTGGGCGAGCTCACCTCGGATGTCCGAGGTGGGGGCAAGGGGGAGAAGCATGGTCTAGCCTCCATCTCCCCCCCCCCTTTTTGGACCTCATATTGCCATGTTTTTTCCTAAGGGCATTTTGGACATTTCAAACTCAGGACTTGGAAAAACTATAAATAGACCCCCTTGGGTACCTTTGGAGAGGCAATGATTTTTGGCTTCCTCCTCCCTAGTTCTCTTCTTGGTAGAGTTGAGAGAACTCTCCAAGGTACCCATCTCTGCCATTGGTAACGGAGGGGAAGTGTTCTTGTGACCTTCCGGGTGTGTGGTGGGACCTCCACGCTAGAGCCGATGGTCTGTTCCTAGTTTCTCAAGTCTTTGGTCCGTGACGTTCTCCCGAGTGTAGTAGGTGTGAGGTCACCCCTCTTTTGGGACCCCAAACTCCACGGAGACCAAGTTTTTGGTTTCAACAGTATTAATGCAATTTTATTTTGTGTTATATTTGAAAAAAAAGAATTTATTCAAAACTCTGTTTTGTATCCAAATAACTTTTTGAAAACTCTGTTTTGTAAACTCTGTTTCACCCAAACTGTTTTTTAGCAAAACTCTGTTTTCCAGAATCAGCACTTTTTCTATCAGCAACAGTTTATCAGCAACGTTTCATCAGCAACAGCCCAACCAAACAGAGCCTAAGTCTGGATTGTCTATTTGTAGACCAAAATAATATCAGAAACTTGGAGATTTTTTTGAGGAAAATTTAGGCTTCAAGGAGAAAAGTTTATAATATAAAAATTGTTACTCTTGATGTGGAAAGTCTACTCAAATTTTAGGAAATTTTTATAAAATAATTTGGTGCCTCAAAAAACCTAAGTAGGATTTATTTGGTCAATTTATAGGCCAAAAATGTTTGAAATTTTTTGAAAAAATTTCTATGCTCATTTTAGTCTTTCTTTAATGCTGTGTAAAAAATTTGGGAATCTTGGTGTGAAAAGTGAAGATTTTTAAATTCTCGGAGCCTAAGGCCGCGCTTTAAAAATTATGCGTTTAAATGTTTCGGAAAAAGAAAATCGGCGCGCACGATCCGGAATTAATTTCAATATTAAGTTCAAATAAATAATCGACAAGAGTTATCGAGGCAAGATTTCAAGCTCTGAGTGTTTCGAAGATTTTTGCAAATTCATAGAGCGTTTCATTTTTAAAACAACTCTCGGATATTTTGTGTAATCTTGGAAGATGAAATGTCCCACCTCGTTTCGGGCAAATATGTAATCTTGGAAGATTAAATGTCCAACCTCGTGCCTTAATTTGAATATTAAGTTCAAATCAATAATCGACGAGAGTTATCGAGCCAAGATTTCAAGTTATGAGTGTTTCGAGGATTTTTGCAAATCCATAAAGCGCTTCATTTTTAAAACAACTTTTGGATATTTTGTGTAATTTTGGAAGATGAAATGTCCAACCTTGTTTCGGGCGAAGAATTTTCCTTATGTGGTTGAAATGATTTTCGAGGTTGAAATTCAAGCAAGAATGTGCTCTCTAACACAATGCTTGGTTTTTATCCGACGAAGAGCCAATAAGTTGGTGATTATTCTTGAATGAATAATAAAAGTGTAACCCATATTAAACTTCTCAAATCTGACTAAGCCGTGATTAAAAGACGCAATTGAACTAATATCGAATCCTAATAATTGGTGAAACTCAAAAGAAACTTCCTAAAAATAGAAATAGAACTGAATTTGCCTCCTATGAACGGAGATGGACCTAAACTTGCCTCCTATGAACATAGATGAATTTGAACTTGTCTCCTGTGAACGGAGATGAAACTAAAGCTTCATGAATGGAGTGATTGAACTGCTAATAATTTTTCTTAGTTATTTATTCCAGTTTTGCACTGGTTCAGTTCCTTTATTTATTTCAGTTCAGTACTTTCTTTTCAGTACTCTAGTCTTGTACTGGTCCTGCTTCTTTACTTTCAGTTCAGTTCATTTCTTTTAAGTACTATTTCAGTCTCGTACTAATCCAGTTTCTTTCCGTACTTATTTATAGTTTTTTCTGTTCAATATCATTCAGTTTCGTACTGATCACTTTTATTTCAGCAATTCAATTCTTCAGTTTATCTTTTAGCAGCTTTTATTACCGTATTTATATTTTCTGCAATTTACTATTTTAGTATTTTAAACATGGGTCCTGCACTGACGAGCAGTTGTTTGTTAGGTTGAGCGTTAGTTGGAATAAGGGGAGTCGAATTATTCCTCGATAATTAGCCTCAAATAAAGTGCTCTCATATTCTTTGTCTAAAGTTGAAAGAATGTCGTTTGTTCGAATTATTTGAAGCTTAGTAAGGCAGGCCGCCACAGACCCAATGCGTTCTGGCAAAATTTAATAAAATAAAATGCTTGTAAATTGTGTGCCGTAATTTTTGATGGGTCAGACACTTCTGCGGACCGTTCGCACCGGTGCTATAAGGTTGACTACTCATGGAGACAGAGAGATGTGTACTACAGGTGACCATCCGTTATATTTCTCCATGTTGGGTTTCCTCCACTGATCGATCAAAATTCAGATTCGTTGGATGTCACTCACATCCATGAGTACACGAGGTTGTACGATGGGGCATGGGTAGTGTGGTACGACCATCCCCAAAAGTGGCAGGACTGTCTACTGTCAACGACGACCACATCGGTGAGCCCCGCGAGGCTCACTACTCTGCTTGAAGATAAGCGGTACATACTATGTCAACATAAGGTGTGTGCGCGAGTTTTGAACACCTGCGGAGTGTTGACAGATTTGAATACCTGCGGTATGAATACAGGTTGTGAGTACTTGTTGTGTTGATAGCTAGTGGAGTGTTTATTATATAACTAACAGTTAAGTTGCTACAATCTCAGTTATATTATGCTGCATATTCTTACAAATAGTTTCTCCTATCATATATATATGAAATGATGTACTAACTCTCTCATGTTTTGGTTATTTACTTTTGTTGGGTGCGTGAGCTTGTCCCCAGGATATGGATCCGGGGATGAGATGGAATAGCTCTGTGACTAATAGTTATTTTAATAATCATTCACAGAAGACGGGGCACCATGATGTCCAGCTATCGCGGGACGATACACCAACTGATAGAACTACCCGAGCAGAGGTACCCCCATCGTCTCCAAACTTCCGATACGTGAGTTGCTAGCGTGCATGATTGCGGGAGAGAGAGTGTAAGTAGTAATAGTCTTTTGAAGCTTAAGGGCTCGATGTATAAACAGTAGATACAGTCTTTACTTGCTTTGATATATTTATATATATATCATTATATATATTTTGTGGCTTTTTGTTATTGCTTCCGCAACTCTGTGATGTGATGTAAATGTTGTGATCCAAGCTAGACAAGATGGTCAACTAGTGCTTAGTAGAGTGGGTTGTTGTCTCTTGGGAAGCATTGGGTGGACGTCTTCTGTAGTAAGGCACGTTTCCAACCCAAACCGAGCAAAGGTTTGGGGAGGGGGTCTTACAACAGTCTGCATGATTGGGCTGACTGGTACTGCTAGTTGCCACATCACTGGCAGTTACTCTATCCCCCTGGGCGGTGACGTTATCTGCCTTCCCGCCTATAAATTGGCGTGCTAGCCTTGTCATAAATAACAAAACTTTAAGAACTGAAGCTTGGGTTAAACTCGACGGTTAAGATTTTTTAACTATGCAGTGAAGTGAAGTGAACAGATTTATTTTTGTATTTGCAGATTATGCTGTTAGCACTTGGCAGCCAAAAAACTTGTTCTGAATACAATGCAGATAGATGGGAGTAGTCAACTGCGGTTAGCAGCAGGTTGCGGATAGGCGACTAGGCGATATTCTTCCTTGACAGCTTCTCAACTTGGATATTACAGTTCGCCTTTGGCGTACTGAGTTGTAGTTTGAATAAAGCTGTTCGCTCAACTCGCGATTAGGCAACCTTGGCGGTTAGGCAATTAGGAGTTGCGGTTAAGAGACAGCTTAGTTTTCGTTCAACTATTCGCGGCGTCTTCATCGGTTAGAAGACCACGCGGTTAGGCGACCAGGAAGTGCGGATAGAGTTTTACGTTCAGCAGTCAATATGATAGTTTGTGGACTTGGCGGTTCGCCTCAGCAGATTGACGGTTTGGGCGATTACAGTGTGTTGTTCGTCGGTTTTACTCTTGTTTTAATGTGATCTCCATCAGGTGCATTACGAAATCATGTCTCGCAATGTATGTCTTGCCTTATAAGAAGACTATAAATTAAATTATGGATCGTGTTCTTCTATCTGCTTTTGTTTTATTTGGCTTAGTTGGTTGAGTGTTCGTGCAATCTTCTTAGCTTCACAAATTTTACAGATTATCAGAGGGATAGAGGTTTTAGTAGTAATCAGCCATAGAGTTAGAGGGTTGCTTCGTACCTTTGGAAGTTTCAAGTGAACCGGGTATATATCAATATAAGGAGGTTATACAAGAGGTCTTGGAATTGGACTCTTAACACAGATTAACTTCAAGAAGTGGAAATCATGTATGGAGATTTATCTTCTTGGCAAGGACCTATGGGAGATCGTTGGTGGAGAGGAAAGACAAGAGGTGACTATTGCTGATGGAATTGTTCATGAGGTGAGAGTTTGGAGAAGAACAAACGTGAAGGTTGATTTCACTCTATAGCGAGCAATATCACTTGAGTTGTTTTACCACATCTTTGGATGTAGGTCGGCTATAGAGATTTGTACGGCCCTTGATGGGTTGTTCAACAAGAAAAACATAGCTCGGCTATAGTTCTTAGTGAATAAGTTGGCAAGAGCAACTCAGGGCGACCTGTCTATATAAGCTTTCTTCTTGAAAATGAAGAACATGTGTGCTGAAATTTCAACACTAGACTCGGATGAGCCGATCTCAGAGAAGAAGCAGAAGAGGCACATTATCTGGCTTGCGGAAGGAATATGTGGCCTTTATTACTTTTGTGCAGGGCTGAGCCAATCAATCATCTTTGCTTGAGCTGAAAAATCTACTAGCTTTGCAGGAGAGATTGACAAGGCAGATGGATGGAATTTCTATCTCAGGGGGAGATAGCGAGGTTCTCTACTCTGGTAAGAAGAAGAGATAGGACAGGAAGAAAAAGACACATGTTGAAGATGGTCCTTCAACTTCATCATAACAGGAAAGGAGCAAGGCTCCTAAGCAGGATGGAGGGAAGAAGAGAGGACCAAGATGCTACAAGCTTAGTCATATTAGAAAGGACTGCAGAGTTAATCTTCAGTTGGGGCACGCTGTGGATAAAGAAGGAGCTGAATCCAGAAAGGAAGAAGGCGGATGAGGGAACTCCTTCATGGCAGATATGACAGTAATATTGGTTCGTTCCATGGATCCATCAACTATCACGGGAACTTGATTGTGGACTCGGGATGTGATCATCACCTCACCGGAGATAAGACAAAGTTCTCTTCTTTGCAGGCGTATACAGGTAATGACGTTATCATTACTGCTGACGATATTGTACATGCAGTTGAGAAAGAGTGAACATTTTTTTTATGTAGTGATAAGGGTCCACTCACTTTATAGAGTGCTTATCACGTGCCTAGAATGAAGAAGAATTGTTCTCGGTGACCAACGCTATAGATGTTAGCTATCACATTCTGTTCGGCCCGACATAAGTGAAGTTTCTCCAGAATATATCAGCGGTGAAAGCAAACATGACTCATATCGGAAGATGAGTGAAGGACTTATTTGTTCTGTCGATAAGTTCTTATATTATGAAGATGAGGGATAACGACAACGTAGTTATCTAGAATGAAAGGCTGAGACATGTAGGGATGGACAAACTAAAGGTTATGATGGCAAGCGATCTAGTGAAAGACTTGCCTAGTCTTTCATCACTTGGCGACGATCACGTTTGTGTAGGGTGTCAGTATAGAAGGCTTGTTGCCTTCCATTTGAAAAGTCCCTGTCCAGATGCATGGCACTGTTGGGGTGCATTCATGATTACCTGATAGGACTGACAATTACCTCCAGTCTTGAAGGTAGATGATATATGCTAATCTTGGTTGATGATTTCACTAGATATACATGAGTATATTTTGTGAATGAGAAGTTAGAGGCTTTTCTAAAGTTTGTGAAGTTCAAATAGCTCATAAAAGACCAGTTAAATCTACGGATAAAGAAGTTGAGAACAAATAATGGAGGGGAGTTCACTTCAAATGAGTTCCTCAACTTTTACAGAAAGCATGGAATTTAGAGAGATCATTCTTGTGCGCATACTCCACAACAAAATGGTAGTGAAGAGAGGAAGATTCGCTATCTCACAGAGACCTACAAGTGTTGGCTTCACACCAAAGGAATTCTCATGACCTTTTGGGCGGAGGGAATGGTCTATGGAGCTTACATCATCAACTTGATGCCCTTAAGCCCCAACAACATGAAGTCTACACATGAGCTCATATTCAAGGAGAAGCCTAGTGTGGGAAGCCTTTAGGTGTTTAAATCCACCTGCTACGTGCACGCCCCAGATGCTCTCAGAACAAAGTTGGATGCGAAGGCAAGGAAGCTTGTATTTATTGGCTACGACGAACGAAAGAAAGGCTGGAAGTGCATGGATCATGAGACAAAGAAGTTTGTCATCTCGAGGTATGGGGTATTTGACGAGTTAACGTTATACCAGAGTAGTTCTTTTGTGGAACTACAGGAGAGCAAGGTATATGGCAGGCAAGAAGAAGCTACTGATGATCTTCTGGTGGAGCTGTCTGTATCTCCAGAAGCTTCAGTTTCATCTAGGTCAAGAGTAGGTGCTTCTAGTTTAGGATGCAGGGGGGGCGATGATCCTAGTTTGCCCGGAAGAATAGTTGATACAGAAGAAATAGTTGGTGTGGTAGATCATGGTCAGGTCTTACAGAGGTCGAAGAGGACCATTATTCTACAAGCTCAGTACAGGGATGAGAACATGGTGAGTTTTGTCTCATGTTTCATTGCAGGCCCCTTGGACGAGCGATAATAGTCATGCTTTGAGAATGCCATTGGGATTAAGGAGTGTGAAGATGATACAGATGAGAAGATGGCTGCCCTCAAGAAGAATAAGACTTGGGATATTGTGCCCAAGGTTGATGACATGAATTCTGTTGCATGCAAGTGAGTTTATAAACTCAAGAATAAGGCTGACGGTAGTATCGAGCAGTATAAAACTCACCATGTACCTCGAGGGTCCTCCCAACAATACTGAGAATACTACGAGGAGACGCTCAGTCTGGTGGCCAAAATGAATTCAGTACGGGCGGTGATTACCTTGGAGGCTTGCCAAGGATAGAAGATTTGGCAGCTTGATGTGAAGAACACGTTTATTTACGGAGGGATTGATAAGGATATCTTCATAGTTCAGCCACCTAGATATGTATCTAAAGAACATCTAGGACGAGATTTGTAAACTGAAGAAGGCACTCTATGGTTTGAAATAGACTCATTGGGCGTAGTACAAAAAGATCTCATAATACTTCTAGTTCTGCAGATACTTTGCCTCAAATTTTGATTCAAGCTTGATTGTTAAGAAGAGGGGGCTTCAAGTTTTGGTGTTGCTGTATGGTTACGATATGATTGTCGCAGTAAACTTGGAAAAGGAGGTAGCTAGGCTTAGGATAGAGCTAGCTATCAGATTTAAGATGAAGGATCTTGTAGAGCTCCACCATTTCCTTGGTCTCGAAGTGAAGAGTAAATAGTGGTATGCTCGTTTCCCGGAATAGGTATGCAAAGCGGATTGTGAAGAGATTCGGAATGCGGGAGGGAAAGAGCAGCTCTACTCCACTAGAGGTCGGTTTGAAACTTCGACGTGATGAGGGAATGGTTCTTCCAGATCCCTTAGTTTTCCAGGCTCTGGTTGGGAGCCTAATATATCTAACGATTACAAGGTCGTATATTTCTTATGTTGTGAGCCGAGTAAGTCGATATATACAGGAGCCACAGAAACCTCATTTGGTGGCGGCAAAAAGTTTCTTGAAATATGTGAAATCCACCTCAGATATGAGTTGTTTTTTATGAGAGGGGCACGAACTTCAACCTATACAGTTACACAGATGCTTATTCTGGGGGAGATACCAACGATCGAAAGTCAACATCTGACTACGTCTTCATATGCGAATCGGCAGCTATTTCCTGGTGTAGCAAGAAGCAGGATTTTGTGCCCGCCTCCACCATTGAAGCGGAATACAAAGCGTCTGTCTTGATAGCTCAGGAGGCTATCTGATTGAGGAGATTGGTGGAGGATATCTATGAGGAGATGCAAGGTCCTACTCTCATACACGGTTATAATGAGAATACTCTCAAGCTGGTTACCAATCCAATTCATCACACGAGAACAAATCACATCAAGATTGAGCACCACTTTGTTTTGAAAAAAGTGACGGATGGATCTCTGATGGTTGAATATATACAGAGCCAGGACAATATTGTCGACATCTTTATAAAGTCATTATTGAAGGGATCGTTTGTGCAGTTACGAGTGTTGATGCGCGAAATGTGACACCGCCTAGTTAACGGGTTGTTCAATCTCACAAGCTAGGTGAATAAGAGGGTTGTGGGGATAGAGGAGAGGTTTGAGAGACTACCAGACAGCTGGTTACTCTGAGTCACGCATGAAGATAGAGAGAAAAACAGAAGAGAGGGCCGCGAGCAGCGGCAACAGCAGACTTCGCCCGTCACGGCCTGAATGTCTCTCTTGCGACGGGCTTTACTTTGATTATAATTGAAGTTACAGCTTGAGGCCACCCCTTTACATGGAAAGAAGAATAAAGGGTACAAAGGGGGGAAGCTGGCGGCTAAGAAGAGGAGAATACCAGAGGCCGCGCGGACTGACCAGAGAGGTCGGAAGACCGCGCGGTCAGCTGATCAAGGAGCTTGCTAGGCTAAGCTGGGCGGACTGCTTGATCAAGGTAGGAGAAGAAACTGGAGGTCACGCAGACTGAGAACTAGAGGTCGCGCGGACTGAGATTTGGAGTCCGTAGGAATTGATGTCTGGACCTTGTCCCCTATGTCGTGTCGTCTGTCCCCTTGAATGAGAGGTACGGGGGCTATTTATAGGCCCGAGAAGGTAAAGGTCTTGGTAACGTCACCCCCGGTGAGCCGGTGAGTTGTGCGAGTACGAATGCTGAGTCCGCGGAGTCTGCGCTAGGCCGCACGGCTAGGGACTTGGAGCTGGAGATGGCTGCTACTTCTGGTGGACTGGGACGAGTCCTCCCCTTCTACTGAGAGAGCTCGCGCCGGGCTATGCAAGCTAAGGAAGAGTTCGCCTGCTACTGGGAGGAAGCGGACACCGGTAAACTGGAGGGCTAGCCGGTGGAATGCAGAACGAGTCCCCCCAACCCGCTGTAGAGAGGAGGCAGATCGCCGGTTATCGAGCTGGGGCTCATCTGGCGGACTGCGCAACGAGTCCGCCCAACTTGCGGTGGATGGGTTGGGCAGGCCGCCTCCTGCTGGAGGCTTGTCGTCATTGCTTGGCGACAAGGACTGTCGACCTGGCAGACTGAAGAGTCCAGGTCGTGCCTATTGGCGAGAGCCGCTGTTGACTGGTGGCATCCTTTGTTTGGGGACGAGGGTTGGCGATCTGGCGGACTTAAATCAAGTCTGCCTACAGCTGGCAGACAGGAGGGCTGGTCGCCGTCTAGATGTGCGGGCTGGAGAGCTGGTGGGAGGAGCGAGGCCACCTCCCTTAGGAGGACTAAAGACTGAGTCCGCCACCTTCTGCCGAATAGAAGGAGCAGGTCGCCGCCTCTGGCTGAGCATTTAGCGTGCGGTCTGGACGGATAGGAATTCGAGTCCTCCACTCAGTTGAGTAGCTCACACCTGAGAGGAAGAACTAACCACCACACAGTTAATCGATCTAACCGCGCGGCCTGCAGGAGCGTACTGAGGAAGCAGTCCACAACCCCTGCAGAATGAGCGGCTACTGCGCGACCTGGGCGGTCAGACCGGGGAGACCGCCCTAGCCGCGCGGACTGAGCGGACTGAGAGGTCAGTCCGCCCACCCTTAGAAGAAAAGGATGACAGACCGCGACCTCCTGGAGCAGGCCGCGACTTGCAAGCTTGCTATCTTGGGAGGGATCACCGATTTCGGGGTTAACAACGAGGATTGCTTGAGCTGACTTCCACTTCCCACTTCAAGGGGGAGTGTTGAAATTATTGAAGTGGGAAGTGGACGGTCAGGATGGTGCAGACCGCACAGACCGTGCGCGGTTAACACGAATAAGATTGGTGAATAGCCAGGTTCTTGGCAATGGATGTTCTTCCGGTCTGACTTAGCATGTCCCTGAAGTATTAACTGCGCGGTTAGCTTTAGCTAACCGCAGACTACGCGGTCTGGAAAGGGAGATTGCGGAGACCGAAAGACTGGCGCTTCATGTGGTTAAGATTCAGGTTGCGTGGTTGTTTAGCTGTTTACTTAAGTCCACACGGACTGAGAATGCTATCTGCATAGCTGTGTAGACTGGTGGACTCAACCACGCGCGGTCTGGTGTTGTAGTCTGCATGATTGGGCGGACAGGTGCTGCTAGCTGCCACGTCACTGACAATTACTCTATCCCCCTGGGAGGTGATAATATTCGTCTGTCCGCCTATAAATATGGGTGATGACATCATCATAAACAACAAAAACTATAAGAACTGAAGCTTGTGTTAAACTCGGCGGTTAAGATTTTCTAACTGAGCAGCTAAGTGAAGTGACCAAATTTATTGTTGTGTTTGCAGATTGTGCAGCTAGCACTTGGTAGCCAGGAAACTGGTTCTGAAGCCAGTGCAGATAGCTTGTAGGAGTCAGCGGCGGTTAGTAGCAGGTCTCGGATAGGTGATTAGGCGGTCTTCTTCCTTGACATTTTCCCAGCTTGGATATCACAGTTCACCTTGGGCGGACTGAGTTGCAGTTCAAATAAAGTTGTTCGCTCAACTCACGGTTAGACGACCTTGACGGTTAGGCGACCAGGAGTTGCGGTTAGGCGGCAACTCAGTTTCATTTCAACTGTTTGCGGAGACTTCATCGGTTAGGCGACATCACGGTCAGGCGGCCAGGAAGTGCGGACAGAGTTTTCTCTTCAGCAGTTAATAAGGCAGTTCACGGACTTGACGGTTAGCCTCAGCGAATTGGCGGCTTGGGCGGTTACAGTGTGCTGTCTGTCAGTTTTACTATTGTTTTTTGTGATCTTCACCGGATGCATTGCGAAATCATGTTTCGCAATGTATGTTTTGCCTTATAAAGAAGATTATTAATTCAATTATGGTTCTTGTTCTTCTATCTATTTCTGATTTATTTGACTTAGTTGGTTGAGTGTTCCTGCGACCTTCCACGCTTCATAAATTTTGCACTACACGTGCGTGAACAGTGTCGAGCGGGGAACATTCATTCCCACAAATACACATCAACTCATCCGCACAATTTTTGATGTGTATTTGTGTGGCTAGATGTTCGCCCGCACGGCACTGTTCACATGTGTGTAATAGCACACACAAAAATTAGCCGTTGTCGTGGCCCGTGTGTGGGTCAATTGGAAACCGGAAAGGATGTCGATGGTGACAAATGACAATTGAGGTGGGCGATAATCTGTGCCATGCATTTGCCACGATCAGATTATTCGTAGCTTGCACGCCTGCTAAGATTCTTGAAGATGGTAGCGAATTTTTGAGATTTGCTACATGGGGTTAAGAGAACACCAATAGCAAGTGTGTTGGGTAGGTGCAGTGGAAGTTTCTAGAGTTGTGTGGGCAAGGATTTATAGAATATTATTGTCTAATGTGAAAGTGTCTTATAAGCATGAGATATAAGGTGTAAGTGTGTAGAAGAGTACTGTAGCTAACTTGGTTGTAGTGTTGTTATATAAAAAGAAGCTCCTAGCTAGTATGTAAAGAATGTACTGCTAGAATAGTATAGATTGATCATATAACTTTTGTATATAGTCTTATATATAGTGTGTACTTTGAAGATTCTGGAGTATTAATTGGGGGGAAATCCAGAGTTGTCTATACTATTTTGAACAGTAAAATGCTTTGTTGCTTCAATCATGGGCGGTCCAGTGTGGGCGGCTGCTCACACTCAAAAAAAAATTATATTAAGTATAAAGTATGTATATTATATATTTTAAAATACAAAAAGATTTAATTTTTAAGGCTGTTCGTCCGTCTTTGACGTTGGACGCCTTATTTTTTTAAAAAAATATAGGAATAGACAGCGGTTTATGTAAAAACCGTTCTCTATACTCGAATAGACAACGGTTTTTATGTAAACCGCTGTCTATTCTACCCTGAACCGTAAAATAGACAGTGGTTTATATAAAAACCGTTGTCTTGTCGAATACAGACAACGGTTTTTATATAAACCACTGTCTATTATATTCTACCATGAACCAAAGAATAGACAACGGTTTTTATAAAAACCGGCGTCTATTCGAGCATAGACATCAGTTTTTACATAAACCGCTCTATATTTATTTTTTATATATTTTATTACACGCTCCCACTGAAAAATCTTGTTAAGTCTGCCTATGACTTCAATAAAAGAGCAAAATTTTCTCATTTTAATTTGCAATAACCAAATTTCGGAACATGTTAATCAACTCTTATTGTAGCGTGTACACAACAATTCACTGGATAAAATAAAGCAAAATTGGCAGTATGTTAGTGGGGCCTAGTATTATTATCTATATAAAAGGGCTCAAGATTACAATATTTAGGCTACATTAATGTGAATTTAGTTCCCAAATTTTTGCCACATTTATTAAATGATGTCAAAAAATTTATTTATGATTATATTTTTGCATGCCTTTTAATATCCGTAATGTTATATGTAAATCAAATACAAACCAAATTATTATATCATTTTTAAACTTTTTAAAACAGTACATAAATCTAATAAAACCCAAAAAGTAAACTTATTTTCTATTCTACTTGTAAGGCCTTGACACTCTCCCAGCTCAATCGGTTTCGCCGTTAATAGAGGAAAATATTTGATGGGTACCCCCAAATTTATAGAAGATTATGTTAACTATCGCACATCAGATCGCAACTCCCGCACACCGGATCGCAACTCTTGCACGCCGGATCGCAACCACCGCACGCCGGATCGCAACCACCGCGTGCCGGATCGCAACCACCGCGCGCCGGATCACAACCACCGCGCGCCGGATCCCGCAACCGCCGCGCGCCAAATCGCAACCGCCGCCGCCGCCTTTACCGGTGCCCTGCGCCCGGCTACCCATGGCCGGCCGCTGGCCCCCTTGCGGCCGGCGGCCGTGGCCGGCCTCCCCCCTTTGCGGTCGGCGGCCCCGGTCGGCCCCGCCCCTCCGTGTGGCCGGCGGCCGCGGCCGGCCGCCTCCTCGCGGTCGGCGGCCACGGCCGCCCCCCCCCCCCCCCCCCTCCGGTCGGGCGGCCTTGGCCGGCCGCCCCCTCCCTCGAGTGGCCGCCGGCCGGCGCGTCTGCTCCGACCACCATCGTGGGCCGGCCTTCTCTCCACCGTCCGATCGTGGCAAGCCATTACGGCTCTCCGATCCCCACAAGCGATCACGGCTCTCCGATCCATGATTAACCACCCTAACCACCCTAACCACCTCGGAAATCCTATATAAGCACTCCTGATAGTTCATTTCAGGGGATCCGACTTCATTCTCTCCTTCGCTCTCTCTCTCTCTCTCTCTTCATTCTTACTACTCCTCAGAGCTTCTCTCTCTACTCTCCTCCTCCGTTCCCCTTTCACTCACTAACTTGGCAGGTTCTCCTCTAAGCGCCGCCACAAGAAGAAAGGGAACGAAGTGCCAGTGAAGGCAACCCTCCTCAGTCTGAGGGATAAAGTGTAGGCATTCTGCGGAGCGCAAGCCAGAAGAGCAAGCACTCAATAAAGACGCACGTCAAAGTGCACGAACTCCTAAGCGGTGGCCTTTCACCCAAGGAGAGCTCTCTCAACCCCCCAGTATTTGTAACGAGCCGCGGCCTGTCGCCCTCACATTCTCTTTATAAGAGCACTGTAACAGAGGCAAATAGTGGATCTTGGCTGGCACAGACCCGACCACGTGATTTTTTCCCCTTTCCGTGGTTTTCCACGTTAAAGTTGTGTGTGTACAATCTCTCTTTTTCTACTTTGACTGTGTGCGTACTCGATCGTCCGGAGCTAAGACGGGCCGATCCGGAACTGGTCTACCGAGGGCATTGAGCGAACCGCAATAATATTGATTTTTAAAGAGATTATAATGAGTTTAAATATATTTTTTATTTCAATTAACTATGCAAAATCTTTTGCTTCCTCATGCAGGTTGAAGTTGAACTTGTGATAATGGAGGAGGCGTGCTCTTCTGTCTGTCTGATTTTTTTAGTTCGGCTCAAAATTGAAATTTTTGAGACAAACTTGACACAAAATCGGCTTAAAATTGATATTATTTTGAGTTGAATATGCTCGACTTTAAATGACTCGATTCTACGACGGCTCAAAATGAAATCAAGTTGGCTCAAAATTAAACATATTTTTTCTTTATTCTGAATAGGGACTCAAGTTTAAATGTAACGTCAAAGACTTTAATCATCTAATTTAGATTTAAATTTTAGTATTTTTTAATTTAAAAATAATTATATGTTAATAAGCAGATAATATTTTAATCAAATCAAATTAAATTTGAATTATATTTTGAGAAAACTCAGAATCGACTGGAAATTTGATTCGAGTCAATACAATATCTAAGCTGACTCTTAAGTTTGGAATAATGTGCTCATGCCTGTATATACTTAATTTATTTATTTTCGATAAATACGGATTATTAGATAATCTAAGAGCCTGTAATTTCTGCTACGACTCAAATCTCTTCCGTATCTTTATTTTCAGGAGATGGAACCCACGACGAGTTTTCTAGAATGTTCCAGGCATTTATTATCTTTAAGCTTAACTACCAAATAATGGCCGCATATTATATGATGAAAGATATATTAAGGTGATTGTTATTAGCACTGCACTTTTGGATATTCGCACTTTATTTACTCTTAATTTTTCGCGTCTTTTGAAAATACTTCTTGTACATGCATTTTTAGGAAAAGTGTTCAACACGAAAGTTGTAGATCTCGACGAGATCTACAACTTTTGTGTTGAACACTTTTCCTAAAAATGCATGTACAAGGAGTATTTTCAAAAGGCGCGAAATCTGAGCGTAGTTTTAGAAATACGCTTTATACATGCATTTTTAGGAAAAGTGTTCAACACGAAAGTTGTAGATCTCGTCGAGATCTAGAACTTTCGTGTTGAACACTTTTCCTAAAAATATATGTATAAGGAGTATTTTCAAAAGGCGCGGAAAATTAAGAGTAAATAAAGTGCGGATATCCAAAAGTGCAGTGCTAATAACAGTCACCTATATTAATTTCCGCTGAGCTATTCACAAGAAGTCACGACAGACGTGAACACAGAACGCACGCATACAAATACATTGCATATTTATGAATAATTTATTGACGGCTGCGATTTCATCAGCGGGTTCATTACTTCCTCACGCAAAGCTTATGAAGTAATTTCTTGCACAAGAACTGCCAAAATTATTGATAAAATATCATCTGTGAATTCAAACGGACTTAAAAATAATAATAATAATAATAACAGTGCATAATAGACAAAATTTGATGCCCAGACATATTTATGCTTGACCGGTGAAAATAAGTCCCCTCAAACGGAGCCATAATAACAATGCAAAAATATCGCAAAATGTGCTGCGAGCGCGGTGCGGCTCCTAATCGAATGCAAGGAAGATGTTGCGACTCACATGGCCGGCCCTCAAGGGTTTATAGTTGCGAGTGATGGAGAGACGACTGCGAGCGATATGAGAATATATGGGATTAGGTTGGAGAAATCTTTAAGGTTATGATGCTTGGCGTTGTTGGTTCCATTATGATTACCGAGTGTTAGATCGGTTTTCATCAAAGAGAAAAATCGTGCTCCTTATTTGTCCTTTATTCAACAGCAAGGGCTCATGACTTATGATTACCGTCGGTCCTTAGGTAAGGATCACATGATTTTCCCTAAATAGGACGGGCAAGGGCACCTTACTTAGATGCCCTTGAAATAGAATACAAAATTTAAAGGCGATTGTTATTAGCACTATAATTTTGGCTAATCGCACATATTTTTTCCTAATTTCTTGCGTATTTTGGAAATACGCCTTGTAATTGCATTTTTAAGAAAAGTATTCAACACCAAAGTTGTAGATCCCATCGAGATCTACAACTTTCGTGTTGAACACTTTTTTTAAAAATGCATCTACAAGGTGTATTTCTAAAAGACGCGAAATCTATGTGTATTTACAAAGTACGTCTTGTACATGCATTTTTAGGAAAAGTGTTCAATACGAAAGCTGTAGATCTCTTTCGTAGATCTCGTCGAGATCTACAACTTTCGTGTTGAACACTTTTCCTAAAAATGCATGTACAAGACGTATTTCTAAAAGGCACGAAAAATTAAGAAAAAACGTAATGCGATTAGCCAAAACTATAGTGCTAATAACAATCAATAATTACAATTTAAACTTGCGAGGTCAAATCACATCCCACAAATACGAGCCAACACAAGATTCTTGCATCATTGATGATAACTTTATACCACATGATTTTAGAAAATCTTATTGCAATTATCATAAAGGTACAATTTTTTTAGTATTACCAATATTTTGATCTGCCGCATTTGGTGATATCATTGTATATAGTTAAAACTTCTTTGTTGAAGTGAAACACGCTTATTTCATTCATGTGTCAGGGATGTTTAATGGTGATTGTTGGGATGAGATCCATTTTATAAGATTAGGTGTGCACATAATCATACACTCATAATCTTCAACTCAAAAGTAGTGGGATCATGAGGCTGGCCGCACGCGCGATCACCGTGCACCGATCCCCCGCACACCGATCCCATCACGCGAAAGTGGGCAAAACGTCACGAGCCCCACCATGCTGGTGGCGGACGGCCGACCTCCTCCCCGGCCGCCGGCCGTCCGCCCACTCGCGTCGCGCCGGCCCCGACCACGACCGAGGAAGCAGCTGCCCGGGCCGCCCCCCCCCCCCCCCTCGGCCGCCGGCCGCCCGGGCCGCCCCCTCCCTTGGCCGCCAGCGCACGGCCAAAGGGGGGGCAGCCGCGCCAGTCGCTCCTCCCCGGCCGCCGTCGGCGGTCCTCCCCTCATCGGCGAACACGGCGGCTGGTTCGTCGGCCGCCCGTGGACTCCCGCTCCCGTCATTCGATCGGTTGGGAACGTTGCCAGCCGTCTGATTCGTACGTAACCACCCACTAACCACCAGGTTAGTGGATGTACAACCCCGTATCCGCCGAGTGGGTCCACGGAGGCCAGACCGGCCGGTCTAAACCGCCTCACGGCCGGGTAGGGTTCACCGCCGAGCTCGAGCTCGGCAAATCGTCGTACCGAGCTCGGAGATCGTCGGGCCGAGCTCAAAGTTTTTCCATCCGAGCCCGCAATCGCCAAACCGGAGATGCTCGCCAGACGAGCTCGCACTCGCCATTTGCCGAGCAGAATCGGCGAGTGCCAGCCCCATCGGGTTCTCGCCGCCCTGGCCGAGCAGGGGATCCAGTGGCCATCCCGCCCCAGGTGGTCTGCCCCTGGCCCCTCATAACAGCGGAGTTTGACTGTTGACAGGCCAGCCCAAGGGGGTTTTCAGTAATTTCAGACCAGCAGAGGTAGGCTATTTGCAGGCCGTTTTCAGTTCTCTATAAATAGGACCCAAGGGGTACCTCAGAAAGGCAGGCTCACTAATTCTCAGGTCTCAAAGCGCTTTCTGAGGTACCTTAGCCCGGCAATTGGCTAAGGAGGGGAAGCGCTCTAAGATCTTCCTGGTGTGTGGTGGGACCTCTGCGCCGGGCCCTTCGTCTAGTCCTTTGTTCTTCACTTTCTTATCGTTTTCTTGCAGGAGCAGAGTAGGTGCACGACCACTCCTTCCCCAAGGGTCGAACTCCACAGAGACCGGTTTTACGGTTTCAACAGTGGAGGAATTTAATTAGTAATTTAATTATTAGGGGTGCAAACAACGGTGTTAATGCGCACCCCTAAACTATGGGAAAATATTCATTTTGGGTGGTCACGGTGTGCGGATAGCCGCATAACCACCGTAACCATCCCTAGAGCCTATAAAAGTAGCTTCAAGCTTCCTCATTTTTCACCTTTTTCCTCTGAGTCTTTTTCTTCCTCAGGTCGAAGCTCAGCAGAATTCCTCCTACGAGCAGCACCCGGGCCGCACTCAAGTCGCACCCAAGCCGCACCAGAGCCGCATCCGAGCCACGAGCGAGTCAATTAAAAGCCGCCTGACAAAGCCAAATCTCTCAAGTTCCAAGTGGCCCCCCGCAACCGCAAGTCCAGGTGCTCCGCTCCACGTTCAGAATTAGAAGGCACTAAGCGAAGACCACCAACGCAAAATGCAATTTATAACAACTTCTAGCGCGACGATCTGTCGCCCGCCGTGTGCCAAATATTCTCTCACCCCAAAATTGTAACGAGAGGTGGTCTGTCACCCTCGACTTCACAAACAAGCTGTAATTGCCAGGAAATAGTGAATTTTGACCGACACAGACCCGGTCACCTGATTTTTTTCCTAGTTGAGGAGTTTTTGCACGTAAAAACTGTGTGTGTACAATCGACCTACTTTATTGACTGTGTGCGCGCTCGACCGTCCCGAGAGCTAAGATGGACCAGGTTATTCCGGTTCGACTGGGACATCGGATTAAATCGCAATATATATGGATTATATAGTATCTCCAACGAGGGGGTTTGCTCAAGGCTCAAGATAGTTCACATAATCCTATCAAGTTTGGAATATGTATTATATAGTATCTCCAACGTAGAGCCTAATCCTAGGACATCACGAACCTAATAGCACGTTCCGAGTTGGTCTCGACACGTGCGGACATATTCTAATATTTCTAACAATCGTCTCTTATGTCCGCCGTGAACCCTGACTTCAGATAAAGGGTGGTTTGTGCAACGTTCAATCCAAATGTGAATCATTCACAACCGTGACCAGCACCTGTTCACACATATTAGACTTAAAACGCAACCAGTATGCACGCATAAGTAAAATAAAAAATTCAGCTGCAACAAAGAAAAGTCTCAGGTACAATAGAGGCGCAGGCCCTATACGTCTAGCGTCTTACATCAGACAGAGATCATAAAGTCCAAACAAACAAGTGCACAAAGAGCTAAACAATGTTCTTAACAGAGATTGACAAACAAATAAATCTATTAAAACTCTAACAGTTGTCATCCATAAGATCATCATGATCCGGATCTCAGTTTACCAGTGTTCCACCTGAACCATCAGTCCCTACAATTTCAACAAAAAATTTCATTTTAGAATTAATTCAATCCTTTGAAAAATCTAATTATTTTATAAGAACTTAGTATTAATTCATTATTATTGGTTGGGATGACCCTTCACAGAGACTCATAGGTTGACCTCAGAATTTGTCATCTGTTTCCAAATGAAATGATTTACGGACTTCTGTACACCGCGGTTATATCTATGATCCTATATGGAATGTCGTGGTTACTGCCCTTCTAGAGTTAATTGGAACTCATCAAGTGTAGAATGAAACCAATTTCCAAAAGAAGAGACAAGCCAAGTCAGAATGTGTTATCAAGTTTGGAATAATACCCTCCTTCAAGACAACAGCCGAATCCAGGTGAAGTTGTTAGCATAATGTTTGGAATGAAACAACTTACCAAATCCGAACTCATCAACCAAGAGCATCAACGGAGCATAACATGCTTTATTTGACAAAGGAAATCAGTATAATCAAAACATTTGGACAAAGGCTGAACTAAATCGCCTGATGCTGAACTAAGGCCGAACTAAATCGCCTTTATTCTCATTTCCCCCACTGTTTTGATTAAACGGACTTTGGGCATTCCTTTCGTCAATGGATCATCCAGGTTATACTTTGAACGTACATCGATTAAAGTGATAATTACTTATTCTTTCAGATAATTCAATAAGACATGTCTCAGTCATACATGTCTCATCTTTATATTATAGAGGGCATTTTAATGATTTGAACTGCTGCTTGATTATCACATTACAATTAAGCTCAACGAGTTAACTTGTAACTTACATAGAGGAATATTTAAAATCAAGTTCCTGATCAAATCTACCTCTTCACCAGTCGAAGTTAAGACAAACAACTCGGCTTCAATAGACGATAATGTTATACAGATCTGTCTTTTGGATTTCCATGTGATAGTAGTTCCACCCAAGGTGAATATATATTCACTGGTAAACTTGTTGTTCCCGGCTTCAGAACACAACGAGGAATCAGAATGTCCTTCCATAGTAGGTGAGCTACCAATGTAGCATAAAACATGATCTTTTGTACCTCTCAGGTATCTTAATAGCTTGTCTAGGGCTTCCCAATGCTCTTTACCTGGATTATTAGTAAAGGGGCTCAGCATGCTAATCGAAAAAGCAATGTATGGTCTTGTACAACTTATGACATGCACGAGACTACCAATTATTTTGGAGTACTTAACTTGATCAATGTCGGTCTCTTCATTAAGACTCAACTTGATAGTATGATCAAACAGTGTCTCAGCCGGCCTACAGTTATCATATCACCAAGTAGAAAGAAGTTGCTCAATATAATGAGCTTGACTAAGAGTAACATGACCTTTGTCAACTCTAACCTTCATACATAATTGAGTATTCACAGGACCAAAGGCCTTCATGTCAAAAAATTCTGCCATAGTGGATTTGATATCCCTAACTACAACAAGATTAGACCACAAAATCAGTATGTCATCCATATATAAACATATGATGACTACATGATTCGATAATGAGCGGTGATAAAGGCATTTGTCTAAGAGACTGGACTGAAATCTGAAGCTCTTTACCACATGGTCAAACTTCATGTGACACATCTTAGGTGTTTGTTTAAGCCCATAGATTCATTTATCCAATTTGCACACTTTATCTTCTAGATCTTTCTGCACATAACCTTTAGGTTGTGCCATGTAGATATCTTCATCAAACTCTTCATTTAAGAAGACTGTTTTCACATCCATCTGATGAACTATAAAGTTCTCGATAGACGTTAGGGTCTGAAGAATCCTGATAGTTGATAGGTGACACACAAATGAATAAACATCAAAATAGTATATTCTCCCATGTTGTATATAACCTTTAACTACGAGACACGCTTTATACCTGGCTATAGAACCATCACTATGTTCTTTCTTCTTCAACACCCAGTTGCATCCTAGGACTTTAGCGCTTTTCGGCAAGTCAACTAGATGTCAAGTATTGTTATGTAATAGCGAGTCCACCTCATCATCAATGGCTTCTGCCCACATCAACGAATCTCTAGATCTCATTGCTTTCTGGTAGGAGAATGGATCATCCTCTCAGTTATAGGTGACGAAATTCTCACCAATGTTTTTAGGTATTCTCTCTCTTGTAGATGCTCTAAGTGGAACAAGTTCTACCTCTAGAGGTTAGGGAGCAGTGTCAGAAGGGTCAGCTTCAGGTTCTATGATAGTTTCCATAATCATATCATTAGACCCAGAGACAGACAAACCATGATAGTTAACAAATTTATTTTCAAAGAATATGACATCTATAGACTCTATCACGGTATTTGTGGATATATCGAGAAATCTGTCGGCTGTACTATCTTCTGCACTACCTAGATAGACACACGTCATTGTTCTGGATCCCCTTATAGGCCTCTTAAGGTCTTGTATTCACACATAGAAAATAACACCCCAAATCTTTAGAGTATTGTATCTACAAGGATGACCGTGTCACAACTCATACATGGTAGAAATGAGCTGAGAATGAGACACTCTATTCAGAATGTGATTTGCAGCACGAATTGCTTCTCTCCAAAAGGAATTAGGCATGTCAGCTGTTAGGAGCATAACATTCAATATTTCTGTTAAAGTTCTATTTTTACGCTTGACAACACCATTTGATTGGGGTGAGTAAGGAGCCGCGGTTTCAAGGATTATTCCCTCAGAGACACAAAATTTCTTGAACCCAGCAATAGAGTATTCTCCTCCTCGATACTTCTAAATCTTTTTATTTTCAGGTTTAACTGATTTTCCACACGAAACTTGAAAGTCTTAATTGTATGAAAAGCTTCGCCTTTCGATTTTAATAGATACACATGACAATATCTAAAAAAATTATCTATGAATGCAATTAGATACTTCCTTCCCCTCTAGTGATGTGACTACGGAAATCACAAATGTCTGAATTTATTAATTTAAGAAGTTTCGTGCTTTTAGAAACTGATTTGAAAGACTTTCTAGTGATTTTGATTTGAGCACATACCTCACATTTGTCAAATCGAATAGACAGATCTAAGGGGATGTTATGACTCTTCGCTAAATCTAATATTTTTCTATAGTTCACATGTCCAAGTCTGTTATGTAATAACTTAGAATCAATAAAGTTTGAACTTATTTGGTTAATGTTATCATTGTTTAAGCAAAATTTATACATTCCGTTAATCAGGTACGCACACCCAAAATAATGTAAATTTACCGTTAATGTCATTCTATCGCTTTGAGTTGTGAAGGACATCTCAGCCTTATCTAATAGACTCATTGAAATCAGATTTTTAGTTAATGTAGGAACTACTTTATCATTATTTAAAAATAAAATTTTAAATAATGAGAGAACCAGCTCGACTGTCCCAACATAGGTCACCTCAGTCTCTCCTATATTGCAGTTCTCCACCTTCTCCTAGACCACCTTGACCTCAGCTAGTAAACCTCTATCATTCGTCAAATGATAGGTAGCACCGCTATCTAGCCACCACTCAGAAGACGAACTGCGGTGACTGCTCTCGATCATAGCCACACAGGACTTGAGTTTTGAGGCACCTGATAGCATGTTCGCCACATTTTGTGGGGGCATTCTCCTTTTTCTTCTTAGGAGCATTGCAATCAACCGCCCAGTGTCCCCACTTGCCGCAGTTGTGGTACTTGTCCCTCTTCTTTTTAAAAGAGAGTTTTTTAGGCGTCAACTGTGCAGAGGCTTCACCTTTGGGTGCTGGTGGCTTCCGTTGAGGCTTGCTGGGTCGAGAAACGAAGTTGACAGCCTGTGAAGACTTACCGCTTTGTTCCAAACTCTTGCTAGCAATATTTTGATCCTTGATATGAATGAACCTTTTGAGTTCATCAGTGTGATCTTTTCCTTCATCCTGTACATTTCAGTCTTGAAGGTCAACCACTCAGTAGGTAGCTCGCTAAGAATGAGACACACACATAGATTATCTAAGATATCGGACTTATCGTCCGGCAACTTCTGACGCAGACTTTTCATTTTGATTATTTGAGAGGTGATTGACGAGTTTAGATTGAATCTTAAATTGAGGAGTCTCTCCTCAAAGAGAGTCCTCGATAACTCCTCTTCCTTCTGGAAGTTAGCATTAAAGCGATCCCAAACTTCCTTTGTTGTCTTATAACCGCTGTAGGTCAGGGCGAGCGTAGAGTTTAGTGAATTTAAGAGGTAGTGCTTGCAGTAGTCTTCGTCCTTTCTCTATTGAAATTCCTCCACGTCCACTTCGGTAGAGGAGAAGTCGCTCAGAATGGTATAAAATATCTCGCGCCCTTTCATTCCCAACTGGATGTGCAGTTTCCAAGCATGGAAATTGGAGAGATCGAACAATTGTAGCTTAACGATGTCGTACGAACTAAGCTTCTGCATCTTTCTTAAGCTAGAATAGTAAAATAAAAAAAAAATCACCTGAGCTGCGCGAAGATGAAACAGTGTCTTTGGATCCAATCCAAGAATTGTTTTTCTCCTCCCCTCCGACTGAGCGCAGTTGCCGAAGACCAAATCCAAGCAACGGTAACTCCACTTGTAACCGTACCCAAAATCGGAGCGTCCTCTTCTCTAGGTAGCACAAAGAATATAAAATTGGAGTGTAACTCCACTTGTAGTTAGGGGTAATTGAAGCGTCAACCACTGGCAATCGGCTTCCTCCTTCCAATCGGACGATCAGCTTGGTCTTCCTCCAGATCTAAGAAATTGAAGATCCAGAAATTGAATCAGACGATCAGCTTGGTCTTTTTCCAGATCTAAGAAATTGAAGATCCAGAAATTGAATCAGACTATCAGCTTGGTCTGCCTCCAATTGGCTTCCTCCTTCCAGATCTATGACGGCAGCGACGGCTGCGACTGATCTCTTCTGATCCAGCGAGAAAACGCAGAAGCGTCAAACACTGGCAATCGTCGGGATCAACTTGCAGCAGTGGGCTAGAAGAACACCAGATCTGGATTTAGATGAAGGGAGAAGAAGCACGTGAAATTGCAGGAGGCGAAATTCTCTCCAGCGACGGGAGCGGCGTACTGCTTCGTCGGCCGATCCGATTCGGAGATATCTCCCGATCTGAGAGTAGCACAGAAAACGACGGGCTCGAGCGAAACAGATCTCGCCGCCTTCTTCCTGATCGACTTGGTCGGCGAGAAGAACCAGGCGGCGCTAGGCTTCCTCCTATTGCCGATCTGCAGTGACAGTGAGCGATTCGTGAAAACAGCGACGAGATGTACTTGCGCCACCCAGATCCACGAACGGCGAGGCACAAATCGATCGGGAAAATCAGGGAGCGGACGGGAACGAGAGCCAAACCCTAAAAAAAATTATCTTGAGAATGTTAGAGGGGGTTTGCTCAAGGCTCAAGATAGTCCACATAACTCTATCAAGTTTGAAATAAGGATTATATAGTATCTCCAGCTTAGATCCTAACCCTAGGACGACACGAACTCGATAACACATTCCGAGTCGGTCTGACACGTGCAGACATATTCTAATATATCTAATATATATATATACTACTATAAAAAGATATATGGTTGTCTGCCAATAACATGAGTTCAAAAATAGGGGAAAAATAAGGACCGTCAGATTTGACTGTTTTAATCATGAACCGTTGGATCTTAGCTTGCAAATAGCTGAATTGGCATGCACTGTACCGTGAAGTGCAACACATCTAACGACTGCTGGTACATCAGAACTCACGTCGAGATGCATGTGCAAATGCTAATGCACTCCACACCGTGGAGCACAGCACCCCTTAGGTAGACAACGGGATTAGGAAAATGAGAACAAAGTTGGACGCCTCTGCAGGGCAATATTGCTAATTAATTATTGCTGTTTATATATCAGCAATATATAAGTTCGAATCGATGCCAAGGTTTTAACACGTGTAACTCCAGCAATTCATCCTCCGTGTCCCGAATCCGGTCACACAAATCCACCGACCTTCAGCTCTCTAATTCTGCCACGTATATAGTTTATTAATTCGCCTCCGTCTAACAAATTAATACCAGTGATTCAGTGAAGCAAATTGATCCGTACTAAAAAAAGTAAAAGCTATATCAATAAAAGATATTTTATTTTGACACGGTTCCCAACTTCACATATAATGATAGTGAGTTCATTTGATTAATCACGTTTCTAATATTTTTTATTTTCTTTATTTTTTAATGTGTTTTTTATGAGGAAACAATTAAGATGGTTGATGAGACCATCATAAATTTGTAGAAAATTTGGTGATGTAAATAACATTTTTCTCATGATCCCTACTAACTTAGTAGGATAATGGATTTGACCGCCAAACACGTGATCTTCACAAGCGATCCTTGTATACCGTCCGAACCTCCACCACGATCGGCTGTCGGCGCCTCCATCACCGACACCGGGTGGCCCTCGACCGGCCGGCTACGCCGAGACCGCTCCACGGGCGCCGCCCTCAAGGGGGATGGTTGTGCCGCGAGGCGCCGCTCGCAAGGGGCGGCCGCTCCCGGTGGCACCTCCTTGCAGCCGCGTCCTGCCCGCCTGCAAGGGGGCGTCCGCGCCCGGCCGCCCCTCCTCCCGCGGCCGAGAGGCACCGCCCCTCCCTGTGGCCGCCTCCCGTGGTCGCGGGACGCCGCACGCGCTGGAGCGGCCGCGCATGTGGCGACCCGAGTTGCCGCTCAAGCGTCACCACAGGGCTGCAGCTCAGGCACCCCCAACCCATCACTGACATGTTTATCGACACAGCAGGTATTGAGGCGGGGCCTCTAATCAGTTGGTGATGAGGTTGCGGTTTAAGACATCTTATCAAGGAGGTCGTGGGATCGAGGTCCCGCCTCAACAACCTACTATGCTGATAAATAGATCAGTGACGGGTTGGGGTGCCTTGGCAGTAGCCCTGTAGCGACGCTTGGGCATCAACTTGAGTCATTACATAAGCCTTGTAGCGACGCTTGGGCGGAAACCCGGGTCGTTGCATAAAAAGTGCACTTTTTATATAACGACCCAGGTTGCCGCCCAAGCATCGCTACAGGGCTATAGTCTAGGCATCTCAACTCATCACTAGCCTGTTTGTCAGCGCAATAGGTTATTCAGGCGAGGCCTTGATCCCATGACATCCTTGATAAGATGCTTTTATACTCTAACCTCATCACTACTGAGCTGCAACCCTGTATCGGCGGTTGGGAGGCAACCGGGTCGTTACATAAAAAGTGAACTTTTTATGTAACGACCCGGGTTGCCTCCCAAACGTCGCTATAGGGTTGCTGCTCTGGCACCCCAACTCATCGCTGACCTGTTTATCAGCACAGTAGGTTGTTGAGGCAGACCCTTAATCCCACGACCTCCTTGATAAGATGCATTTATACTGTAACCTAATCACTAACTGAGTTGCAAAAACCTACTGTGTTGATAAACATGCCAGTGATGGGTTGGGGTGCCTGGGCTACAGCCTTCTAACGACGCTTGGGCGGCAACCCGGGTCGTTAATTACATCGCCCCGACCACACCTCCACGTGACCGCCTCTTGTGGTCGCGGGGCTTCGCCTGCATGAGGACTGTCGCGCCTAGCAATGCCCTACCATCCCTCCCCGTGCCCGCCTGTCGCGGTCGCGGGGCGCCGCCAGTAAGGGGCGGCTGCGCTCGACCGCAGAGCGCCGCCTACAAGGGGCGGCCACGCCCGCAGCCCCTCCCCGCGGCTTCTCCACCCGCGGCCGGCCGCCCCGCCAGACGCGACTCCTCCTCTCCCCTCGTCGGTGACCGTTCGTCGGTGGGATGGCCACTCTTTCGTAGCGGGCCTTCCCCGCCGTCCGTTCATTCCACCGCGATCGTCGACATAAATTTCACGGATAACCACCCACTAACTGTCATGATTAGTTTGAGGTTATCAGTAATCAACAAATGGTATACATTTACTGTAAATTATACGCATATTATTCACAAAAAACTATATTAGAAGTGACATACAAATAGTAATTATGAGTGATTACGGTGTGCTGATAGCCGCGTAACCGTCGTAACCACCTCCTAGAGTCTATAAAAAGGCCTCAGGACCCCCTTTATTTCTAACTTTCTCCCCCCAACTTTCTTCTTCCTCAGGTCAGAGCTCTGTCTGATTCTTCTACGAGCCTCTCCACCAGCCAAACCGCCAAGAAAATTCTTCTAATTCCACAACATTCTGAGGAAGAAGACGCTCTGCGCGCGACTCCAGAAAGCCTCCTACGCGCGCAATGTCACCCAAATCACCGCCAACGCATCCCGACACGCTTCGCTATGAAGTCTGCTCTCCAAGCAACACCCGAGTACGCTCATCTCCATTCGAGCGCAGGAAAGAAATCAGCTTTGAGTGTGACGGCTTGTCGCCCACCGAACACCCTACAATCTCTCCTCTCAAAGCTGTAACGAGAAGCGGCTTTTCGCCCTCGATTCTCTAAAAACTCTATAAAAAACCGCTAATAGTGAAGTTTGGCCGGCACTGTTCCGGTCACGTGGTTTTTTACCCATTTAAGATGTTTTTCCACGTTAAAATCGTCTTGTGTGTTTCTGCTCATTCCGTGACTGTGTGCACGCTCGACTGGTCCACGGACTAAGACGGCCAAGTTTAATCCAGTCTACCAGTAGTGTTGAGTTGACCGCAACAATGACATTAATCATCAAGCTCCAAAAGCGAAAACTATTAAATAAAATAGATGAGAGTAGGAGGGCAATTAAAAGAAATACAAGTAAAGGCATTTGCCACTTTAGTTTGCGTCTCTTTAAATAAAATAGAAGGCATGCCACACAATACGCAGCAACAAATACAAGATATTCAAGATGAAGATACGATCCGTCGAGAGAAGTGCTACACCATATAAGAAGGAACCAATGATGTTTGCACCATCCCCTTCCAAAAATGACCGAATCCCACACATGTTCTTGAGCCATGGAAGAGCTTGCGTCCAACAATATTCTGATGGCCGAACCGCCCATGAAATAGTGTGTCCTAGTTTTAATAGTTGAACCTTATTATATTATTATGATTCATATAGTCTAAATTTTCTAGGTTACACCTTTCTTAATGATAAATTTATATCCAATGTGATTGTTGTTTGAATCCCTAGGCCTAGCTAGCTAGCACATGCGTTGTGAGTGCCTACAGAATAAGGCTCCGTTTGGCATGGTGGCGGCGGTCATGGACATGGGGGTTAAATTGTCATTCGTTAACACTCAACTAAGGAACTTCATCCACTTTTATGTTCAAATGGATTATGTTTGTTAGGTGATCCTTACAAATGACGATTTAACCTATGCGTTTACAACCGCCACCACCTTGTCAAACGGAGCCTTAAGAGGCCCTCTAAAAGTGTTGTCTCATCATCTTTTTGCAAGAGCTTTAGCAAAAGCTCACCTTTACAAGATCCTATAATACAATTAGTTTTTGTTATTTCAGGGGTTGCACAACAACTAAAGGTCTACATGCGCCAAAAATGTTTCACTAGTTGTAGTATGTTATAATAACATCAAAATTAATAAGAGAACAGTACTGATTAAGGCCTTCTTGTAGTGTTGTTTGGCTGGATGAAACCCAACCAAAACATTGGGGCCAATGTGACGGGTTTGGACGTAACAAAATTACATCACATGCATTGAAACCTTGCTTCACGGTTTAGATTCGGTGCAATTTTTGCGAACTGATTTTGGGACTCCAACAATGCCTTACAAACAAATTAAGTAAAATAGAATTGTTTGATTGAATTTGATGTAAGTTTATTAATGAAGTTTGAGTTTAACTATTAATGGATTATGTGTTTTTAATGTGACAGCACCTCCAACCACATCACATTAACTCTTGATTCTATAATAAGAAACATGATCAAACTCTGTTTGTGATAAAATTGCTAACTATAAAAATAACGCTTATTGGATTAGTGGCGCTGTTTGGTTTATGCTAATATTAGCTGATGAGTGATAACTCCTCTGATTGATCATTAATGCAGTTTTTTTGATCGAAATTAACAATGTTTTTTAGTTAATGGTCATATCAAATGAACTAGACAAATATTTTGTTTCAAAGAAATAATAGATAATGTGTGTCATCATAGATAGATAAAAGCCTTAAAATGCAAATAATATAATTCAAATTATAAATAGTAAAATCTAGTATTTGTCAACACTATTGATAAGAACAAACTTTTTTCTTCAATATCAACCCAACTCTAATTGAAGTTATAATTGTGTCTCCAAGATACATGCATAAGTTTATTTGACCTAAATTTAATAATTAACTTTACTAAAATTTCTTTTATCCCTCTCTATATATACTGTATAAAGAGAAGCATCAATTGTGATGCAATTAGTTTAACAAAGTGGCATAGCATTACCAGTTTAAATAAATATTACAAAGATATTATAATTCCGAAAAAAATAAAAAAAAACATTCAAAAAGGAGTCTAAGGATCCGTTCAGCGCGACAGTGATGATCATGAACACGATGATTATGTATCATGATTTGTGATCGCCCAACCTCACCAATGAAACTTTATAGACTTTCCTTTTCTCCTTGGTGATCAAAATCAGAAGGGCATTGTTACGTGCACATCACTTTTGCCTATGCGCACATCATTGATATGTGCACACCATAAACTTTATTTGCAGACCAAAATGTCAAGTAAGCATCATAAGTTTTATTTGCATGTCAAATTGTTAAATAAACACCAACATAAAGTTTGATTTTTTTTTTTAATTCAAATACAAAAGATTTCTTCTCTTTTACATTTCTAACAAATAATAAAAAAAAACTCTCAAATCATTTCCACCAATATAACTAAAAAATTTGCACGGTCCATTTTTAAGTTCATGTAGACAAGCACGAACATACAAATATGAATATAAGTTGTCTTAAATAAATAAAATATTTGCAAGTTACTTAAATTTGAATATTAATACATGTACGGTCATTTTGCTTGTTCAAGCATCTTCTTTTTGATCGCCCCTTTAAGCCGATGATATATTGTATTTTTGGAGTATCTCATCCAACTCTACATGTATGTCATGTGAAGCGAGACTAAAGCTGGGACGAAGGTACGTAGAGTTTCAGCTTTTGGGAGAAAATAGGAGCGGGGTGTACGCTTATGTTCAATATGACTGAGATTGAAAAAAAAATAGTGGTATTGTTTATTTTAAGAGTTTGATGTGCAGGTAACATCCCCCAATCAGAATTATGTCAAATATATATTCTACGAATCTGCATTAAATGAAGAGATTAATCCAGTTTACATGAACTCGTGCTAGTTCAGTCAGGCGCATCAAAAAGCCATATTTATTTTTGCACGTGGATCCTCATGATTGGCCATGTGGACGAGAGAGTGGCTCGCACACACTCTCTCACACACTTTCTCCAAAATAACTTTTACCCTTCAATGCCAGTTTCAGCTTCAGCTGAGTCTGCTGAGAGAACCAAATGCAAATAAAATTACCGAGTGGTACCGGTTAAGCTCCGGACATCCGCCGGCACATCCACACACATCTCCCCCTCCCTATATAAACCCCTGCATTCCCCTTCCGTTAATTCCCAACCGCAGCTCCCCTGCTCTCGACTTGCCCCTGCCCCAAATCCCATTAGTAAAGCAGAGTATCTCTGCATCATCTCTAATTAACCATTTTACTGTTAAATTAACTGATGGGAAACACCGACGTTGGCTACATGGCCGGCACCGGCGTTGAGATGAGCCGCCGCGTCCCCATCCCGCCGGCCCGCTCCTTCTTCGACACCTTCTGCTCCAACCTAAAAGAAACCTTCTTTCCCGACGACCCATTCCGGCAGTTCAAGAAAGAGAAAGGCGGCCGGCGAGCCATCCGCGCACTTCAGTACTTTTTCCCCATCCTCGAATGGGCTCCGTCCTACACCTTCAGCTTCTTCCGAGCCGATCTTATCGCCGGAATCACCATCGCCAGCCTCGCCATTCCGCAGGGCATCAGCTACGCCAAGCTCGCCAACCTTCCTCCCATTCTCGGCCTCTGTATGTTCATGTTGCTCTGCTCCATCTCTGTTTTTTTTTTGTTTCCTCTGTAGTTGTTTGTTCCACATTTTTCCTCAATGAGGGAGGGAGTGATCCGCGAGATATGGCAGATTCGAGCTTCGTGCCGCCGCTGGTGTATGCGATGCTGGGGAGCTCAAAGGACTTGGCGGTGGGCACGGTGGCGGTGCCGTCTCTGCTCATAGGGTCGATGTTGGGGAAAGAGGTGTCGGCGGCGAAGGAGCCCGTGTTGTACTTGCAATTGGCGTTCACCGCCACCTTCTTCGCCGGGGTCTTGCAGGCTTCTCTCGGCTTGCTGAGGTACCTACCTATTTCGAGACTTAACGCTTCGTTTGGCCCAGCGGTGGCGGTGGTAAACGCGTGAGTTAAACCGTCGTTCGTTAGTGGCCATCTAAATAACTTTATCTGTTTGAACATAAAAGTGGATGAAGTTCCTTAGGTATGTGTTAATGAAATGACAGTTTAACCTCATATTCACGATCACGATCACGGTGCCAACGGTTAGGCCAATTAAGGCCCGGTTCATGCGATCGTAACTGCTTGACCGGTGAAAATAAGCTCCTCCAAACGGAGCCTTGGACTTCTGCTTTCTGCAAAATGTACACTCACATTGAGAACATTAAGACAACATCATTAAGCAACAATCAGTCAAACAATAACCACGCTCCTCTCTAAACTTGATAATTTGATAGCCGCTCTTCCGCCGAAAATTTCACCTTCGCTAAAAAACCTACACATAATGAGAATCAAACTCATGACCTCCCCCTATCATTAGGTCCCAATTTCCCAACTGGACGAAACCTCATTGACAATAACATTTATTCCTTTAATTAAGTATTTTTACATCAATTATATAACTATTATTTAAATTACATAATGCTCAAGTTAATACTACTTAATTAACTCAGAACATCATAATCAATTTTTTAAACCTCACCAGAATACCAGATTCATGATGGGGAGACCAAATAATTTCCTCTCAGGACAGCTCAAAATTCTAAGCTAGATATTGCTAATAATTATAATGTGAATGGTTACAGATATTATTTAATTAAGATTAATTTTAGCTCCCAAAAATCTATTAAGCTTCACTCACTCATTGACAGAGGGTGCATAGAAAACTGCCACTGTTCATTCAATTTAGTTTCCTTTTGGCGCCGTGGTGGCGGCCATGAATGCATGAGTTAAATCCTTATTTGTTAAGGATCACCTAACAAACATCATCATGGATGAAGTTTTTTAGGTGGGCGTTAACGAATGTCAATTTAACCCCATGTTCATGACCGTCACCACCGTGCCAAATGGAGCCTTAGTGATTTATGAAAGTAATTATTTTTTAATTGATATTCATTCATTAGTGTATGACACAAACATTCTATAATATATTACGGCTCAGCTGTTTTGTGCGATTTTTTTTTGCTTTGGTGAATTTAGACTACAAAATCGACACCGCTGTATAGTATGTAGTGTATGTTTGACATGACAACTGTTATGACGATGCATGCATGCAGGCTTGGGTTTATAGTGGATTTCTTATCGCACGCGACCATAGTGGGATTCATGGGGGGAGCGGCGACGGTGGTGTGCCTGCAGCAATTGAAGGGCATTATGGGGCTCGAGCATTTCACTACCTCCACCGACCTCATCTCTGTTCTCCGATCCATCTTCTCTCAAGTCCATCAGGTATAACTATAACTATATACTTCTCAGTTCTCACTGATCTTATATATTATTATTTACCAAATATCTTAAATAACAAAGGCTCTGTTTAACGGGGTTTTTGCTTCCGTGAATTTGGACAAAAATGCCCGTAAAATAGCATGTTATGGCGGCCATCAAGAAAATAAAATTAATTTTGAACATAAAAATGGATGAAATTTGTTAGGTGAGTGAACATTCAGGAATGACAGTTTATGACAATCGTGTTCTCAGGTCGTGGTGTGCCATGCAAAGAGTTTAAGGCTTGTTTGGCACAGTGGTGACGGTCATGAACATGAGGGTTAAATTTGTTAGGTAGCTCGAAAATTCTGGGTGGTGGTCAAAATAGAACTATCTCCTCGTTATCCCTAGCTTGGGTTTTATAGGCAAAACGTAGGTTTAATACGGGTATCGGATATTCCGGTATCCGAACCAAACCCGTTCAGGCTCCGAACCCGTTATATATCCGAATATACTTTAACAATTTCCTCCTATATTTGTGATATATAACGTTTACGTTTCAGAGTGCAAAAAGTAGAGAATATTAAATTTCAGACTTAACTTGTTCTGGCAATTTAGAACATCTTTTTATAGTTCGCATGTCCTATCTCTTAGGTAAAGTTTTTTATGCTATTTTAGTTGTGTAAAAATTTATGAATAACAAGTAGAGTCTGAAATTTGATATTCTTTATTTTATGCACTCTGAAACGTAAACGTTATATTTCACAAATATAGGAGAAGATTGTTATGGTATATTCAGATATAACGGGCTCGGAAGCTTAACAAGTTTGAATACCGGGATATCTGATACTTGTATTAAAACTAGCTAGGATCTGCCTATAAAACCCAAGCTAGGAGCAATAAGGAGGTAGTTTCAATTTAACCATCACCCGGGATAGTTCGAGCGACCTAACAAAATTGTTCTTTGTTAACGCTCACCTAAGAAACTTCATTCACTTTTATGTTCAAAAGGATGATGTTTGTTAGGTGATTCTTAACAAATGACAGTTTAATCCATGCATTTACGACCGCCACCACTGTGTTAAACTGAGCCTAAGGCTCCGTTTGGGAGGACTTATTTTCACCGGTCAAGCGGTTACGACCGCATGTACCGAGACTTAATTAAGGCCCAGTACATGTGGTCGTAACCTCTTGACCGGTGAAAACAAGTTCTCCCAAACAGAGCCTAAATCTTTCGCTCGCCAATCAACCTTTAATTCCCTTTATGATTTGCTGCAGTTTTGCACAAGTCATTTTCAACATTTTTCCAGATCATATTTTACTGCAATATATAAAATTAACTTCACTTTCATATAAACTATTATTATTTTGTTTAATTAGTGGTCGGTTGCTGTTGACGATAGACGTATAGAATCTTGCTAATTAGTAGATTAACCCATATATATATTATTCTTTTGCGGGTTTTTTTGGACTTTCCGGCCGAAATATAATCTCAAAGATTTGATTTTTTTCCCCTCTATATTTATAAAATAAGTATTTGTGAGTGGGTCTAGTTTTTTTTCCTAACTCAGCCTATATGTGAACTCGTCGTGGTGATTATGTTCAAAATTAGATTCATTTTTATGTTCAAAACTAGTTTATTTTTCTTGATGGCGGTCATAACTATTGTCTTGCCAAATATGTATTTTATGATGGTGGTGTTTTTGACGAAACTTGCCAAAGCATAAAAAATGCCGCCAAATGGGAGAGATACTTAGGTTCGCAAGATGATCATCAAAGATCACCATGCAGGATAAAATATAGTTGTAATGTTGTATGATCCACGATTAACCCGTGAAGTTTGTTTGCACAAATGCAATAGTAATATGTCAAAAGTTTGGTCAAGTCACTTTTTTCGAGTACGATAAGCCCACTTTAGAAAGGCGATTGTTATTCGCACTACAGTTTTGGTTATTCGCACTACGTTTTCTCATAATTTTCTGCGCCTTTTGGAAATACACCCTCTACATGCATTTTTAGGAAAAGTGTTCAACACGAAAGTTGCAGATCTTGACGATATCTAAACCTTTCGTGTACAACACTTTTCCTAAAAATGCATGTGCAAGACGTACTTTGAAAATACACGCAGATTTTGCGCCTTTTAGAAATACGCCTTGTACATGTATTTTTAGGAAAAGTGTTCAACACCAAAGTTGTAGATCTCATCGAACACCAAAGTTGTAGATCTCGATGAGATCTACAACTTTGATGTTGAACACTTTTCCTAAAAATACATGTACAAGACGTATTTCTAAAAGACGCAAAAAATTAGGGAAAAACATGTGCGACTAGCCAAAACTGTAGTGCGGATAACAATCACCTTTAAAAATTACTCATGAGCAAGAGCCAAACAGCCGACCCAACTGTGATGCAACACAATTGGGTGCAACAGGTGGAATTAACAAATACTCTCTTATATAAAAAGGAGGTTGGTAGTTCAAGTTTTTGCCACAACAACCTACCTTGTACGGCCAACCGTTCGGCTATTGGGTCGCCTGTTTGGCTCTTAGCACGTACATGAGTGGTGTCTGTGTAATTTTACCGTACTCATACAGAGTGACTTGCCCTACTTTCAACATAATACAACCATCTTGAAATACAACCGTATTTTAGATCAATCACATGTCAAAAATCATGCTTGCCGAAAACAACACGATGTGTCAGAGCATCCAATAAGTTTATGTTTTTAAATTTTCTTGCCAAACAGAGCCGCCCTTAAGATCGCGTCTGGATAGTTCGATGGACCCTTTTTTTGGGAATTGTTAAAAGCACCGCACTTTTGTAGTCGCACCGCACTTTCTCCTAATTTTTCATGTTTTTTGGAAATACGTCTTGTACATGCATTTTTAGGAAAGGTGTTCAACACGAAAGTTGTAGATCTCGACGAGATATACAACTTTCGTGTTGAACACATTTCCTAAAAATGCATGTACAAAGCGTATTTCTAAAAGGCGCAAAATCTGGGCGTATTTCCAAAGTACGCGTTGTACATGCATTTTTAGGAAAAGTGTTCAACTCAAAAGTTGTAGATCTCGTCGAGATCTACAACTTTCGTGTTGAACATTTTTCCTAAAAATGCATGTACAAGACGTATTTCTAAAATGTGCGAAAAATTAGGAGAAACTGCGGTGCGACTAGCCAAAACAGCAGTGCTTTTAACAATTTTTTTTTTTTTTTTTAGATCCGTGAGATGGTCAGGATTCTATACTACTTTCGTATTATTGCCACAATATGGATGGAGACATAATATATTGCTGCCCGCCGAAAGGCACGTACTGCTATACATAAGATACCACCACCCACAATCACTATTCATTGTTCACAGAGACTCTTTATACAAGGTTTTTTTTCACAGTATTTAAATATTAATTCCACAAAAAAATTGGCCAATGGATATACCTTGCAATTATTGATGATCATAAATAATTAAGTTCGTCAAAAATTTTAGAATTTATTTGTGAACATCCAATTAAAATTTATATTTTTCGAATTTGAATCCGAATTCAGATTCGAATTGCTTTCGAATCTGAATCCGAATAATTGTATACTTTTTCGAAGAATTCACGAATAGTTTGTAAATACAAGAATATATAGTAAAATAAAATTAATATACACAATTAAATATTGTTTATATACGAGCAGCTCCGCATTCGCCCGTGCTCGCTGAATCTTAGCGGGCTTCCCCCGCAATAGAGCGGGCTTCGCCCGCAATGGAGCGGGCCGCACCCTCAATGGAGCGGGCCGCGCCCGCAATCGAGCGGGCCGCGCCCGCAATCGAGCGGGCCGCGCCCGCAATCGAGCACTTTCATTTATTCAAAACATATATATATATATATACGAGTGACAGTGCACGGGGGCCCCCCGTGCCCTCCGCGACAGTACACAGCTCGGGACGGCGGGCTTCGCCCGCCCCCCGACGGGCTTCGCCGCCCAGACTTTTAGATTTCCAAATCGAAGGTCACGGAGGCTCTAAATCAAAAAATGATCAACATGAAGGTTGTTCGGATCGCCGAGATCTACAACTTTCATGTTGATCACTTTTCGATTTGAAGCCTCCTTGACCCTCAAAATCTCATGCCCGCATATGAACGCGTCACGGAGGCTCCAAATCAAAAAATGATCAACATGAAAGTTGTTCGGATCGCCGAGATCTACAACTTTCATGTTGATCACTTTTCGGTTTGAAGCCTCCTTGACCCCCAAAATCTCATGCCCGCATATGAACGGTTGAGATTTCTTTGGAGGGCCTCATTGTTACACCGTGCAATCCTATTGGCTGCCCATATTCTTTTGTATATATGTATAGATATATGAGTACTTAAAATAATCGTAAAAAATATGAATCAATATTTAAATTTTTATTTTGTAAAAAAATTAAATTTTTGCCTAAAAATTCAATTTCGCTATCCCTCTCTTTCTTCTCTCCCCCTCTCCCTTCTATCCCTAAATGTAGGAATACGATGACTATAAAAATTTTCTCTTCCTCCCTCTCTCTTTTCTCTTTCTTTCTCTCTTTTTATTGAATGAATGGGATAAAAAATTTGTCACACATTGAATGATTAATATTAATTCTACCATTCAAAAATATTTGTTTCTTCTCTCTTTCTTGTTTTAAGTACTTCTTTAATGTACTTCTTTATATATACCCTCCTCAATGCAACATGCATATTAACTAATTATTAATATGCCGTTAAGTTGTGTATTGAACCATTCACTGTACGTGACTTTGGCAATAGTAAATTACAATTTCCAAAAACTTCCTACTTTGATAATGGCCATTAAATCTTGCTCGAAAGCCTACGGTATCTATCTAAAGTTATGTAATTATGCTTTACTTTATAGCCTTGTCATGTCATAAACTATATATTTTATAATAAAGTATATATTTGATATTTCCTTACCTATTTATATGAAATGTATATATAATGATAAATTTAATTTGTAATTAAAAAAAAAGCAAATATACGTAAATGATTTGTGTTTAACATTTTTTTTCTTTCACCGCAAAACCGAATGGAGAAGTGATACTGTTGACTTCTGCTTATAGAATATAACTTCAATTTTTTGAATATGTAGGAGATGAGAGCGACAGCCATGTTAAATAAATATATTGCTATATATTCTTGGATAAAGATTTAACTTTTGACCCCAATATATTAAATATAATTAATAATGTTTTGCATGCGACTTTTTTCTTAATTAACTTGCAGTGGAAGTGGGAGAGTGTGGTGCTGGGATGCGGCTTCCTCTCCTTTCTTCTCGCCACACGAATATTGGTAAGCATTTCTAAACCAACCACACACTTTTTCTTCTTAATTAATATACTGTAATTAATTATGATCCTAACTATGTTTTAATTCAAATTTTGTTTAGCTATACTTACACCTTTTAATTTTTTTTAAATACTCTAGTGTGCATGCTTATAATAATATGTATTGTTTTGTATTACTAATTAGGAACAATCTTACAATATTTTAATTTATTGAAAAACAATATTTTGTTATCTATAATATACTAATAGCCTATTTGACTTTATCCAGAAATTAATGACCAGAATATCACTGCTTTAAGACATATTTAAAAGCTAACTACAACGGCTATATATTATTTATCTTGTTTGGCCTTCAGTGGAGGACGCAGAGATTTTTTTCTGTGTGGGCGGTATAGAAAAAATAACAAAAATAAAATGGAAAAATTAATTTGAATTATATCTAAAATATGATAAATAAATATGACATGTAAAAAAAATAAATGATAAAAAATGCGTAGAAAATATAATGTTAATTGTATTAGAAAATAAAATGATAAATAAATATGTGGATAATAAAAAAATAGGACATGAATAGAACCTATGACCATATAGTTACATATCATACACTCTACCACTTTGACTAAGATACTTACTTGCAAATTTATTTATATTTAAATATTCAATATCTGTCAAATAAATAAATTGCGCATTCGGCCGTCCACACTGGGCCCTATGTGAGTTTGCCCCTGTTGGCCTCTTTCGATAATCTCCAAATTAATGTGTGGTCCAAGAATATGCACGAGGGATATGGAGACATGCACTGAGGGACCTATAATTTTTTTAAAAAAGATATTGAAAAATAAGAAATAATTAATATAAAAACAAAAATGACAAGGCCCGTGATGAAGCCGGCCTATGGAATCTCAAAAAGGCCGGCCGGGGGAATCCCACCGACCGTCGCCCATAGGGATGATGAAATTATATGTCCTTAATTTGTAATTTTCCGAATACTGTGAGGCTTGATTGGTCATTATCATCCGCATAGAGCTAAACGAGTACTGTACTACTGTGGCGTAACCTTGATGCAATTTTGCATTTCTGAGCATGTGATCTCAATAAAATTAAAATTAGTAAATATACAAAATGGTATAATTTAATTAAATATAAGAGGCTATTAATTATTCCAAGCACAATTGCTAAAAAGGGTGCAATAGTTGGCACCAGATACCCATGTACCCGAATAAAGGCTTTTGGAGCTTAGCCCGTAAAAGATCCCCGGGCCTGGGCCGGGTAAAAATATTTAGCCCATTTTCTACCTAATAATAATTAATCATTTAATCCAGCCTCTAACTTGCATACAACTTATAACACACGATAGTTAACGTGTTTTATAACCACCTCTCGAATCATAATTAAATAAGTTATATGGTTAATATAAAATTACTATATAATTAATACGACGGGCATGGGGCTTCGCCCTATGATCTCCTTGCCCCGCGCGATATTATCTCAGCCACCACATTGTCCCGACGTGACTCCCATGCACATCGCAAAAATGTGTTATACTCCGCTCGTTGCTCTTTTTTGCGATGTGCATGGGGATTTGCGAGCGACGGGGAGAACACATTTTTACAGCAGGTAGAAAATTTTGTTTGTAAAAGAGCACATTTTTTAAGTAAAAGAAATAACACAAATTTTAAAAATTATTATTATTTTAATATAGAATAAAATGGGAAGGTAAATGTTTAACCACACATAGTATAGATATACGCACCCTTTAAATATTTATTCAAATACCATGCACATTTGGTTATATTTTCCCCTCTGCAATGGTGCATGTATTCACAGAGCAAGAGAAGAGCAAAATTCTTCTGGTTATCGGCGGCAGCTCCGCTGACTTCTGTGGTACTAGGAAGCCTGTTGGTGTACCTCAGCCATGCCGAGAGCCACGGCGTTCAAGTGGTGAGCACGGTTTGGCCGCCCGGCCATCTCGATCCAGTAGTTGACCCGCCCAAAATTAAGATATATATATATATCTCATGCATGAACTATATATACTGATTGCAGATTGGCCACCTCAAAAAGGGTCTGAACCCGTTGTCTTTAACCGGCTTGATATTCTCTCCGCCCCACATGATCCTGGCCCTTAAAACCGGCATGATCACCGGAATCATCGCCCTCGCCGTAAGTCAACTCTCGTTCATCAGATCAATTGTAAGCCCTTCATCTATCCTGATCCGTGCTAATCGTGTTTCCGTGCATGCACCCTAAATCAGGAAGGAATCGCGGTAGGGAGGAGCTTCGCCATGTTCAAAAACTATCACATTGATGGTAACAAAGAAATGATTGCATTTGGGGCCATGAACATAGCTGGATCATTGACATCATGCTACCTTACAACAGGTATAAATATATATATATATATATATTTTAGGGGAATTTATCAAGACCTCCCCCTCTATGTTTGAAAAATTACAGGTTTCACCCCTCTTATTATTGAAATTACAAAAACTTCCCGTGAATACTACAAAACATAACATTTATCCTCCATGAAGTTCACATTTCACATTTAAGGAAGGTTTTTGTAATTTTAATAATAAGATCGAGGGGTGCAATCTGCAATTACGCTAACTTCTAGGGGGAATTTTGACAATTAAAAGTTGTATTATGTATACGTTTGTGTATTTGTTTATAAATGTATAATATCAATGAATATGAATTCAGAATTGTAGTCGTGATCAACTCGATTTAACAGGGCCATTTTCACGATCGGCGGTGAATTACAACGCCGGATGCAAAACTGCGATGTCGAATGTGGTCATGGCGGTGGCGGTGATGATCACATTATTGCTTCTCACGCCGCTCTTTCACTACACGCCTTTAGTCGTGCTGTCGTCCATCATCTTGTCCGCCATGTTAGGCCTCATCGACTACGAAGCGGCATTCCACCTATTGAAGGTCGATAAGGTTGACTTCTGCGTGTGCATTGGCGCATTCATTGGGGTTGTCTTTGGGAGCGTGGAGATCGGCCTCGTCGTTGCGGTAATATATTCGTGTGTTTCGAGTGTGCTCCTCTATTTCAGCATCGGATTATTAATTTGGGTATACATAGATCAGCTAACTCAAGCTTGTATGATCATTAACTATTGATGTAGGTGTTGGCTTCAATACTTAGGGTTTTGTTGTTCATTGCAAGGCCAAGGACTACAATTTTGGGGAATATTCCAAATTCCATGGCATATAGAAGAATTGATCAATATCCAGGTGCCCAAAGTATTTCTGGTGTGCTTGTGCTTGGAATTGATGCTCCAATTTACTTTGCCAATTCTAATTACTTGAGAGAGAGGTACATTAATTTTTGCCCCCCCCCCCTATATATATATAAATTACCGGACCTCCCGTAGAAGTTGCATATATAGTTACAGGTTGCACCCTTCTATCTTTCGAAATTTCATTTAGGTGCTCTAAGTTTTTCTAGTTTACAAAAATACTCTTTTCGTTAGAAATATGAATAGAAAATGATAAAATCAACCAAATGATTTTATGATATTTCAATTTTATCCTTTTATAATGATTTTAGATTCATTACAAAAGATAAAATGAAATACACCCTTTTCAATGTAGAGTTATTACAAAGGGTAAAAATGAGACGCATCCTTTTCAATGTATAGTTATTACAAATGGTAAAATTGAAATATCATAAAATAATTTGACATATTTTTTCACTTCCCATCTATATATTTCTAAAGGAATAGGTCACACACCTTTCAATGTAGAGTCATTACAAAGGGTTAAATTGCAAGAATATCATAGAATATTTTGGCTGATTTCTAAAACACGGGGCATTTTTGTAAACTGAGGAAACTTAGAGGGAGGAGATAAATATAATTACATAAGAGATAGAGGAGTGCAACCAGTAATTAAGCAAACTCATAGGGGAGGTCCTGCTAATTAACATGAGATATACAGTAATATTTCATGAAATGTATTTAATACAATTCCTTTAATCACAAACAAAGACCAGCATTCAATTTTCAGGATCTTTAGATGGATAGAAGAGGAGGAAGAAAGGCTCAGGGTCAATGAGAAGACCAGCTTGCATTATGTCATACTTGACATGGGTGGTCAGTTAATTATTGCATCTTCAATTCATATATTAATTTGGACTTTTTTTTAATTTGTAATGGAGGATTAATTAATTATTAGTATGTAAACAAAATTGTTATGCTAATAACGCTTTATAAGTTTGTGACATTGCAGATTACACATTTCAAATGTTATGCTAATTAATAACTCTCAGAAGAAATTTGAATAATTAATCTTTACAATATTAGAAGAAAAAAAATTGTGTTTGGTGAAACATTCAAAATTATCAAATGTATCATTATTGTTTTAATCTAAACATTTAACATATTTTAAGATGTATTTTTTTTTAAAAAAATTAAAATATAATGGCTATTTAAGTAATTACATTATATCTTCAAATTAAAAGTAACGATAAAAACTCATAAAATCAAAAAAGTTTTGAATAGAGCTCATATACATAGCATATCATCAATCTTTTCAAGGAATTGAAGACTGCTATTAATTAGACATGCTAGTGATATTTTTGAGAAACTACCACCATTAAATCAATCAACATTATTATATATATAGTTAATTTGAAATGATATATGCATAACTATGATTTTTTTTTTAACAAAAAATTAAAAAGTAGTATATAGCTAATTTTTGCATTAATTAATTGATAGCGTGTTTTTTTAAGGGCTGCATTAATTAATTGATAGGGACAGAGTTCTGTGCCTGTTGTGGTCATGGTACTGTCACAATTAGCCGTAGGGGTAGAGCCCCGTGTCTGTTACTCGTAGTATATACATGTATATATTTCGTGTGTGTGTCAATATATATATATATATATATATATATATATATATATATGTATGTGTGTGTGTGTGTGTGTGTGTGTGTACACTGAACTCTAAAAAAATGGTTATTGGCAGCTGTGACCAGTATTGATACAAGTGGAATAAGCATGATGAAAGAGACTAAGAAAGCTCTAGAAAAAAGAGACCTCCAAGTATGTATGCATACATATATACATTGAGTACAATAATGTTCACATATAATAATTAAATAGACAATACTAATATTTAATTTAATTTAATTTAATTTAATTTTGGGGCATGCAGCTACTGTTAGCCAACCCTGGAACAGAAGTGATGAAGAAGCTAAACAATTCAAAGGTGCTGGAGATAATTGGGCATGACTGGATCTTTCTAACCGTGGCCGATGCCGTCGGTGCCTGCACTTTTATGCTCCACACTGCCAAAGCAGAAAATCTTATTAGGGAAAATGGACCGAACGACGGCAATATTGTTTGAGAAGGCTAGCTAATTAGAGAAGCAGCTCGATCGTGATCTCGATCGGTTGATCGCCTTTAGACCTAGACGGTGATCGAGAACTTTAATCCGATGTACACCTTTTTCCAATTTTAGGCACCTAATTAATTAAGCATGCATGCATGATTCTCTCTACCTTGTTCATGGAAGCATTTATAATTAGGTCTAGCCAACAGGTTGAATTCGAGTTAGCGGGTTGAATTCGAGTTAGCGGATAGTTTGAGCATGAATTTTGCAACTCTTTAATTTCATGCTGCAGCTCTAAGTGCCATAAATATGTTGTATCCTTCTGTTGAAAGAAATGGACGTTATAATTTGGTTGTGACTAATAATTAGTTATGTTGTATCCTTCTGCATGAATGAGATCTTAATTAAAATTTGATTAATTAAGGTTGTAATCACTTGAGTGGTAAAAATAAGTCTACCCAAACAAAGCCTTTATTGGCCCAACTTGAATTGGCCACTACTCAGGTGAGATTGATGAGGCTCCGTTTGGCAGGGTGGTGGCGGTCATGAATATGAGGGTTAAATTGTCATTTGTTAACGCCCACCTAAGAAACTTCATCAGCTTTTATATTCAAAGGGATGATGTTTGTTAGGTGATCCTTAACAAATGACGTTATAACCCATGCATTTACGACCGTCACCACCGGAGCCTGAGTCTTTTTGTTTTGGCTTTTTTTGTTCATTAATTGGGGGTGACGAAAAACGCCAATGGTGAAAAAGTATCCATTCCCCTTCTCCAAACTACAAAGCATTATTTTTGGCCTTCAACGTCAAATTAAAGCAGCTCTAGCCTCCATTCCCCTATTCTAAAATTCGTAACGCACCAAAATATCACGCAGAAACAAACAGAGACTGAATCAAACAAATATATATATACTATATTAAAATGGAAAAACAAACTTTGGAAAAACAAACTTTGGTCAAGTATTCAACTTTGTGATTTTATCCTTTTATTACAAAACTCCCAATTGCTTTAAAATATGTGTTTTTTCATTAGTTTTTAAAAACGTGTGATCACCGGCAAAATCCCGTGCAAAATGAGCGACGTGCAAAATATAATGTTCGAGAGATTGCAAGTGGGCGGAGCAGGGTCATGTTGCATGTACAACCCCGTGTTCGCCGAAGGGGCTCAGGTAACCAGGCGGGCCGCCCCCGACCCGCGCATCAAAGGGTTGTTCTAGCGAGCCAGCCTGGCCCGCACCCTCCTAGGCGGGCCGGCTCGCGCCCTCCTAGGCGGGCCATCCTCTGGCCCGCGCCCTCCCAGCGAGTTAGCCCTGTCCGCGTCTATTTTGGCGGGCCAGCCCCGCCCGCCTCTCCTAGGCGGGTCGGCCCGCGCCCTCCCGGCGAGCCGACCCCGGCCCGCGTCTCACGCCGAGTGGAAGCATTGAAGGACTACTCGCTCGATCCCCAATGGGGAGGATTTCTTACTGTCTTACCTCATTGGTCTGCCCCTAGCCGGTCAAAACAACGGGGTCTCGCTGTTGGCAGACCCAGGTGGGCTGCATATAACTGTTCAGAACAGCGGAGTTTGGCTGTTGACAGGCCAGCCCGAGGAGCTTTCAGTAATTAATTTCAAGGCAGCAGAGGTTAGTTATTTACAGACCATCTTCAAAATCCTATAAATAGGACCCAAGGGGTACCTCAGAAGGCAGACTTACTTGCTCCCCAGTCTTCTAGTGCTTTCTGAGGTACCTTAGCCCGACATTTTGCTAAGGAGAGGAAGCGCTCAGTGATCTTCCGGATTTGTGATGGGACCTCCGAGCCTGGCCCTTGGTCTAGTCCTTTGCTCTCTTTTCCTTGTTGTTTTTCTTTCAGGAGCGAAGTAGGTGCGCGACCACCCCTTCCCCAAGGGTGAACTCTACAAGAGACCGATTTTCGGTTTCAACATTGCATACATTATTAATTATGAAATTTATTTTGGAATGTTGAGTTTTCACTAATCATCACATATTCTTCGAGAAAAAATATATATTCATTTGTGTATAACTCGTAATTCAACGAGATCAGAAGTACCCAAGCAGACGGTTATTCACAAATCATTGAGCGAGCAGAGGTGAGCTTGCGCGAGCAGAGACGAACTTGTGCAAGCAGAGGTGAGCTTTCACAACAAGAAAACCTTGATTAGCAAGGAGCAAAATTCGTTGTTAATTAGCTAAATTCGTTGCTAATTTTAATTAGCAAGAAATTTAGAAACGAAAAAATTTTGTTGCTAATATCGTCCTAGCTAAATTTAGCAAGAAATTTATTTATTTCTAATTAGCAAAGATTTTTTTAGGAAAGAATACTTTTGATGCTAATGTTTTGTATTTTATATAATTATTTGGTTAAATTAAAATAATATTTATATACAATTTTTTTTTTGTATGGTCAAGTAGACCCTTGGAACTCACTGACAGAAGCTGGATACTTGCCTATAACCCCCCCCCCCCCCCAACATGATTTCTATATAAATAGTCCCCCCAGGGGTACTAGAAATGACACTTTTAGAAGAGGTTGTGCTCCCCCCAAGTGGATACTCGCCAAGTTCATGTCTTCCCAGTACCTCACCCAGCTTTTTGGTTGCGGAGGGGAATTTTCTCCCAAACTTTCGGGTACGTGGTGTGACCTCGATCTCTGCTGGAGCACTTGGGGTGTGCTTATAGATTAGTTTTCTCTCTCCCGCGATAGCCATTTGAATTGTGGCGTCGGACCGCAGAATTCGTAACCCTAGACTGTTTTAATCCGAATTTTAAAGTAGAGAATTTTTCCGACTTGAACAATTTGAAATTCGGAAAAGATAGAAAAGCTGATAGAGATCGGGCTCCATCCATCAAGGGCCATGAATATTTAAGCACCAACCTTCCAAAACTCCTTTTGACTACTACACTCCAAATGCAAATTTCCACACACACATATAAATATATGCGACTATTTAATTTCCCGTTGCTCTTTATGTTCTTATCCATTGCCTGCTTTAACTATTGCCATGGGATAAGTTTGCTACTAGGGAGCTGAGAAAGCTGCCTTCCTTTTCCCCCTTAAAGCTAGATTTCATTTTCTAAGGCCATGGGCAAAAGAATAATAAAAGAATAACCGGCCTAAACTTTTGATATTATATAATTTGTCAATCACTGCAATACAATCTTTCAAGATCATGTGATGCATCTACATATAACTTTGTGACTTTAGACCACGTGATTTGCAACTTTTGATCCGATCCACGACCTGCACATCCATTATTGACGAATATACATATATACAAGGAGTCACGCGCTCATTGTGGTCCTCTCGCCAAATACATAACTTAATAAAATGGATGAAAAATGACGTATTTTTTTAAATAAAATGAAAATTTTATTATGTCATAAAAAGTTGAAATAAAAAAAGGAAAAATTTGAGAGAGATATTATACGATATTTGTGTATTTATAGGGATCACATTAGCCATACGCATAATGATCGTGAGTTTTCCTATAATCCTATATGGAAAAAGCATGAACAATTTCTTATCTATATTATATAAGAGGAGACTATTGAGATAATGGAAGATATGCGTACAAATTCAATGACAAGGGTGAAGATATCCGAAGGATTCACAGGAATTCTCCATCACTGTTGGCTTACATCAAGGTTCAAATTTAAGCCCTTATCTCTTTACCCTTATCTTAGATGAGCTCACTGGACATATCCAACAAGCAATACCTTGGTGTTTATTGTTTGCGGATGATATCGTTTTGGTTGGTGAGATGCGCGAGGGTGTAAACACAAAACTTGAATTTTGATGAGACACTTTAGAAAAGAGGAGTTTTAGGTTGAGCAGGGCAAAGACGAAGTATATGGGGCTAAAATTCAGCAATACAAGATAGACGGATGACTTCATTATTAAGTTGGACGATCAAGATATTTCCCGTAGTTAGTGTTTTAAATATCTTGGATCGATAGTTCAAAAGGACGACAGTATTGATAAAGATGTGACACATAGAATCCAATCGGGTTAGTTGAAGTGGAGAGACTGTCAGGAATCTTATGTGATCGTAAAGTACCATTAAAACTTAAGGGCAAGTTTTACCATTCTGCAATTAGACCAGCGATGCTCTATGGTTTTGAGTATTGGACAGTGAATTGTGTACATGAGCAAAAAATGGGAGTTGTGGAGATAAGAATGCTTAGGTGGATGTGTGGACACACGAGACTGGATAAAATTAGGAATGAATGTATCAGGGATAAGACAGGAGTAGCACCAATTGCAAAAAAGATGCGAGAAGCTCGACTAAGATGGTTTGCACACGTACAAAGGAGACCATTAAAGACACCTATATATTAGGCATTGTAAGAGTTTAGTCACTAGGCATGTTAAACACGGGAGGGGTAGACCAATAAAGACTTGGAATGAAACTATAAGGAAAGACAAGATGTACTTAGACATTAGTGAGATTATGACAAAAGATCGGTGACCATGATGACAAAGAATCCATATAGCCGACCCCACTATAGTGGGATAAAGTCTTTAGTGAGTGTATTATATAAGAGGATAGTACTAGGCTTCCGAATTAATTAATTTTTAAAATTCTAAGTATTTTAGTTAGCTCATGTTGATGCTTAGAATTCAACATTTGTTAGGCTCATATTTGAAAACCGATTAGTTTGACCGGAATTGATTGCTTTATATTTTTTTTCCTACCACAGGTTTGATTAAGATCGGTTGCCAGATCAGAACGGCTGCATGTGAGGTGCAAAGGGGCAGTGTGTTTGGTAGCCCTAGCCGTAGGCTATCTTCCTTGAAGCTAGCATCTTACCGGCCCCTTGAAGTGGACAAAGATTGGGGGGTTACAGTCGTTGAGAGCGTTGAGTGGTGGTGCCCTCCAGTAGGTCGTGTCGAGAGAACGTGCTTAGTTGCTTGTATTTCTGCTCATTGTAACAATTTGTGCAATTCATTTTTTGTGGAATGCTACAGTTTCAACTGCGACACCATTAGCTACACAGACGCACAAAATTCTTAGGCACCAATGCCTTCAGCAAACGCACATGCCCTTCCTTAGGCGAGTTCAGACATTAACAAGCGACAGTTCATACCCACCGCGTTCAAAATTATGGGCCATAGTTTCTGCACATTAACCCTAAACCATCTTTCATACCTTAATTTGGTTGAAAACGTCACTATCATATCTCTTTTTTTTACTCAGAATATATTTTTCTTAGTCAAAAGTCTTTTTAATGATTATTTAATGATTAGCTATTTACGTGTTTCTTCGTAATAATTATAAGGCGCTGCTATCCGCACCGCAGTTTTGATTATTCGCACCGCACTCTCCTAATTTTTCGTGTTTTTTGGAAATATGCCTTGTACATGCATTTTTAGGAAAAATGTTCGACGAGATCTACAACTTTCGTGTTGAACATTTTTCCTAAAAATGCATGTACAAGGCGTACTTTGGAAATACGCCCAGATTTCGCGCCTTTTGGAAATACGCTTTGTACATGCATTTTTAGGAAAAGTGTTCAACACGAAAGTTGTAGATCAAAAGACATGAAAAATACATGTACAAAACGTATTTTCAAAAGACATGAAAAATTAGGAGAAAGTGCAGTGCGAATAGCCAAAACTTCGGTGCGAATAACAGCGCCCTAATTATATTACTACCTAAAGTTAATCTGAAAAAATAGGCAATTGTTAACCGCACTCCTCATATGGCTATCTGCACCTCATTTTTATTTAAAAAAACCTTTTTCTAAAACTTTACTCACACGCCATCTTCCCAATTTCGCGAAAGCTGCACTCCGTCTTGCTCTTCGCCGAGCTGCTCCCGTCTCCAGCATCTTCCTCGCACCATCTTACTCTATTAGCTGTCTCACACACATCATTGGAGGCCATTTTCGGATGCATTAAAAAAAATATCGGGGTGCGACAAGAAAAAAGATGAGATGCGGTTATATTTTCTGATTGCGGTTAACAATCGCCAAAAAATAAAATAAGGTTAATACCTAATACTCAACATTCGATCACTTGAGATTGTATCCTACATTGGTTTGATTTTTTTTCTCCGTTATTTTTTTGACAGTTTGAATAGTCACCACCTAAAACCACTAATCCCCCAAAAATGCCAATTTATGCTTGATTTTAACTGCTCCATCTTGGGCCATCACGACCCGCCCAAACAGGCCCTTGATTCCATGACTTGCCCATTTCTGGACCATGGCGGTCTTTCTAATCTTTTCAGGAAATTTAATAGATACTACACATTACTTGGTACTTGCTGAATTTTCATTAACTTCTAACTCTATTCTCATCCATAAACTGCTAACAATACTCGCCCTTGCGGATAAACCTTACGAAAAATTCATCTGTTTCTTTCCGTGAAAATATCCTCATCAAGAATCAGATCTCAAACTTCTTTAACAGCAGTAACTTTGTTAACGAGAGAGCAAATTTCACCCAAGATTTTAGTCAATGTGTCTACATTAAACCAGTAGAAATAATAAATTGCATGCTAAGTAAAATAATATTACGCATGCATCCATCCGGTTCTAAATTTTACATATAAGGATTATATCAAATATCAGGTGTTGATATTATTCATCATGGAAACTATCTGGGATGTGAAATGAAACTGATTACACTAAGGATGTGTTTGGCTCAGCTTATCGTAGCTTATTTGCTCAGATAAGATTGGGCAAAAACATCATTGTCATAGAATGTATGTTTGGTATGATAAATGTTACTACCGTTATCAAAAAAAAAAAAAACTAGTTTGAGGCATAAGATTTTGATATGTCAATGACATTTTTGTCCAACCTCACTGGAGCAAATAAGTCGCGATAAACCCCAATTTTAAGCGTGGTTTTCTATTTGTGGGTGGGCCTCCATATGTCAGAGATATGCCTGCTGAAGGCCAGGGATATTGAGGCTTTAGGCTGGGCAGGCCCAAGTAGGGTTTAGAGCCCGGTCTTTAAAACACTTTAGCCAGCTATTGGGAAAAATATTCCATCAATAAGCCTAATGTGATTGATTGTGAGGTAAGGAATATGTGTTTTCCCCATGACTTTAATAATAAATATAGTTCATATATCCACATCAGCGCCACTGGGCGCCTCATCATCACTAACAGTGCAAAATCCTTAAAAAAATGACAACAAAAAATTAAGCGAGACTGATTTAAAATAAACTAAAAACTTTAGGGACCTATCTCTAATCCTCCCCAAACCTTAGGGATTGATTTAGGCATAGCGGTGGCGGTCGTAAACGCATGGGTTAAATCGTCACCGCCTAGCAAACTTCATAAGTTTAAACATAAAAGTGGATGAAGTTACTTAGGTGTGCGTTAACAAATGACAGTTTAACTGCCATGTTCACGACCACCACCACCGTGCTAAACGGAGCCTAAAAAATGTCATGGGGCGAATGAAAATGCGGCGTCTACTGATATCCCGGGCATAAACCGAAGATAGTGAACATAATTTAATTTTCCAAAGAAGAGACGCTAACAGTAAGAAATCACAACAAAACACAATCAATTCCATCTGCAACAGCGAAATAAAATATACAAGGACTACAAACCTGTCAATTGAACAAAATTCTCCCTCTTCATGGGAGAAATGCATTTGCAAGACAGCTGAAAAGAATATCAAATGAGAAATTAACGCCATAGAAATATGCTGAAACCAGGTCTAACAATAATTTCTTTAGGTCAACCGAGTAGATTACAATTGACTAGACCAATGGTCATATCCGTGGTTCGATACATTATTCCCCTTCGTTGCGGGGCTTCTCGCTAGAGCTAGCCAGTTTTCCGGCAAAGCTTTAAGGATGACTAGAAAAGTATGTATACAGTGATGATTTCTGTACAATTAAAGCCATAGAAAGTCCAATCTCACTCTAAACTCACCGCCGGAGTTATCTTTGCTCCAGCGAGACTAGCGAGTACAGGATTTTTGGACTTACCAAAACTCACCAAATTACTAGAACACATTTCTTTTTCTTCCTTTTAGTTGGCAGACTATACATTTTATATGCCGAGGTGTATAATATTCACATTTCAAAGAAGGAAATTACGGTGTCGAGTTTACCGGAATTTGTTGCGGGAACGAAGGATTCGAGGCGTCTTGGTTCGAGGGGGCAACCAGCCTCTGCAACGACTTCAAAGCGGTAGTCAGCTGTGCGAAGGAGGGGCGCAAACTCGGTTCCCTGCAAAGAAGCAAAAAAGGATAATCCCAGATATTAGAATTGCTTACAAAACTATATGCCAAAATGACCACAACTTAAAGACTCTATTTGAGACGAAGGTGGCGGCGGGAAAAGTTTTATTCCCACCACCACCGCTGTTTTGGAGGCGTTGGTTTCCCAGTGACGAAAAAAATATTATTGTCAAAAAGTTATTTTCGGGATTTTTGGAAAGCAATGAAACCTCTTACGTTCAGAAAAGCTAAAATGAGCTTTCAATGCTTTCATGCTTCTCTGCTTCTCTTCTCATAGATCAACATCCTCCTACAATTTTCCTCCCACTGTTTTTTTGACAGCTCTAATTTCAACATTGATTTCCTACCGTTACTTTTTCTATCGCCACAACCGTCCCAAGCAGAGCCAAAGGGTTCATTGAAACCAATGCCCTTTTCGGTTAAGAGTTCGACGATGGTGCAGGGCGACGCCAGCGCACAAACAGCAAATGCGTGCGCACTCCACATGGAATGGTAACACCTAAACATTGCGGTTCCGCACACCGTTCTGGGTTAGGCATGGTGTAGTTTTTCTGCCACACACGCACATACGTTGGCATGCGTGTCGGTTCAAAACACCTTAATCAAATGGAACCCAAAGGCTGTATGACAATCGACCTACGTTTGCCAGCACTCCCAGATGATTCTTGCGACCAGGGGGTCAACTGAACTGGAAATCTCAAGCCGCTGATCCTTGAATCCTACTGCACCCACAACTTGCATCGGATTCATCCCGCTCCAAGGCATCCGGAGGGTTGCGAGCTCCCAAAAAATGACTCCAAAACTATAGACATCGCATCTGCAAAAAAACAAAAAACAAAAAAATCTAGAGGTCAATGATATTTTTTACAAATTCATTTACATAGAAAAAAACACAGCACTTGTTTGATAAGTAGCTTCCAAAAAATAGGGGAAGGGTGGTTGGAGCATCAATTATGATATGGAGGTAGATGTTCGAATGTAGATAAGGAAAAAAAGTTACAATTGTTTTGCTATTAATAATTATTTAAGATTATTCAACTTTTTGGTTTATTGAATTATTAGGATTATCTTCGGTTTGAATTGTGATGAGATTGGTAGGATATATGATGTAGTGGTAGGCGGACTGGGGGAAGACACACTAAATGCAATCCTAAGTGTGATGAGAATGATGAAAACACAAGAGTAGATCCGCTTAGAAATTATGACGCAGGACAAATTTATAGGCGGCGTAAACGGTGACCTAACCCTACATGCTATGCAAAGTCCGACGGATAAAATCACAATTGAATAATAAATAATATCATCCCATGCATAATATTCAAAGCAAAGCTGATGGAGATCCATCAAATCAAGTACCTGGAGGGGTTCGCCGCAAGGCGGGACCCACGTTCATTTATTCGCGCAGGAGGACTTGATCGGATCGACGATCAGACTCCGCGGTTGCGTCTGGTACGTCGCCGCGAGTCAAAATTAGTTTATATTTTTCAATTTATTATTGATGTATTTTAAGGGCCCGAACCCATCGTCCAATCATAGCCGTTGATGAGGGATGCCCTAGCTTTTCTTTTCTTATAAATAAAACTTAATAGGGGCTGAATAGAGGTATTGCAGAATTTGGAGAACTCTAATCCCGGATTCCAGCGATCCCTCCCCGGTGCCGACTCCGTGGAACCCTAGGTGACGATTCTCAGGCCTCCAAACTCCTCCCCAGGGTAATCCCTACCTCCACCTTCATTTTCCACCCCTCATACTCCACCTTCAGCCGCCGGCTGCCCCAAAAATCCCCCTCCCAAGCCGTCGGCCTGCTGCTCCCAGGCCCAACAGCCGCCGGCTCCCCTAAACCTCCACCACCGGCCTTCCCCTACCCTTCAACCCGCCGCCACCTGCTTCCCCGCCTTTAAGCCGACCACTCGCCTTTAGCCTCCCATCCAGCCGACCACCCTACTCCCCTCCCCACCACCCGAAAACCACCTCAAACCCTAGCCGGCCATTCCTCACATCCCCTTTCACGCGGATCCACCTTCCTTTAACCCGAAGTCACATGATCAATTTAAATCTTGAAATTTCAGCCCCGATCCGTTATTTCCACTACTCGTACTTTCCATTTTTGCCCGGATCCAACCCTAAATAGTGGATCCACCCCTCCCCGGCCCGGATCTACTCGTACGTGCTCGGATCTACCCTTTTCTCACGCGATCTCATTATTTACCGCCGAGGACAGCCACCACCCTCATTTTCACGTTGCCGGTTTCACCTCTGATCGTCGATCTACATATCCGGACCCTATTTCTTCAGTGCCTCGGTTCAGCCCGTTACTTTGTGAGTTTGTTTTGTGGTATTGGATTATTTGATTTGACATTTTCATTGGTGAATGAATATATGTGCTGTGATTCTTGCTCGTAGAAATTGTTTCGGTACACTAATAATTTGCAGGTGGAGCTATTTGCCGCGCGTTTTACTTTGGCTCTCCGAGCGGAGGAAAGCCATTATTTTAACTGTTTTCAATTTAAAATATTTGCGTGGAGTTAAAATTATCTTTGCTCAAATTTATTTGTCGAAATATCGACGATTACATTACATTTAGGTTCAGATTAGCGTGTCACCCTTGCACTATCACCTAGCATCGTAGGTTTTGTGCACCCATAGCCTACCCCTACATCAAAAGCACAAATAATTTATTAGGGCAAACAAGCTTATGCTTTACTCCGCGTGAAGGGCCAAAGCTAGAGAGCGCGGCGAATAAATCATGCAAATCACGATAATTATCTAACAAACAACTACCATACAAGAGATCCACAACAAGCATAAGATCAAATCCAATATAATATGCTGAAAATAATAATCCAGTACAACAAAATCTCACCAAATAGTGGGATGATCAAGGCATTGAAGAATTCGGAGCCGGATATGCGTGTATGACGATCCGAGGTGGAGCCGGTAGCGTGGAAACGATGTAGGTGGCTGTCCTAGGCAGCGGATGGTTGAATCAGGACGAAAATGGATAGATCTGATCACGTGAGGGTAGATCCGGGAATGGAAGGGTAGATCCGACAGTATGAGATCGGATCCGGGCTGAAAAACTACAGATCACGGCTGATCCGGGAGGAGGGCTTTGGGTGGTGGTTTCACGTAAGATGGGGGCTGGCGGCTAGGGTGACTATGCTAATTAGGAGAGGCTGTGGTTGTAAAAGGGGAAAAAAATGGGCGGGTGGTGCTGTCGGGAAGAGGAGGGGGATTTGAGGGTGGTGTATGAGATGAGGGGGGTCTGGCGGCCTGCTGGACGGGGATTCGGGGGGGGGGGGGGGGGCGGAGGGAATCTGAAGCAGCAGGCCACCTGCTTTGAGGAGGGAAAAAAACTATACTCTAGGAATAGTTAATTTCATTTTTGAACAACACAATGAAAAGGGGATTTTTGGGCAGCAGTTTGGTGACTGAGTTTGGGAGTCTTGGATGGTCGTGGGAAAGGGCTTGGGAGGGGGAAAGAGGCTTAGGATTAGGGCAAACCTTGGGGAGGAAGATACAAGCCTAGGAGTCGTCACCTAAGGTTCCACGAATTCGGCACCGTGGCGGGATCGCGGGAATACTTTTCACCAAATTCTGCAATCCCCTAAACCAGTCAACTACAAGCCTTTATAATGAAATAAAAGCTAGGGCATCCGACCTTCAACGACTATGATTGGTCGGAGGTGGGGTCACCCAAATAAATCAAAATACAATGCAAACAAATGAAGTAATATATCAAATCAATTCGCAACGCGAATCTGGACACATTTGCAGTGTCCTATCGTCGATCCGGGAATGTCATATATAGAAAGTCGTCAATTGGCCCAGAACGGGCCCAAAACTCGTCCTCCACTGCAGGTCCTCGTCACTGCTCCGCATCAATCTCCCCGACTTGAAAGAATTCATCTCCGATAAATAGGGATCAGAATTCTCTCGATGTAATCCAGGTAAGACTCGAAGAGGTCCACCGAAGGTCGTCCAAGTGTCATCGATGGAAAAGTGTCCTCGCCAATCAACTCCCCCAGACTGAAAAGTTGTCATCTCTGGTGAATGGAGATGGTTGTACTGAAGTCGAAGTCCAGGGATGAATCGATCAAGCTCTGCTGCAAGTACCCAGGTGTCACCAACGTCTGTAGTAGGAATGTACTGGTGGAGTCTGATCTTCGTGATGCTCTCAACGCTCAAATCACGAGTGATGGATCCCGGTGCGATCGGTGGCGCCGTAGGTAGAACCAAAGAAGACGAATCCCCGGGTGGGTGGGTGTCAGAAGTGGGTGAGTAGTGGTGGCCATCAAACATGTATGGACTATGAAGGTGGCAAGACAACGAAAATAGAGGTGTGGGCGGCTGGAAGTCCGCACTGCTTGGGTCCACATACTCACGAGGCTCGTAATACGACGACATATCTTCAACACAAAATACCAGGTGGATACCCATACTTGTAGGAATATCAAAAAAGCGTAGGTGTTTGCTTCGATCCGTCTCATGATTATATAGGGATTCATTCGCCTAACGCTCAAGATTTTAGCAAGCTTCACACGGAGCCTCACAATGTAGATTCTCACCATCACTTGCTCGCATTCATGAAATATCTGCTCTTGTCAGTGAACATCCGCATGTGACGTACAAAATTTATTATCATTATGGATTTTTCGTTGGACCGACTCATGACACACATGCAAATGATGAACATATAACACAACAGACTCATGCAAATGATGACGAAACGACTCAACAGACCCATGCAAATGATGTAAATAATGTAAATGAGACATGACCGACACTAATGCTTTCTATAGAGAAATCTAAAAATGATCGGGGTGTCTCTAAAATGTGGTGGCAGATCAGGTGGATCTCTCGATGGAGTGTAGAAAAACGCATCCCGTGTGTGACGAGTGCTTAGATAATCTTGCGAGGCATCTATATTCAAATACGAGCTTGTAAAGATCCAAGTGTCTCTCAGGGAACGTGACACATCAGGGGGCTCATCAGGAGATGTGTACAAAAAGTCATCGCGAATGAGACGTCAACCTGGGTGAAGATCGTGTACATCGACTATGAGACATGACTCTATTGTGTAATGAGTGTCCCCGACAAGAAAATTCATAGGGTGGGTCAGTGAGTAGTGTATCCCAAAACTCATCGAGAGTACGAGGGGTCATAAGATAGGACCCCACAATATCAGGAGTATACTACGTTTACTAGGGGGAGTCTAGATACTTGATGCTCCACTCAATATCCAACCACTGGGGCAAGGTTAGGGGCGATAATAAAAGTGGCGTCAGTAAATCGATACTCATACATGATTGACTCACCTGAATTTCATCCTCACCAGAATGTGGCAGATCATTAGGAGGCTCAACAGGAGGCTCGTCGAACTCATCACTAGGGTCAGGATCCTCCAGATGAGTACCACCGCAAGGGGTAGTGTCCCCGTGAATGAGTGGCATAGCCACTAGGAGCTCAACACCAGGCTCCGGGCTCTCGATCGTGATGTGACTCAGGGTAATGACAATGGGAGAGCGACATATGCATACACTCAAGAATGGGTCCGTGAGTGCGGTGTTAAGAAATGGGTCTATGGTTGGGGTGCTAACTAACCCGATGCATAACAGAAGAAGAGGTGTGGGTGAGGGACACAATAATATAGACTCAATAGGCCACTTATGCTCGCTCTCAGTCGAGGTCACAAGAAACGGATCAAAAACAAGAGATAAGTCATCCATTGAGCTAAGCACCTCACAGGGGTGGGAGCAATGCACATCAGGTATCACTTATGTCGTGGCTGACAGGACAGTGGTAGGTATCGTGGTGACCTCAGTATGGGAGGGACTCGTAATGGGAAGATCAAGGTGAGAATCACATCGACCAGCTCTTGCGGATCTCAAAGACTGTTCATAATTAAGGGCGAGCTGATATGTTTGCTTGAGGGACTTCGAGCTATGATAAACTACCTTAGTACGTATGTCAGACCGAAGTCAGACCGAAATCGGGCAACGGTCATGGCTAGGTCCTCACGGATATCATTCTTCACCACTAGCTCATCAAAACGGTCCATGTACTCAGCGACAAACATGAATCTTTGTTGAAGGAAAAATAATTGGTCGAGCAAACGACTTCGATACGACGAAAGCAGATACCTCTGACACAATGTACGCTTCATGTCCACCCAACTAGTGATGTGATGTTGACGATCTCGCTCGCGGGGGGTCCTCTCAACGCTATGCCAATATGCCCTCGCCTAATCTAAAAGTCTAAGTTTCGCAAACTTGACAAGACGTTCACCGAATGCCTCAAAATGATCAAGATAATACTCCATATCCACGAGTCAATAACTGAAAGACTCGAGACTCGATGAGTCGTCAAAGGAAGGGGCAACAATACAAAACTGACTCTCAAGATCTCTCTCAAAGTGACGATCCTCATAATAGTCATTTCTAAGATAATCGAGGCGAATCGAAGGATCGACATGATTTGTTCGCGTGCAAGGATATGAATGACGACAATTATCATACTGATCATCTCTAGTGTAGCGGGGTCGTGTCGGTGGGTCAACACGATCACTAAAAGTGGTGTGCTGCGATCGAGGATAATCGTCGTAGTAACGTGAGGATCTCCCTGATGAGACTTTGTGAGAGCGGGTGCAAGTGAACTCGGGACCTCCAAAGTGATGAGAGGAATAATTGTGACATAATGAAAAACACATAGACACTACGACTGCGTATCGAAAAGTGCGTGCAACCTCCCTCTGATACCAATTGACGCATGACGAATCTATAGGTGGCGGGTAAACGGTGACCCAAATACATCAAAACACAATGCAAACTAATGAAGTAATATATCAAATCAATTCGTAATGAGAATCCAGACACAACTGCGGAGTCCAACCGTCGATCCGGGCACGTCATATATGGAAAGTTGCCAATTGGCCCCGAACGGGCCCAAAACTCGTCCTTCACTACAGGTACTCGTCTCTATTCCGCATCAAATTACAACGTTAATTAATTATTTTAAAGATTAACAACGACACAAACGTTCCCAAATTTTAGTTAAAGAAAACAAGAAATATTCACAAACGAACGAGGCGCAATTATTTCAAGCACGCACGGAATGAACCCTGCAAATGAGATAATCGTAGACACTAATAGCAAATGAAATAAGAATCCACAACAAGTGTTATGCCAAAGTGCACAACAATAGAAATGAAAACTTCATGCCACAATTCACACGTGCAAGCGACGGCAATGACAGTTGTTGGAGGGCATCTAAGGTCATAGAAAATGGGGAGAATGCGTCGGAAGTGGAGTTCTAGACTGATGGTGGCTTGGATAGGGTAGGATAGTCGCTGTAGAGGGGGCTCATGGTAGGGAACTTGGGGCTGGTGGGTGGGGAGGCCAGGGAGGGCGGTTGTCGGGTTGCGGAAAGACGGGTGGGGCTCGGCTACAGAGGTTAAGGAAGGAAGGGGGGTGGAGGGGGGAGATCGGGCTTGAGGTTGTAGGGGGTTTGAGAGTTCCTAGAGGGGTGGAAGTTATGGAGGAAGTAGTCCTGGACGTTCTGGAAGTGGGAGGAGTACGGTAGGGTTTGCTGAATGGGGCGGGTCTTTGCGTCGATCCGACGGTTAGGGAAAAGGGAATTAGTCGAGAGACGTTGGAGAGGATAGGGGTGCATTGCGAAGGAGGGAGGGATTACGGTGGACCGGCGGTGGAGGAGGAGGGAGGGATTTCGGTAGACCGGCGGTGGAGGAGGATGGAGGGATTACGGTGGACCGGCGGTGGAGGAGGAGGGAGGGATTACGGTGGACCGGCGGTGGAGGAGGAGGGAGGAAGGGCGGCTTGGCGTCGCACCAAGCGAAAAACTCCACGAATTACACTTGGAGAAGCGACAGGCGGTTCCTGCAATCTGCAAAACCCACAATACCCCCATGAACCGTCTGCCGTAACATTTATAACCCTAAAAATCAAACCATTGGATAACTGTTAGACACATCAGCACCCGAATCGGACAGCTCGTACTATTCGGGATGATCAGACGTCAAATACAACTTTAAAAAAAAAGTAATATATGAAATCGACTCGGATCGACCATCCAGACGCAACCACGGACTCGGATCGTCTGACTGGGTAGCGGATCACCGACTCCTACGGGAATACACCTGTGTCGAGCGTTGCGTGCCATCAATATGTCAACATTTCAGTATATACATGTTTGATTTATTATTAGGAATCATGTCCCTTTTTGTTCCTCGGAGTATTGGAATATGATGTTTCAGTAACATGGGGGCATAGTTGCGCATTGTTGGGAAAAAGTACATTATATTGAATATGAGCATGCAAACTGTGAGAACAAGAAAATAAAACTGAAGTAAAAGAAAATAGAGTTTGCTAGTGATAGAAGCAAAGAGAGAAAGGGGAGAGATTTGACCGAACTGTCGAATGTCAGAGGCATATGTTGGGATATTTAAAAATATCATATTTTCCTATCTCATAAATACAAATATATAATAAGTATATTTATATGCTCTAAAAGTAAAAAAAAAACATAAATAGTGGATAAATAATGAGTCATGTATATCCAAAAATAAAATCAATGAAAATAAAAAATAAACTATTATTAACACACCATGACTACCACTAATAGTTGGGAAATATATTGAATATTGTATAATAATTTTATTTAGATAACAATTAATTTTACATCAATTAAAAAAGAATTTAAGAGCTAAAAATCCATCTTTGATACCAAACCTTGTTCTTAATAGAAATATGTTAAAAACATAAGAATCATTAATTAATATTATGTACAATGATTTGATAAGTGATTTAAGCATATATAATGCTAACACAACGTAAAATAAAAAAACGGATGATACTTCTAAACATCATGTTAGCCGATATATAAAAAAAAACAGAACATGACAGTTTATGTTTTACTAAGAGATGCAACCTACTTTTTAGGAAAAAATTTATTTTGCCCTTCAAAGGACATTTAAAATAAAGTATATAACTGGATACCACTGTGTATGGAAATAAAATACAGTTCTATAGAGACCTATATTGATAATAAATAGAGAAAATTTTGAAGTGGTTAATTTCTAGTACTTGTTTAATTCTCTCACATCATATTAGAACCTAAGCATCCAACTGAAAAATCAATTGGTTGAAGGTTGAGCAGCACGCGAGCAGCATTAAGTGCAAGAGGCTACATGTGTTGCCTAATGTGGGACTATATTCTCATCACGCACCCTCATGTATAGGATTTTTCGTCTCTAACCCGCTGGGCTTTTTATAATTGGGTAACGCGAGAGTGCACTGTGGGGCCTAGCTCGCTATAATTCTTTATTAAAACCTGTGTATCAATCTACAGTCAACGGATTAATAGGTTAGAGGTCAAAGATCTATATTGAGGGAATAGGTTACATGAATTTTCATATATGTGACTATATTTTTAACATGTTTCAGTTATTCTTTCTCTAATACTCTTGCTTTCTCTTTTGGGGAGCCGTTGATTTTGGAAAGGGCTGAGGAGTACACTCCATTTGTATGCTGTTAGAATATGCCATCTTTTATGCTTTATTTTATTTTGCTTCTATCATTGTATCATCTCTATATATAGAGGACTTATTATTGAAATGAAGCATTCTGATTTTTGCTGTGCAACATGGTATCAGAGCTAGGTTAATTTCCTGGTGCCCTAATTATTCTGCCTGCCGCTTGCGTTTGCCGACCGACTCTCGCTCGTCGTTCACCCGCATATCTTCTTCCGCTCCGCTCCGACTCGCTCGCTGTATCTCCATCCGTATCTCCTCCAGCTCGAGACTTCTCCACCCGTCCGGGCCTTCTTCCGCTCGCCGTATTCCTTTCGCTCGAGTCTTCTCCGCTCTGGTCTTCTCCACCCGTCCAGCTTCTCCTTCCTCCTCCTCTTCTTCTTCTACCTCTTCTTCTTTTTCAGTCCTTCTGACGCTGGATCCTTCATGTAGTGAGTGGCCTACTTCTTCCGGCGCCGTCAGCCCTTGCTGGTGCTCTTATGGAGTGGATTTCTCTTCCTCCCATTTTTTTGAAGCCCTAAATCTTGGGTCGTCTTCGGATTTCTATTCCTGAGTCATTATGTCTAACGGAGCTGATTCTCCCACTCCCTCATTAGGGGTTGTTCCTCCGACGATTTTGGAAAAGGTCAATGACTGCTTTGTAAGGGGAGAGGGGTCTGATTATGGCTTATGTTTTGAGTGGTTCTGATCCATTCATCTCCTGGGAAGTGTGGGCATAGATCCCTTTCAAGGTCGTATCATGTAAATTCTGGTGTCCTTTGGTTTGCTCGATAATTATTTTTGTTTGCGTGTTCGAGTTTTCCTCTATAAAGTAAAGGTCGGCCAGAGGTTGGAGATGTGGCATGAAGAACAAATTACAATAAGACCAAACATAATAAAAAGGCAAAAAAAATACAAATTATAATTAAAGCACTAATTAGATAAGTTGTTGTGAGTAGGTCTTGTCTACTACAACTCTAATGATTTTTCATTCATGGAATAAGTAAAATTCAAAATGTGAACTTACTTTTCGTTGGATGGCTCATTGCGGAGGACCTCTGGGGCCATCCACTCCGGCTGCCAGAGGAAAAAAACTGTTATTACAGTACTGATGATTAAAATTTAACTTGGGTCGCCTAGTTTATTAGCACTAGAATCAGTCACAGCATGTAATAAAAGAATTTGCAATGATAAGGATACTTGCCGTTCCAGCAGTCGATTTGGACGACAAAAAAGTACCGTGCTTTAAGCGTGAAAGACCAAAATCACAAACCTGCAATGGCTTGGATAAGAAAACCACTACAAATACGGAAAGAACCATAAAAAGAAAAAAACAAGAATATAAGTACAGTTGTTGAAATCATTTTCAAACAACCCCCAAGCTCTCATTTAATTATTGATGCAGGCTGTAAAATTTGAATATAAATAGATACAACGTTGGGTGTAGTGCTGAGAAAAATCCTAATTCACTCAATCATGCATGCATGCGAAATGAAGTCCAAATTAAATTGCAAATGTATAAAATGATTATGGGCTTACACTGAACAATAAAAATAAGAGAACTTTGATTTAAGAAATTAGATTTTGGATCATATGCGCATGGCAGAATCTATAGGCAACGGGTAAACGATGAACTAACTCTACATGCTATGCGAAGCTCGATGGATTAATCACAATTGGATAATAATTAAAACATCACACGCAAACAAATTCACAACAAGACAAAATATTAATTAGGGCGAAGCAAGCTTAGGCTTTCCACCGCGTGGAGGGCCAAAGCAAGAGCGTGCGGCGAATAAACCCTGCAAAGCACAATAATAATGTAGGGCAAAATTCTACGATAATGTTTCTCCAAGCAAATATAAAATGTTCAACCCAATAAATAAATGTTGAAAATAATAAACCGATACAACGAAATCTCACCAAATAGTGGGCTGACCAAGATACTGAAGAATCCGGGGGCGGAGATGCGTGCACGGCGATCTGAGGTAGAACCGGTGGCGTGAAAATAGTGGAGGTGGCTGTCCTAGATGGTGGAAGATGAAAACGGACCGGAAAGGGATGGATTCGGCCACTTAGGTATAGATCCGGGTGAGGAAGGGTAGATACGACAATAACAGGTCGGACCCGGGCTGAAAAATTTCAGATCTGGGCTGATCCGGAAGGGGGAGGGTTGGGGTTGGGGGTTCCACATGTAGGAAGTTTAGCGGCTTGGAACGATAGGGCTTTGAGGGGCCGGCGGATGTAGGCCAAAGAGGGGGAGGCGGCGGTTGTTTAGGGGGCAAAGGAGTGGTCGACCTGGAGGATAAGGGGGCTGAGGGAGGCGGACGTGGTTCAGGAGGGGGAGGAGTAGGCGGCAAGGAAGGGAGGCAGTATGCTGTAAAAGGGAAACCTGGAGGTGGCGGTCAGGAAGGGAGGGGTTCACTGTTTAAAAATTTTAGGGTGAACAGTAAATTTCATTTTTTGGTTAGTGGCGTGAATAGGAAATGAAATTCTGGAGAGCCAACTGTGGCTGGATTTGGGGGGGGGGGGGTGAGGGTGGAGGCAAGGAGTTTTGGAGGGTGGGTGGGGGAAGTGGCTTAGGATTTGGGGGTTACCTTGGGGAAGAAGATACAAGCCTAGGAGTCGTCACCTAGGGTTCCACAGAATCGGCACTGTGGCGGGATCGCGGAAATTCGGGAAAAGCTTTCTTCAAATTCTGCAATCCCTCAAATCAACCAACTACTTATCTATTTATAATAAAATAAAGTCTAGGGTATACCACCTTCAACGACTATGAATGGTCGGAGGTGGGGTCACCCAAATATATCAAAATACAATGCAAACTAATGAAGTAATATATAAATCGATTCGCATATGCGGAGGCCGATCGTCGATCCAGGCACGCCATATATGGAAAATTGCCAATTGGCCCCGAACGAGCCCAAAACTCGTCCTCCACTGCAGTTCCTCGTCTTTGCTCCGCATGAATCTCCCCAACTTGCAAGAATTCATTTCCTGATGAATAGAGATCGGAATTCTCTCGATGTATGCCAGGTAAGACTCGAAGATCTCCACCAGAAGTCGTCGAAGTGTCGTCGACGGAAGAGTGTCCTCGCCTATCAACTCCCTTGACTGAAAAGCTGTCATCTCCGGTGAATGGAGACGGTCGTACTGAAGTCGAAGTTCAGGGACGAATCGATCAAGCTCTGCTGCAAGTACCCAGGTGTCATCAACGTCTGTAGTAGAAGTGTACTGACGGAGTCTGGCCTCCATGATGCTCTCAACACTCAACTCATGAGTGGTGGATCCCGGTGCGATCGGCGGTGCCGTAGGTGGAATTAAAGAAGACGAGCCCCCAGATGGGTGGGTGTCAGAAGTGGGTGAGTAGTTGTGGACATCAGACGTGGGTGGGCCATGAGGGTGGTAAGACAACAGGAGTGGAGGTGTGGACGGCTAGAATTCCCCACAGCTTGGATCCACATACTCGGGTGGCTCGTAGTATGACGTCAGATTTTCAACATTAAATACTGGGTGGTACCCATACTTGCAGGGATATCAAGATTGTAGATTTTTGCTTCGATCTGTCTCATGATTATATAGGGATCCATTCGCCTAACGCTCAAGTTTTTAGCAAGCTCCGCACTGAGCCTCACAATGCAGATTCTCATCATCATCTGCTCACCTTCATGAAGTACCTATTCTTGCCAGTAAACATCCGCACGTGACTTACAAAATTTACTAAATTATGGATTCTGAGACAGACCGACTCATGACACACACGTAAACGATGAACAAACAACTCAACAGACACATGCAAATGATGAAGAAATGACACAACAGACTCATGCAAATGATACAAATGAAACATGACCGACACAACATGTTCTCTATGAGAAAATCTAATAATGACCTGAAAATCTATCAAAGGTGGAGGCTCTCTCGGCGGAGTGTAAAAAAACTCATCTCGTGTACAATGAGTGCTCAAGTGATTGTGTGAGGCATCTACACTCAAATACGAGCTCGTAAAGAGCGAAATGCCTCTTAGGGAACGTGACACATCAGGGGGCTCACCAGGAGATATGTAAGAAAAGTCATTATGAATGCGCTGACCGCCTAAGTGAAAATCGTGTACACCGACTAGAAGACGTGACTCTATAGTGTGGTTAGTATCCCCAAAAAATAAAGAACTCGTCTGGTGGGTTAGCAGGAGGTGCGTCTCAAAATTCATCGAGAGTGCAGTGCGCCAACAAGTGGTGCCCTAGAAACTCGATGCTCGACACAATATCCATCCCTTGGGGCTACACCAGAGACGATAATGAAAGAGGCACCAATAACTCGAAACTCGTAAACAAGCGGCTCAATTGAATCTCATCCTCACCAGGATGTGGCGGATCATTAGGAGGCTCCACAGGGGGCTCGTCATAGCACTCGTCACTAGGGTCAAGGTCCTCCAGATGAATACCGTCGCAAGAGGTAGTGCTCTCGTGAATGGGTGACATAGCCACTACGAGATGAACACCAGACTATGGGCTCTCAGTCGTGATGTGACTCAGGGTAATGACAATGGGAGGGCGACATGGACTTATACTCAAGAATGGATCCGTAAGTGCGGTGTCCGGAAATGGGTCTGTGGTTGGGTGCTAACTAACCCGATGTATGAGAGAGGGAGAGGTGTGGGTGAGGGACACAACAATACAGACTCAATAGGTCGCTCAGACTCGCTCTCAGTCGGGTCACAAGAGATGGGTCAAAAACAAGAGATAGGTCGCACAATGGGCTAAGCACCTACCCGGGGTGAGAGCAATCCACATCAGGTATCACTTCTATCGTGGGTGGCAAGACAGTGATAGGTATCGTGGTGACCTTGGTATGGGAGGGACTAGTACTGCGAAGGTCAGTATGGGAGGGACTAGTACTTCAGGAGTCAATTCGACGCACCTTCAAAGCAGAAGATGACACATGCATCGATAAGATATCAACACAACGTCGATTATTTGATCAAGTTGACAGAGCTTCAATTTTAAGACATATCTCAACACACTTTCCACTAGAAGTCGACGTAGTGTCAAATTAAATTCAGAATGAAAAATTCAGTAAAACTGTCCAAGAATTATTTGAAGAAGATTATTATGGATTTTTTTTTGAATCTTTAGAGTTGATGCCTATTGGAAGAGAGCCTATGGAAAGAATTCTCTATCAAATTTCAGAAAAAATATATATGAAAGAAATTTGAAGAGGTTGTGGAGATTCTTGAAGACAAATATAGGAGAACATTATTTTACACCTTAAAAGGATAAGTTTCTAAATAGAGAAGAATTCAAAATCTCTCAGGATTTGATATGCTAAGATTTCAGAAGGAGAAGACAACTGAAACAAAAAAATTACAACTCTGATAGCGGATGGTTATTCTTTTTCTTCTTCCTCATCTCTGTTGTAGTTGCAACAAGAAATATCCTGAGAGAACAATCTGAAATATTTAGATCAAAAGCTTATAATTCTTGCACCTTCTTCAAGCAATGATTCATCAAATACAATGATCCAATACACTTAGTGCCTGAACAGTCCTCATGGATTTGTTGAAAGAGTACTCATCTTAAAATACATTTTTCCTCATTCTTCTTCTCCCACTCTCTCTTTAACTCTATATTAGAGTAAAAAGTTTTAAAAATTCTTCTTCAAAGGATTCAGTCTTGGTTCTGAGAGTTTTCTTAGCAAAATACTCAGTTGTTGGTTCTAAGAGTCTTCTTAGCAAAAAAATCAATTGTTAGTTCTGAGAGTCTCCTTATCAAAAGACTCAGACACTGGAATAATGTATTTCTACTGTAGAGAAAATGCTGAAATCTTGTATATCCTTCTTCAATGTATAAAAATAATGTATGAGTATATATATATAGGGAGAAGAGAGAGAGATGAGTCTCATTTACATGGTGTGGGACTAATACTAGACTAGTAGAATCTACACTAAATAGGCCTATACATGGGCCTAAACATGGGCCTATTCTAACACTCCCCCGCAAGCTGGAGCATACAAGTCGTAGGTACCCAGCTTGGACAAGAAATGATAAAATAGGGTACTCGGTAGGGACTTAGTGAGAAGTTCGACAACTTGGTCATTCCCCGGAACTTTCTCGCGAACTAAGTGACAATCAACTTCAATGCGTTTCATTCTTTCGTGGAAGAAAGGATTCTTAGCTATGCGTATAACAGCTTGACTGTCACATAGTAAATTAGCTGGTGAGGGAAGTTTTACTCCTAGATCAACGAGGAGACTTTCAAGCAATGTAAGCTCGGATACAACAGACGTCATCGAACGGTATTCAGCTTCAGCTGAAGATCGAGCAACCACAGCTTGTTTCTTACTGCGCCAGGTAACAAAGTGCCCTCCGAAGTAGGTACAAAATCCACCGGTAGACCACCGATCATCCAGGGAACCAGCATAATTTGCATCTGAATACGCAACCAATGTTAGAGTTGTAGAAGAAGTTTTGTATACCAGCCCTTGACTAGGGGCTGCTTTTAGATATCTCAGGATGCGTTCGACGGCCTGTAGATGAGATATCTGAGGAGAATGCATAAACCGGCTGACAACCCCAACATCAAAGGATATGTCTGGTCTCGTGACTGTTAGGTATATCAGTTTTCCAACGAGACGTCAATAGTATTCCGGATTCGAAAGAAGTAGATCTGTATCTGAGGCATGTACACAAAGCTTATGATTGACATCCATAGGAGTATTGGTTGGCTTTGCATGTACACAAAGCTTATGATTGACACCTGTTCTCTATTTGTTTCTCGGCTTTGATGTTGGGGAATATGCAACCAATGGAGAACGATGCATGTTTTGTGATGTCGAGTAAACAAATAGAAATCTGCTGAGCTCCGAGTAAAACCAACTCCTCGTACAACCTTACTGAACTTGTTGAACCATGCCCGAGGGGATTGTTTGAGATCATAAATGGACTTCTTGAGGTGACAGACTCGAGACTCCTCCGTGGTCTCAAACCCCGGAGGTGTCTGCATGTATACTGTTTCTTGTAGATCACCATTTAAAAAAGCATTCTTGATATCCAGTTGATGTAAGAGTCGTTGCCGATGCACAACCACTGAGAGAATAACACAAATCGTGTTGAGCTTGGCCACTGGAGAGAATGTTTCCGCATAATCAAGACCTTGTTGTTGAGTAAAGCCACGAGCCACCACTCGGGCCTTAAGACGGTCAATTGTCCCATCATGAGCATGCTTGATGACGAAGACCATTTACAACAAACAGTAGTCTGGCCAGGAGGGATAGGAACCAGGTCCCATGTCTGGTTAGCCCAGAGGGCTGTCATTTCTTTGTCTATGGCTGTCAGCCAGCCCGGATGTTGGAGAGCCTCCTGCACAGAGTTAGGGACAAAAATAGAGGATAATGAAATAACAAAGGTGTGAAGTGTCGGGGACAGGCAATGTAGAGATACATAGTTCATCATGGGATGGACGGTGGAGGCCGGTGTCGAATCAGCAGGTTGCAGAGTGTCAGAGGTTGAAGCTGACTGCATCGGGGCGACGGAGCGAGGAGGGCGACGAGTGTAGACACGGATAAGAGGTGGCTTGTGAAGAACGAGAGTCGGGTCAGGGAGGAGTGGTGGGGGAGGAGAGGTAACTGGAATGACAGGTCTTGATAAGGATTGTGATGGTAGAGATGGGTTCGGAGCAGAGAAGAATGGTTGATCTTCCTAAAAGGTAACATCAGCGGAAACGGTCACCTTGCGGGTGGTAGGAGAGTAGCAAACATAGCTTTTCTGAGTTCGGGAATAACCTACGAACATGTGTTTGGCCGCCCGAAGATCCAACTTGTCCGTGATCGGACCAAGTAGGTGAACATAGCAGGTACACCCGAAGATGCGAGGTGTGAGAGAGAATGACGGAGTTGAGGGGAAGAGGAGGCTAAACGGAGTAGCGTTTTGAAGGACGGAGGAAGGGAGACGGTTAATGAGATAACATGCCGTCAAAAACGCAAAGTGTCAATAAGCTTTGGGTACCTGCATTTGAATTATGAGGGAGCGAGCAACATCAAGAAGATGTCGATTTTTACGTTCAGCCACTCCGTTTTGTTGGGTGGTATAGGCACATGAAGTCTGGTGAACAATTCCAAATTTAGAGCAGATATTATCAAATTCATGGCTAGTGTATTCGCGAGCATTATATGTCCGAAGAGTTTTAATTTTGTCAGAAAACTGTGTACGAATTTCAAGAACGAAAGCCCGAAACACACGGGGAATCTTGGAGCGATCATAAAGTACAACCATGTCATGCGAGAATAATCATCAATAAAGGTAATAAAATAACGATACCCAGATATACTAATGATTTTGTACGGGCCCCAAACATCAGAATGTACTAAAACAAAAGGTGTATAGCTCCGAGTACAGTGAGGAGGAAAGGAAGAACGATGTTATTTTCCCAAGATACATGAATCACACGTAAAAGCTGGAAGAGAAATATCAGGAAGAGCCTTCTTGAGGACTGGAAGAGGAGCATGCCCGAGACGCCAATGTCAATCAACGAAGGAGATAGAGGAGAGGATACTAGGAGAATCATCAAGAAGATAGAGCCCGTTTTGCCGTCGTCCTTTACCAATAATACTCTGCGTTCGTCGATCCTGCATCAGAAAAGAAGAAGAGGTGAATGAAACAGAGCAATTCAAATCGGTAGTGAGACGACTAACAGATAGTAAATTAAACGGGGAGCCCGGGACATGAAGAGCCGAGCGGAGAGAGATAGAGGAAGTGAGAGGGAAATAAGCAGAGCCGGAGACATGGACGGTGTTGCCATTGGCTACTGTGATACACTTAGGATGTGGAGAAGTCAAGTATTGATGGGGCTTCAGCGAGGTGATATGGTGAGTAGCACCTGAATCCACTATCCAGCGCGGCCTAGTGGAGAGACAAGTGATACCTTCATTGAAGATGGAGGCAACGGAGGCAGTAGGGTGGCTAAGCATCCCGTGAAGTTGTTGGAGCTAGAGGCGGACTTCTTCAAGATCAGCACGAGTGACAGAGGGACTGTGAGCAGTAACAGAAGCAGTCAGACGAGGAGGAAGACCATGTTTGTGGTAATAGGTCGCCTCAAAGTGTCCATCCTTACCGCAGAAAGTACACTTGGAACGTCCTCCACGAGTAGGGGGAGGGAGAGGTAGTAAAGGCACAAAAGAGTGTTGGAGAAGGGCCGGTGAGGGAGGGACAGTAGTGTCAGGAGGTGGTAAAACCCTCAGCAACATGGAGCACACATCAGAGAATGAGGGAGTTGTAGCAGACAATAGGATCTGAGCCTGAACACTCTGAAGATGAGGCGGGACACGCGCCATTATCATGGCAATACCGATTGCTTCCTTTTGAGCGTGTTGGGCTGCAAGATCCATAGTGGGAGGCTGATGCTGGATCCAGGCTTCAACCAGAGTCTTGGCCCGAGCGACAAATGAAGTTAAGTCGTTAGCATCGTCAGTGTCAAGAGTCTGAAGATCTGTGATGATGTCATATATGTGTTGGAGACTGTCCTTACCAGAGTAAATGGAATGAAACTCATCCCACATTGCCTTGGCCGTCTTGTGATACATGGTCATACAGTAAGGTTCGTCATCAAGGGAGTTGAGAAGTCAGGTCTGAACACGACAGCCAGTCGTCAGTAGGTGCTGAAGGAGGATCCCGAGAGAGATGATGCAGAAGTCCCTTAGACTAAAGTACCCGACGTACAGAGTGCACCCATTCATTAAAATTCATCTTCCCAGTAAGGGAGATTGTGGTGATCCTCAACTCATCACGCAGTTCAGGAGTAGGAACCAGGCGGGTTGCAGGAGAGGAAGCTGGGTGCTCGGTAGAATCAATCGAGGAGCCCATGGAGAGACGGCCTGGCGGCTAGAGGAAGCGATTAGAACATATACAACGGACAACGACTAGAGGCAATGCACAGTCGTCAATGAGCAAAGGACAAGCAGAGAGCTCGCCAGAGGAGACCGTGACAAGAAGGGAAGGCCGATGTAAATCCGGAAAGAGGAGGAGACCACGACAAGAGTAACAAACCACGGATGAGGAAAACCGGTCGAACACAATCCAAATGGACCGCGCGGCTGCAGAAGAAGACCACGCGGTAAAAGAGAAGACCGCAATGACTAAGGAAGTAAGTAGGAGGATAAGAGTCCTCAACGAACACTAGAAGACCGCGTGATAAGATCAAACCGTGCGAACACGTCGAGAAGAAGCAAACACGCGGCAGGGCATGCGACAAGATTAAGTCGGCACAAGCAGACCGCGCGAAAAGCAACCCACACGAACAAGAAAGAGGCCAGAGTGGCTTAAATTCGCACGAGAAGCAGGTCGCGGGGAGGTCGGAGGGTCCGCAGCGACTAGAGGAGAAGGCCGCGCGGTAAGAGAGGAGGTGGGACCCACGGAGCAGACCAGAGAGATTATAAAAGGAGAAGAGGAGAAGGAGGGGGGAAGGGTGATTCCACGAGAAGCAGCAATAGAGAAACTTACGGTTAGGAGTAAACCGCACGAGAGAAGCAGTAGTGACCGCAGAGAGGTGCGGACACTAAACTACAAGGAGTGTCGTGCGGTTACTCAATTACTATCCGCCAAAGAGGGAGCTCGCCGAGTCCGCGGGAAGGAAGGAAGAGACCGCCCAAGGGGAGACGGTTAAAAAATCAGAAACTGCCCAAGGGGGACCGGATGCTCTGATACGATGTAGAGAAAATGCTGAAATCTTGTATATCCTTCTTCAATGTATAAAAACAATGTATGATTACATATATATAGGAAGAAGAGAGAGAGATGAGTCTCAATTACATGGTGTGAGACTAATACAAAACTAGTAAAATCTACACTAAATAGGCCTATACATGAGCCTAAACATGGGCCTTTTCTAACACCTACCAAGATAGCAGAAGAGTGGATGTACCCAGATTTTGGGGAACCACTATAGCTTTGTGTCTTCTGTGCTTGCTTTATTTACTTTCTGTTTTATTTTTTTGTTGTTCTTAAATTATCTGTAGCTATGAACCTATGGATGTTGATATGAAATTGTTTAAACTTAGTAAATAATTGAAAACAAGTATTTTAAATCTCTATTCACCCTCCCCCCCTCTGGAAAATTCTCAGATGATTGTTCACAACTATTCACCCTTTCAATGTATAAATTATCGAGTAAACACTTTATTGAGAGTATTTTCCTTTGCTCACAGTTCAACATTAATTGAGAGTGTTCTATCCCCATTTCCACTTTTTATTGTAATATTCTAGATAGTTTGAGCATCTTCTAGAATTCGCACATACCATTTGGAATTCGCTAGTACTAATTGTTATTTCAACATTGTCGCGAGTTCTTTGGAGAGACTTTTCTTTTAATTTTTGTTCGCTCGTTATAATTTGATGTTTATCCACCGCTCGAATCTGAAGGCCAAGTGTTCGTTATGTTAAGACTGAAAGTACCTCACCTCCACACCCAAGGAGAGATAGAGCGAATTAGATACTACGGGTGAAAGATTACTTTGGGTTCAAAAATATAGGCTTAAGAAAAGATGTTGGAGACGACGGGACTAGGTGGCATACAATGCAAACTTTTAGTTGAGCGTGATTTTGTTAGATGAATTAGCGGTTACGAGTGTTGTATTCGGGAATGTTGTTGTATAAAAGGAGTTGGTGTGGTACTATGAGAGTCAAAAAATCGAGCTTGTCAGAACTTGCATATAGCTCCACAGATCGTTCAGATGCTTATTATGATACTGTTCACCCATATTTATATTAGTAGGGAGGCGCCCAATTGGGTATGCATTCTTCTTTCAGGCGTGCTTTTTTCGTCAGAGCACAAATTTTTCGCTTGGGCATGCATATTTCCCCTTACACGCCTTTTAAACATGGGGCGCATTTTCACCCAAAAATGCATTTTTCGCCCAAAAATGCATTTTTGCCCAGGCTTGCATTTTAGCCCGGACATGCATTTTCACCTAGAAGCGCTTTCTCGTGTGGGCACGTTTTCTCTTAGGCATGTTTTCTTTTAGGCGCACGTATTTTGCCCGGGCGCAAGTTTTAGGGCGGGTGCGTACTTTCACCCGCACGCACGTTCTCAGTAACACGTCTCTTTCACCAGGGAGCACGTCTTAAAAACTCAATTTAAAGTGTTAGGCGCGGGCCGCACGGCCGTGCATTTTGGACATTGTAAAATTATAGCATAATGTCAATTCAAATGCCAATTTCAATTCTATTCTGCAATCGAACATTTTTTGTGTCTCGATTCCAATTCTACTGGCCGAATTTCAACCTGCAGCCGAACATCAAATTTGGAATTCAGCACATAGTCAAATCTCGCAGATATTAGTTTTTGTTGAAAATCCAATTCATCAAAGAGAGGAGGATGAAGGATTTATGCATTGTAAATATCAAAATATAAGGTCTAGTAGATGACCACATGGCTACTTAATGGCAATTGCCACCCAGATTGCGTGCCCCTGAACCATCCTTGCAACAAGCTCTGACCCCTTATGTATCTTCCCGGCAATAACCGTGACCTCCAGTGATGTAACCCAAAATGAAAATTTGCTTTTAAGTAATGAATTTGAGATCATTTTAGATTTTAATAACTAAGCGCGACTCCACATACAATAAATTTAGTTAATTAAATCAGAAGTCGCATAAGATGAGTACAAGGGCCTAACCATCGAACGTAATTAACAACATGAAATAAATTATCCACAAACATAATAAAAGAGTAACAATAAAGTTTTTCAAATTTACAATAAATAAGAGTGAATATTAGGGTAAGCACGCTCTAAAATTTTTGATCAACTAAATAAAACATAAAATTAGTAATAACACTAAGTAACGAAAGGAGGAGTATATCATACGCTCGTAGGTGCAGACGAAGAAATTTGAAGGGTTTCAATATATGAGAAAGGTGGCTCAGAGGGTTGCAAGGCCAATATTTTATATTTAACGATGGAGGGAGGGGAACCAAATGTCGTCGTTGAATTCCTATAGGAAAGTCGACGGGCTCTGATGAAAGATTCACTGAAGCCAATGAGAACGAAAGGGAATAGGTTTTTGAAGCTCGTCAAGGTGATCGTCGAGGACGTAGGGTTGAGGAGGTGGAATGTTGAGTGTCTATGAGGAGGAATGAAGCTTGCATGATTGAAGATCGGGCTGGACTTCTGAAATAGAGAGATTTCTCTATTTCGATTTGTCCAAGCTATTTGGGGGGGGGGGGGGGGGGGCTGAGGGTTTATCTTTTTAATAAGGGAAAAGATATTTAGGAAATAGATTCTTTTGGGCGAAAATCAAAAAGATTTCTTTTGTTTTTTGGTAGGAAATTTCTAATGATCAAATTAGGAGGGATTTCAAAGAATTCACTTCATTAATATTTCACACCATAAAAGAGATTTCTTTTGTTTTGGCTAGGAAATTTCTAAATATCAAAAAAGGAGGGATTTCAAAGATTTTACATCCATAATATTTCACATCATAAATAATTTTTGAAATTAGAACTTAACTTTTATTTCAATATTAATTTTGAATATGCTTCATTTTTAAATGATTTTTTTGATGTGTTTGTCGTAATTAACATATTACCTAATTTGATGGATAATTTAATTCAGGGTCTTATTAGAGGATCACTCATATAAGTTGTAACAACAAGCACAAAATAAAATAAAGGTGCGCGGAAAGCATGAACAATACATATGTGAACAACATAAAATTAAAGTGCGATGCAGGTTGAATCAATTCTCCCAGGGTTGAAAGAGCTCAACCTCGTTGAGACTGATGTGGCCTGCAACTAGGATTTACAAACGTCTAATTGGCACTGCTCGGTTACCATCGTGCTGCTGGACCAAGAACTGAGTAAACTCCACCACAATAAGTCTGAAAATGAAATGTGTTGTGGTAGATAGTGGGGCAAAGGAAGGATCCTTCGTTGCAGCCCATGACATGTAGGGGAACTCCCGTCCATGAAAATTGCAAGAAACAAATCTCCTTCAAAAAATTATAATCCCCGGTGATAAAATCAACCATGAAATTATAGTTTTTCGAATATGCTCGCAAACTATTAGGCATAATATTTAAATGGGGTTGTTATAGGCAAACCAGGTTTGGTTATTAGCAGTTCAAAAAAATCAGTTGAAATGAAATAGATGCTTTTTTAAAAAAGGACGTGTTTTCATAGCAAACCATACCCAACCGAGCAAGCCCTACAGTTCCATTGCTTGCCTGCGCTATTAGCATTCCGCCCGCTTGAACGCCACCATTAATGAGCTCTTCAAGGAGTGAAACCTCGACAAGCTCGTTGATGGCTTCAAGAACGTGTCCGGATCCTACCACTTAGTTCCTTTCTGCTAAATACGATGTGCCCTCGCTGCAGACTTCTCCAAACTTGCTGCAGTGACAAGCCTTCAGGCCACGCCTGTTCAGTGACTTCCCTTAAATAACCGATGGCACTCTCTGCTTCCACAGCAAAGGATTAATCATAAGGTAATTATGGCATATGTTCTTCATATTAATTACTCTATCATTTTTTTGAGTTTGGTTCATAATCATACCTATATTGTCGTTCAGCAGACAAAAGTATAGTCTTGCAAGCTATTTCTTCTTCTCTGCCTCTTGATTATAGCTTCTTTGTTAAATTTCTTACTCTGTGACTACCATCTGAACAACTCTGGATTTATTTGCTACAATGTTCCAGTAATTGATGGTAATTCCAAATGACTGCTTCAGTTGTTCCTCTCTCACTCTTTAATTATGGTATTATCAATTTGTCTAAGCTTGTCATTTTCTACATACTTTTGTGTACAGAATGCTTTGTGTTAAGAAGAAATGAAAAAACCCATGTTTTGAGCCCATGTACATTCTCTTTAGTCCCACATCATAGGATTGGAGTTTTCTCCTCCTCTCTCTTCCTATATATATGTATGCATACATGTACAACTGAATATACAAGTATGAGAAATTAATAAAATTTTGGATTGTTTTTCTCTCTCTTGGCTCTTCTTTAAATGGTATCAGAGCTATCGGTCTCTCCTAGCTCTGCTCTGGGCGGTTAGCATTCTGCTAACCGAGGTCTCCTTCCCTCTGTCCACCTGTGGTCTCTTTCTGCCTCCTGCGGTTTCCCTTTTTCTACCTGCTGCCCTCTCCCCGTGGATCCACTCCTTCCTTTAGCCCCCCCTGTTTCTTATAGTTGTTCCTGGGCCCCATGCAAGTCGTGAACTCCTTCTGTTCACTAGTCGAGTACTCCTACTCGCGAACTGCTTCTCTCCGTTGTTCGTCGTGGACTGCTTCTCTTTAATCGCTGCGGACCGGTTCTCTGCTGTTAGTCGCGAACTCCTTCTGTTCGCTAACGCGTACTCCTACTTGCGAACTGCTTCTGTCCGCTATTCTCCGCAAACTGCTTCTCTCCGCTGTTCGCCGTGGGCTGCTTCTCTTTGATCGTTGCGGACTGGTTCTCTATTTTTAGTCGTGATCTCCTGCTCGCCGCGGACTGGTTTTCCTATTCGTCGCGGTCTGCCAAACTTCTCGCAGACTACCCTCTCTAGTCGCGGCCTTTTCTACTCACGGCCTTCTCTAGTCGCAGCTTCTCAGTTGTGCTTCCCGCTTGTGTTGGCCGCTTGACCGTAGCTTGCTCTTACTGCCCGACCTTTCTTTGCGGTTCGCCGGCCTCGTCTCCTCTAGCCGCTGCAAGATCTCAGGTCGTCTGCCCCCTGCGAACTCTCTCTTATCGGTTGCTCTTTCATGCCACTCTCCTCTATTCGCCAGGCCGCCCCTGCTCCAAGTCGCCCTCTTCTATTTTCCAGGCCGCCCAGTCTCCTCGCCCGACCTTTGCCACTGCGCGCTCTCCTAACCGCTGCAAGCTGCGATCTCCTGCCATTGTGAGCTCTTCTAACCGCTTCCTGCTGCGATATTCGCTAGCTGCTGAGAGCTCTGCCCGCTGATAGCCCCTTTGCGGCCTGTCCTCCTCTGTTCGCCAGGCCGCCTTCCACTCTCTTGTCGCCATGGACTCAACAGTTGTCTCTTCTCTTCCTGCTTATGCCGTTGTTCCTTCTCCTAAAGTTCGTGATGAACTTCGGATCACCACCATCTCTCTCGGCGGGAAACCGAATTTTGTAGAATGGGTGCACTCTATTCATCGCGTTCTTCATACTAAAGGTCTTCTTAATCATCTTACTCGGGATGCTCCTACTGTCCCCGCTGACGAATGGATCCGTAATGACGGTCGGGTCCAATCTTGGATCCTCAATTCCATGGATACCGAGCACTACCGCATGACCATGTATCATGAGACGGTCAAAGCGATGTGGGAGGAGCTTCACTCTCTCTACTCTGGCAAAGACAGCTTACTGCATTTGTTTGATACCATCTCTGGGCTTTAAACTCTGGATCCCGGCATAACGGGCGATTTGACCTCCTTTGTTGCCAAGGCCAAAACTCTGGTGGAGGCCTAGATACAACATCAACCTACCTCCACAGATCTCGGTATGCAACGGGCACAAAAGAAAGTTGTTGGGATTGCTATGATGATGACTCGCGTTCCTCCCTATCTTCATAGTGTCAGGGCTCAGATTCTTTCCTCATCCACAACACCCTCGCTGTCTGATGTCTGTTCTATGTTGCTAAAGGTTACACCACCATCTGAGGTCCCAGGAAATTTCTCTCCAGCTCTCCTCCAGCAGCCCCTTTTACCTATTCCTCCTCCATCTCATGGATCTTCAGCTTGAGGAGGTCGCCACACGTCTCGGAGATGAGGACGTGCTGGGCGCTCTGCTCTTAAAGGTACTTACTGTGGTCGAGAAGATCATCTTGAAGCCACTTGCTACCGCAAGCATGGTTTGCCTCCACACCTTATTGTTTCTACTACATCTGCTCCTCCTCCCAATGGTACCACTCCACAGGATTCCGACTCTTCTACCCGGCAAGACATCAACGCTCTCCGCACCCAGCTTCAATAGCTCCAAGGCGTTATCTGGCGCTCGTCTGACTCTATTGCGTCTTTTTCCACTGAAGGTATATCCTGTCTCTCCCATAGCCCCCACTGGATTGTGGACTCGGGTGCTACTCACCACATTACCTCCCAGAAACCACCTCAGTACATACAATCAGCTTATCCCAAGTTCATCATTGTAGCAAATGACGACACCACTCCGGTCTCTGGCCCTGCTGATCTTCGGCTTACCCCCACTCTCCTTCTATCCTCGGTTCTTCATGTTTCAGAGTCCCCCTTCAATCTATTGTCAATTAGTCACCTTAATCAGGAACTTGACTGTTGTATAACCTTTTCTCCTTCCTCTTTTGTTGTGCAGGATTGCCGAATGAGGAGTACAATTGGTAAAGGACGGCTGTCAAATGGGCTTTATCTCTTGGATGTTCCACCTACCATTCTTTCTCCTGTCTCCACTATTGATTGGCATCACCGCCTTGGGCATGCTCTCCTCCCTATTCTCAAGAAGGTTCTTCCTAATGTCTTATTGCAAAAGTTTACTTGTCAATCATGTATCTATGACAAACAACATCGTACTACTTTCCCTCTTACATGTACTCGCAGTGATACTCCTTTCTCTTTAGGGCATTTTGATATTTGGGAACCCTATAAAATCCCTAGTATTTTTGGATATCGCTACTTAGTTATTTTTATTGATGATTACTCGCGTCTCACCTGGTTATATCTACTTCATGATCGTACTGAACTGACATCTGTTTTTCGTACTTTTTTTTACCAAGACGTGTACGCAATTCTCGACTACGTTAAAAATCATTCACACAGACAATGCTCGTGAATATACTAGTCGCACCTACTCAAATTTATGCATCGAGTTCGTCATTAGACATCAAACCTCGTGTGATTATAGCCTCCAGCAAAACGGTGTGGTCGAGCGGAAAAATCATCACCTCCTTGATGTCGCCTGGTCCCTTATGTTTCAAATGCAGGTGCCCACAGAATACTGGAATTTTGCAGTTTCTACTGTTTGTCATCTCATCAACCACATGTCCTCCGTGCTCGACTTCACATCTTTGTTTAGTCTCCTCTTTCCTTCCAAGTCTCCGTTCTACCTCACACCTTGTGTCTTTGGCCGTGTATGTTATGTTCGCATTCTTGGTCTGGCTACTGACAAGCTAGCTGCTCGCGCCACCAAATGTATGTTCGTTGGCTACTCTCGCATTCAGAAAGGTTATGTTTGTTACTCTCCTACCGATGGCAAGCTGATCGTTTTGGCGGATATAACCTTTCTTGAAGATCAACCATTCCACTCCTCTCCTTCCACACCGTCTCTAGCTTTTCTTGTTGCTCGTCCCGCCGTCCCTGTCACGACTCTGTCTATCCCGCCTCTTTCTTCACCGCTCTCGACGCCTGCTCTACCTACACCACCTCCACCACCTTTTCATGTCTATTCTCATCGTTCGTCCAAGACTGGTCCCCTAAGGCAACTCCCTTCTACCAATGCCCTCTCGCGGCCCGCTGATCCAGCATACACTTCTATGGATCATCTATTGACGAATTATGTATCACTACATCGCCTCTCCGTCACTCCTAAAATTTATCATCTCTCTTTTCTCTATTTCTATTCCTAACTCTGTGCAGGAAGTTCTTCAACACCTAGGGTGGCGGGCAGTCATGGATGACGAAATGACTGTCCTCTGGGCTAACTAGACCTGGGATCTGATTCTTCTTCCTCCCGTCCAGTCCTGTGTCAGTTGCAAGTGGGTCTTTGTTATCAAACATGTTGCAGATGACATTATTGACCGCTTAAAAGCTCGCCTCGTGGCCCGGGGATTCACTCAGCAGCAAAGTCTTGATTATGATGAAACTTTCTCCCTGATCGCCAAGTTAAATACCGTTCGGGTCCTGATTTCCTTGGCAATGCATTGTAAGTGGCCCTTACATTAGTTAGATATTAAAAATGCTTTTTTCAATGGCGATCTCCAAGAAACGGTTTATATGCATCAACCTTCCGGGTTTGAGACCACGGGGGAGTCTCGTGTATGTCATCTCCGGAAGTCTATATATAGTCTCAAACAGTCCCCTCATGCTTGGTTTGAAAAATTCAGTAAGATGGTTCGGGAAGTTGGGTTTACGCGGAGCTCGACTGACTTCTCCTTCTTCACCCGTCATCAACCAACATGCACTGTGATTCTCCTTGTGTATGCTGATGATATTATAATTACGTGCGACGACTCCAAAGGATACAACAAATCAAACAACATTTAAACTCAGCATTTCAGAAGAAAGACATGGGAAATCTTTGATACTTACTTGGGCTTGAGGTTGCAAGACGACCTGATGGTCCTGTCCTATCCCAACGAAAGTACTGTATTGATCTTCTTCAAGATATTGGCTACTCAGGGTGTAAACCTGCGGACACCAATATGGATGTAAATCACAAGATTTTTGTACATGGTTCGAATTCTGACTCATTGCTTACAAATCCCGAGTACTATCGACGCTTGGTGGGGAAGCTAATTTATCTTACGGTTACACGACCGGATATCTCATTTGTTGTGGGGGTTGTGAGTCAATTTATGCATGCTCCTCGGACATCGCATCTCCAATCCGACGAGCGCATTCTCAGATATTTGAAGACTGCTCCGGGATAAGGACTCGTTTACAAATCATCTACCTCTCTATCTCTTGTTGCATATTCTGACGCTGACTACGCGGGTTCTCTTGATGATAGGCATTCTAAAATTGATTTTTGTACATACTTCGGTGGACACCTCATTACCTGGCATAACAAGAAGCAGACTGTTGTTGCTCGTTCGTCTGCTGAAGTCGAATACAGTGCTATGACAGCTGTTATATCTGAGCTAACCTGGCTTGAAAGTCTTCTACATGATTTGGGACTAAAACTCTCATCTCCAACAACCTTGTTTTGTGACAGTCAAGCAGCTATATATATTGCCAAGAATCTCATATTCCATGAAAGAACCAAGCATATTGAAGTTGACTGTCACTTTATTCGGGAATAAGTTCAATCAAAGAAGTTATAATTAGAACATGTTCCTGCTAAAGGGCAAGTTGCTGACATTCTAACTATAGCCCTTTCTCGACCACTATATCACCGGTTCTTATCCAAGCTTGGCGCCTACGACTTGTATGCTCCAGCTTGTGGGGGAGTGTTAAGAAGAAATGAAAAAGCCCAATAGGAAAAGGCCATGTTTTGAGTCCATGTACATTCTCTTTAGTCTCATATAATAGGATTGGAGTTTTCTCTCATCTCTCTTCCTATATATATGTATGTATACATGTACAAGTGAATATATAAGTTTGAGAAATTAATAAAATTTTGGATTATTTTTCTCTCTCTACTCTTCTTTACACTTTGCAATGGATATGTTTTTTGTAGGTTTCATCTGCTACTGTTGGTGTTAACTGTTAAGTAAACTGATGTACTTTTTCAGGATGAAGAATAAATGAAAACAGTTTATTTGTGAAGTCACTCGACCATCTGAGGGAAAAACCTTACGAGGAGAATTGCAGGCGAAGATCATTTATATGGATCTTATAAAGAACGAATGCACTCCAAATAGAGGGACCTTCATGGCTCAGATACCGAGAATTTCTGAGGCGACGGATTTTGACTTTGCTCTTGAGTTGTGCAAGAAGAGCCTGAACCGGAGATGCTCTCCATGTTCAAAGATTTTGCAGGCAGTGGTGGACGGGTTGGCTAAGAATTCTAAAGCGGATGAGGCAAAAAATGTCAAAAAAAAGATCGATGATTTTGCATGGTTTGCTAATAACAAATGTGCTATGCTAATAGCTATTAGCAAAAATGAAAGTTTCATAATAGCCAATCGTGGTTTACCTATAACAATCCCCTATCTAAAGGATCAAAAAAGATCAGATCATCAAAGAGACGAGAATCAAAAGACGGGAGAGAATGAAGATAAAAGAAGAAAGATAGGGAGTAAGACCAATCGATTTGTGGAATCAATAAATCATATCGTATCATACACTTTTCTACCAATCACCTATGAGCGTCTAATAGAACAAGATCAACTACCCCAATATATCACCCGATAGAATCTGACTACAACAACAGAACCCATATAGTCCCCAATCATTGGGGGTATGGGCGGGGGAAGATTAGAAACACACCAAACCTTTAGCACTATGCACAAAGTAGTTTCTCTTAGAGGAGAAAGACCTAACCTTTAACAATAAATGCACAAAGTGGCTACTCAAAGATACCACTGAAATAGTGGCCCCCTATACCGTCACATTTGCTGCGGAATCATGGCCTCAAATCAAAGTCAAAGACATCAGAGAGGGCAGACCCAAGAATCCATTTTGATTTATGTGCACATAACCATGCTTCCTTCATTCAGCATCCAGAGCATTGACCTTGCACAATAGAATATGACTAACGTTAGAAAATTTATTATTGATCCCAAATCCAACATTTAAAATTTTCCGGAGAAATCATTTCAAACATGTCGCTATGAGGAGTGAAAATTCAAGTGATCGTTACTATCCTCCCAATACAAATTTTCCTAAATAGATATTTATTTGATGATAAAGTTCGTTGTGCGTGTTTAGACACAAAGGACCATGGGATAAAATTAGAGTGTGATCACCAAATACAAAGTCAATACAAGGTGATGACTCCAGTGATAATAAAATGCAGACGTCAAGCATAATGTCTACGGGATCATGGGTGTTCAGCTGTAGTGGACTAGGGGAGTCAAGAAATGCGGAGATCTAATCTGCGTCATCTAAGATGAGTGACACGTCGCTAGCAAGTTCTTCTTCCTATAGCAGAAACTCTGGAAGAAACTCAATGATTAGAGGTTGTAATGCAGTGGGGGCAAGTGAAGTCACAATTTCAGTCGAGATGATAGGATGAGGACGAAAGAGCACTCCTTCTGGAAGTTGGGGCTCGGGAAGAATCTCCACGACTAAAGGGAGTGTATGGAGAAGATAGGTGGGACCACGATGCTCGAGGGAGTTGTAGGACAAGGGGAATCTATGACCATAAAAAAGGGGGCAATGGAGAGATTAGGAAGACTATTAGTAGACCAAAACTCGAACTCCGCTCCACGGGCCATGCTTCAAACTTCTTCTAAATTGTGATAATTGTGCAACTCTAGTTGGTTCCGAATGGAATAGTGTAACCCGTGCAAATAACGGGACACAACCATCACATCGCCCTCTTAAATACCTATCCTAGACCGAAGGACTAGAAATTCGTTAGCGTATTCATCCATTGATAGACCCCTCTATTGTAAATTATGAAATCTATAATACATAGTTTGAAGGTAGTCGGGTGAAACATAGTGTTTGCACAACTCCATTTTAAACTCAAGCTAGGTAGTGATGTGAGGCAACCATAACATCTCTCATGCCTTCGAGTTGTTTCCACCAATTTAATGCGGGTCCCTTAAGCATACGAGGCACATACTCAACTTGCCTAATCATGGGTATCTAACTGCAACTCATGAAATATTTCATGTTATGACACCTGTCTAAGCATCATCAGGTCTTAGACGTCCATAAAAATTGCTCGAGTGTGTGCTCCAAGCATTTAGGCTTAGTGTTCTCATCATGTCATGATTGTTCATGAGACTGAGTGTTGGTATTTGAGTTGTGGAACCCTTTTAGACCGTGTTTTATATTAGTGGTGAGAGATACTATCATTTTTGAAAAAAAAAATTATTTGAGAATTTAAATCTCCCGCGCAACTCTCTAAATCTACACGATTTTCCATTTTTTTCTAAATACTTAAATATTTAAATAGTTGAATATTTAAATGAGAAAATATTCAAGTTAAAATATTTGAGATAATTAAATATTTTTTTACTTAGTTAAATCATTTATTTAATGAGAGATAATTTTTTTAACTCAAAAAAGCACGATAAATTTTTTTAAAATATAAATCCTAATTGAAAATGTTTTTTTTTACTTAAAGATCCAAATTTTTTAAAATCTAAACTTTAAAACTTAAATTATAGTTTTTTTTGTACTAAAAGGGTAAATAATTTAAGAGTGTTGGAAAGCATCAATAGATCATTCATAATTATTTACATGAAGGAGACCTCTATATATAGAGGGAACACCGGCTACATAAAAGGCTACATATATCATAAAACTTAAATATAATCTAACACTCCCCCTCAAGTTGGGCGAGTGATGTTGATCATGCCCAACTTGTCCACAATCATGCTAAATAAGTTCCCAAGCAATCCTTTTGTGAGAATGTCAGCTAGCTGCCTGTTGGAGGGCACAAAGGGAGTACACACAATCCCTTTCTCAATGTTTTCCTTGATAAAGTGTCTATCCACCTCGATATGTTTCGTCCGGTCATGTTGGACGGGATTGTGTGCGATACTGATGGCAGACTTGTTGTCACAATATAGCCTGATGGGTCCATCCTCCGAAAGACCAAGATCACACATCAAGGCCCGAAGCCATAGGCCTTCGCAAACACCCTGAGCCATGGCTCTGAACTCGGCCTCAGCACTGGAGCGTGCCACAACTTGTTGTTTCTTGCTCCTCCACGTAACAAGGTTGCCTCCAATGAGGGAACAATATCCGGATGTGGATCGCCTATCGTCCACGGACCCTGCCCAATCAGCATCAGTGTAGACTTCAACTTTTAGATCGGTATTGGGGGCAAACAGAATACCCATTCCTGGTGAAGACTTGAGATACCGTAGAATTCTGAGAGCCGCATCCATGTGTCGGGTCTTAGGAGCATGCATGTATTGGCTCACGACACTCACGGCATAGGAGATATCTGGGCGAGTATGGGACAAATATATCAACCTCCCCACTAATCTTTGGAAACCAGAGATATCTTCAATGTTCTCACCATCATCCCGCCCCAACCGGTGGTTTGCTTCAATCGGAGTGTCAGCCGGTCTGCATCCGCTCATCCCCATTTTTGCAAGGAGATCTAAGGTGTACTTTTGTTGAGAAATGAAGATCCCCTGTTTAGATCTGGCAACCTCGATGCCCAAGAAGTACCTGAGTTTTCCCAGGTCCTTGACCTCAAACTCTCTAGCTAGTTTCTGTTTCAGAATTTGAACTTCTTCAACATCATCACCTGTTATGACAATATCGTCAACATACACAATGAGAGCAGTAATCTTTCCAAGTCTTCGTTTGATGAATAGGGTGTGGTCCGCATTGCTCTGATAATATCCAAATGAGACCATAGCCTTGTGAAACCGCCCAAACCAAGCTCTGGGGGACTGTTTTAACCCATATAAGGCCTTTAACACTTTACACACTTTCCCTGCAGTACCAACTGGAGTAAGACCCGGAGGGGTAGACATATAAACCTCTTCCTCCAAGTCACCGTGGAGGAAGGCATTCTTCACATCAAGCTGTAATAGGTCCCAATGTTTGCAAGAGGCAACAGAAAGTAAGACCCTGATTGTGTTCATTTTTGCCACCGGGGCAAACGTCTCCTGATAGTCGATGCCATGGGTTTGAGTATAACCCCGTGCAACCAACCTTGCCTTGCATCTTTCAACAACTCCTTGTGGGTTCTGTTTCACCGAGAACACCCATTTACACCCAACAACTTTCTTGCCATAGGGAAGGGGAACTAAATCCCAAGTATGGTTCTTCTCAAGAGCCTGCATTTCCTCAACCATCGCCTCTCGCCACACAGGGATTGTAAGGGCCTGTTGCCATGATACAGGTATAGTGGCAGTAGAAAGAGAGGAGACAAAAGACATATAGGAGGTAGAAAGAGAAGCATAAGAAACATAATTTGATAAAGGATGCCGAGTACAAGACCGGATACCTTTTCGAAGGGCAATTGGGAGGTCGGAAGGCCCTGAGTCAGGTTCCACTGACTGTTCTGGAAGCATGGCAGGGACCTGTGTACTTGGTCTCGTGATGCGCCGAGTATAAACCTGCAAGGTCGGGGGTGAAGGAGGAACCGTAGGGGAGGAGCTCACCACTGGGATAGAAGGGCTCACTTCCACTTCCATTGGTAGAGTCTCCCCCTGAAGTGAGGGATACGGAGGTGGAACGGGCAGGGAGATGGAGTCTCCCCCTGAAGAGGGGGAAGCAGGGAGAGGGTAGTAGGACTCAGATTCACGGAATGTGACGTCCATACTGACAAAAACTTTCCTGGTAGGTGGGTGGTAACACTTGTAACCTTTCTGCGTAGGAGAGTAACCAATAAAGACACACCGGAGAGCACGAGGATCCAGTTTGGAGGGGCGTGGTTGGTGTATGTAAACAAAGCAAACACAACCAAACACCTTAGGAGGAAGCCGAGTAGGGGGCACCCGAAGAGTATCAAGGGGGGTAGACTTCCCAAGGACGCGCGTGGGCAGACGATTGATGAGGTAAGCAGCAGTCATAACAGCGTCTCCCCAATAGAATTTTGGGAGATGCATGGTAGATAGGAGACATCGAGCCACCTCCAGAAGGTGGCGATTTTTTCGCTCAGCGACCCCATTTTGTGCGGGGGAATAAGCACAAGTGGTCTGGTGGAGAATGCCGTTATCGGCAAGGTAAGCCTCAAACTGCGAATCAATGTATTCGCGGCCATTGTCACTGCGAAGAATTTTAATCTTGGAGTGAAATTGAGTGTAGACCATACTATGAAAACGTCGAAAGACAGAGAAGACATCATTTTTTCGATTTATCAAGTACAACCATGTAGTACGAGAGAAACAATCTATAAAAGTAACAAACCACTCACAACCAGAAATGGACGGAACACGGCATGGACCCCAAATATCAGTATGAATAACAGCAAAAGGAGTAGAACTAGGCAACGAAACATTTGTAAATGAAGAACGATGATGTTTGTTAAGACTACAGTCATCACACACGAAAGCATCAAAAACAGCAGTAGACAAAGCAGGAAATAACAACTTCATAACAGAGATAGAGGGGTGTCCCAGGCGACAATGCCAGGAGTACAAAGGGTGAGTGGTGTTGGAGTAAAGTGCCGTAGTAGGAGGAGCAGCATCAGAGTCCAGAACATAGAGGCCATCCACCATGCTACCAGAGCCAATCACCTTCCCCGTCGTCAGGTCCTGAAAGACACAAGAAGAAGGAAGGAAGGTAACTGAACAATGCATGGAGTTAGTTAAATGGCTAATTGAAAGGAGGTTACGAGTAAAGGTGGGAACATGAAGGACAGAGGACAAAGTGAGCGATGAACAGGGGATGGTACCCTTGCCAGCAATAGAGGCAAGAGAACCATCGGCAATGCTCACTTTATCTCGTCCAGAAAGAGGAGTATAGGAAACAAAACCTGTGGAGGACCCGGTCATATGATCCGTGGCCCCCGAGTCAATGACCCATTGAGTGGAAGACGGAGAAACGGCAGAATGGGCACCTGGCAATCCCGTGTGCGCGTAAGAGGACGAGGCTGAGGAAGACGGCTCAGTAGACATTCCCTGCATCATACGTCGGAGGGCCAACATTTCATCCGCAGAAAAAACACCAGGAGGGGCAGAGACATCAGCACCCAAGGGAACAGCAGAGGCATCGGGAGCAGCATCAGTAAAGTGGGCCGCCCGGGGCGGAGCAGCATAACGACCCGAGGGACGTCCAGAACCTCGACCTCCACGAGGTGGAGCCCCTCCCCTGGGGTTTGGGAAACCATGAAGCCTGAAGCAGGTATCCCGAGTGTGGCGGGTCTTGCCACAATAATCACATAGAAGATGATCCTTATCAGGATTCTTCAGCCTGAAATCCCGGGGTGGCCGAGTACCAAGAAGAGAGGGGGCGGTAGCGGCCAGAGCAGATCCTTCCGACACCGAGTCTGGTAGAAGGGTCTGGCGACGATCAAACTCCTGCTGAACGATGCTGTAGACCTCAGGAAGAGAAGGTATCGAAGGCCGGCCCATGATCTGGTCAAAATCCCGATGCAAGCCATGAAGAAATTCGAAGATGCGATTACGGTCATCCCTGGTTCGAACCATCGCCTCATCAATAGGACTGACAAAGACTAAAGGATCAAAATGATCATACTCCTGATAAAGCTGTGTAAACTCTAAATAGTATGGGGAAGGTGGTCGGTCACCCTGCCGAAGTAAGCTGATGCGGCGCCGCAACTGAAATATCTGGGCAGCACTGCCACGGCGGGAGTAAGTAGACTCCGCACGACGCCAAATATCGGCGGCAGTAGCGAGAAATAGGTAGTTGCGGGCGATGGACTCCTGCATCGAGTTGATAAGCCAAGACATAACCAAGGAGTTCTCCGATTCCCACTGCTGCCAGTCGGGAGAAGTAGGATCTGGTTCCTTTGTTTGGCCCGTGACATAGCCAAAGAGACGCCGACTTTTGAGCGCCAGAGTAATGGAACGGGACCAAGAGAGATAGTTACAATCATCGAGGCGAATAGTAGTAATCTGAGGAGTATTATGGTCGGTGGTTCCACGGAAACAAATTGACGGAGGAGGGCCACCGGAACCAGGAGCCGGAGCAACGGCGGTAGAAAGAGCCGGAGAATCCGCGCCATTAGAACCCATTGTGCAGGAACAGAAATCCCGCAGGGAAGGAAGACCGGAAGAGAAATCCGGAGGGAAGAAGGCAGCCCAAAGGTTAGGGCATCAAGGGATTAATCGTAGAGAGACGAAAAAATCCACCCATAGAGAGGCATCAGGAAGAAATAGTGGCGCCGAAAGGAGTAGAAGACAAGCACTTCATTCCCGGCGCCAGAGGAGGAGAAGCGACTGCGGGCTGGAGCTGTCGGGCGGCGGAACTGGAGCTGTCGGGCGCGGAGAAGCGACTGCGGGCTGCGACTGGAGCTGTCGGGCTGCGATACGGAGGCGGAACTGCGGCGCGGAGAAGCGACTGCGGGCTGCGGGTGCGGAAGACGGAAGGGCGAAGGCGGAGACGCGCGATGCGAGCTGTCGGGCGGAAGGCGGAAGGGCTGCGGGTGCGGAAACGAAACGGCTCGGGGTTTTAGGGTTCCTCTGATACCATGTTAGAAAGCATCAATAGATCATTCATAATTATTTACATGAAGGAGACCTCTATATATAGAGGGAACACCGGCTACATAAAAGGCTACATATATCATAAAACTTAAATATAATCTAACAAAGAGCAAATAGATTTTTTTGTTCTTGAGAGAGAAAACATCTAAAATTATTTGAAATAACTCTAAAGTTTTTAAAAGTCCACTTTTTTAATGAGAGTTTTTTTAAATAAAAAACATTAAAGGTAAACTCTTTTTTTGGACACTTTTTAAACAAAACAAAAAAAAACAAAAGAACATGAGAGAGAGAATTTTTTATTTATTTAAAGGATTGACTAATTTACATGAGTGACTTAAAACTCAAATTGATGTAACCAAAAATGACAATTTGAATTTAAATAATGAATCTGAGATCATTTTGAATTTAATAACAAAGCTCAACTCCACAGACAACAAATTGAGTTAATTAAATCAAATGTTGCATAAGACACGCACACGGGCTTAACCATCGAACGTAATTATCAACATAATAAATTATCCACTAGTGTAAGAGAATTCGAACTATGGAGTTTTTCAAAGTTTTGACAAATAAGAGTGAAAATTAGGGCAAACAAGCTCTGAAAATTTAGATCAACTAAATAAAATACAAAAATGAGTAATACCAATAAGCAAACGAGAGAGTAGTATACCATCCGCTCGTAGGTGTAGGCGAATAATTTCTAGGGTTCAAGACGCGGGAATGGTGGCTAAGAGGGTTGTGGGGAGTATTATCTGTTTGGCGATGGAGATCCAAGGAATCAAATATTGTCGTCGAACTTCTATAGGAAGGTCACAGGTTCTGACGAAAGATTCATCAAAGACAATAGGAACGAAGAGAATAGGTTGTCAGCGCTCATGGAGGTGATCGCCGACGATGTTGGGTTGTGGAGGGGGAATGTTGGCTGGCAAGGAGGGACAAAACTTGTACGACTGGAGATTGGGCTGGACTTCCGAAACAGAGAGAGATTTCTCTATTTTGATTAGTTCAAGTTTTTTTGTGGGGGAGTGGTAAGGCAAACACGGGATGAACTCGTTAAATGCACACCTAAATGCAATGACGTGAGTGAAAGTGCACGAGTAGTCCATTACAAAATAATAACGATTAATTAATTATTTTAAATGAATAAATAGGGCACATGCAGTTGCAATTAATTACTTAAGGAGAACACAATATCAAGGTGCAAACGAAAGAGGCACAAGCAATTTAAGCGATCACAGAATATGTCCCGCAAGTTATACAACGACTGAACAAATAGCACAAAAAAATAGAAATCCACCACAATATGAGTCCCATTTAAACAACAGCAAAAGATAAGAACAATATACCACGACTTGCATATGCAGGCGGCGGCGGCGGCGGTTGGCGGGAAGTGAACGGTGTTGGGAGTAGAGCGGGGCTGGTATTGGCTCGGGTGGACTGTAGGGGACGGTTGTAGGGGAGGTGATATGGTGGTGGTCGGCAGCTTGAAGGAGGGAGGGTGGCTGCACAGTGGCCGGTGGAGGAGGAAGAGTGGAATACCCTCTGGCGGTGGTGGACTGGGTGGGGAGTTGAAGGGGTGGCTTTAAATAGCAGTAGGGGGAAGGGGCTCGGGTTGGGTGAGGAAGAGGAAGGCTTACTGTGGGTTTGATAATGTGCAGGGAGGGGCGGGCTTCCGGTGGAGGAATAGGAGGGGCGGCGGAGGTGGAAGTGGGTGGTCCGGCGGTGGAGGAGGTGGATGGCCAGAAGTCCGACAGTGATTGAGAAGGTAGCCGACGGGTGGGGGTAGGAGTAGAGGTTGCCGACTGGGAAGGCCAACAAGATGGGAAGAAAGGGTTGCGGGTTGGACAGGGAGGAGGAGAGGCTTAGGCGGGGCAGGCTTACCGGAGAAGGGGAGAATGGAGGAGGAGGCATTACCGGCGTCGCACTGGAAGGAGGAGAGAAGACGATATCGCACCGCTTGACCGCAGGGTTCGGGATTTTTTCTCCAAACTCACGATGCCCTCCCGAACCGCCGGCTGCCTCTTTAAATAGACCTAATATCAAAACCGTCTGCGGTAACTGCAAACCTTATCAGAAAATAAACCTCCAGATCGGGCGGCTAATACTATTTTGGGCCGATCGGGGCTAAATACACCCCAAAAAAAAAAAAAACATAAAATACGAAAGTGACTAGAAACGATCATCCGGACGCGACCACGGGCTTTGATCGCCTGTCCGGGCAGCAGATCACCGCCTCTTGTGGGAATATATGCGCGTCGGTCGTGGCGCGCCATCAGCTGGTTTTTTAATAAGGGAAAAGAGATTTAGGAAAGAGATTTTTATAAGGAGAAAATCAAAGAAATTTCTTATTTTTGTAGGAAATTTTTAATGACCAAAATAAGAGGGATTTCAAAAAATTTACTTAATATTTCATACCATAAAAGAGATTTCTTTTGTTTTTAGTAGAAAATTTTTAATGATCAAAATAGAAGGAATTTCAAAGAATTTACTCAATATTTCACATCATAGGTAATTTTTGAAATTAGAACTTAATTTTATTTCAATATTAATTTTGAATATGCTTCAATTTAATTGAATTTTTTTGGTGTGCTTACATTAATTAACATATTATCTAATTTGATGGATCATTTAATTCAAGGGATTATTAGACGATCACTCTAATAAGCCATAACAACGAGCGCAAAATAAAATAAAAGTGTGCGGAAAGTATGCAAAATATATATGTGAATAACATAAAAATTAAGGTTACAACATCCAGCCCCTTCCGGCTGCACACCCCTGCCTCCCAGACCCTTCCCCGCTGCAAACCAACACCCTCAGCTCTTCCCCGCTGCAAAACATCACCTCCCAGTCCCCCTTCCTGTCACAGCAACTTCAATCCACCTCTTCACCACCTCCAACCGTGACATCCCAGCTCCTCCCCACTACAAATAACAACCTCCAAGCCCCCAGTAGCAAACAACACCACCCAGCCCCACATCGGCCGCACCCAGCACCTCCACAAAGCTACCCAGCCTCCGCATTCCCCTCTTGTCCATCCCTCGGCTGCTGAACGCCCTTTTCTGTCGATTGAGCAGCTCAAATCAGCCCTAATACTTGTAAATCTTGTAGTTTTGGTTGCATCATTCCTTAGTTTTACACAATGGATGTTTGTATTTCTTAGTGGAACTTAATTCATAATTTTTTTGTCGTTCAAATTAATCAATATATAATGTTGGGTTTGTTTACTTGGTGTTCTAGCTTGTGCACCCCAATCGGGAAAGATCAAAACTCATTTATTTTCATCATAACTGCAAGCTGCTGCGAATTTTGCTAAGTATTTATTGTTTTCATTATTAAATTGCCAATTTGTCGATGCAATATTTGAAGTTGCATTCATTTCATTTCAAACCACACATTAACCACGAGTTTATCTGCCCGTCACTCTTCACTAGGCATTGCGTCTTTAGGTACCGGAACACACACACCGAGCCTACCCTACATCACTACTCCTTCGACGACCAACTACCTTATTCTCATAACTTCTATCTTTTTTCTTGAATTAATGTATTAGTACTTGCTCGCGTTCATCTACATGAATCCTACTTCTATCATAAACCATGCAAGATACTTCACAGAAAAACTATTTTCAATGTCTCAAACATCAACTCCATTACCTTAACAGTCCAGTTCTTGTCAACTAACAAATTTGGTGATTTGAGATCGCGATGAACAATAGTTGGGACACTAGTGTGCAAGCAATTCATTCCTTTGGCCTGCAAAGGAAAAATATGAGTATAAGATAACGGCAAGCATGGAGGTAGAAGAAAAGTAATGAGCATATCCATACGACATCAAGTGCCATTTTGATCCTCCTCTTCTCATCAATTTGGCAATTAGGACGATGAAGAATCTTGTACAAACTTCCTCTGAATGTAAAAACACGCAGATATTACTTTTTTTCTCCAACATAAATTATATGATAAAACACGAATACAAGACAATGACACTTGATCAAAATAATAAAGAAATCATTAATCCAGCCATTACTAGAAACAAATAATTGAGATGAATTCAAATCATATAAGGTCCAATGAACACCCTCACAACACAAACAAAAGAAATGAAGACTGTTTGGATTAAAAAAACCTTCATCAGACAAAGCTCAAATTTTGATGTTTAGCACACATCTTGAGGCAATTAATAAGGATTGTACCGATGCACAATGTGCAATTTTTTACTCAGTCTGGTTGAATCTAAGACACAAACAAGCTTGGAGCATCAACTTGAGTTTGTGGACCATGTAAAGAACGCACAAAGCAAGGGGAAATTGGCATCTTTGATCATGCTTCCAATCGGAGTATGCTAGAAAATTACAAACTAAATGTTGAAAATCAAGCTTATAAAGATGTGAAGGTTACCAGAAGGTGACAACAACACCCGTAATAATTCAATAGATTAACTTGTTGTCGGACTTAGGGTTTAATTTTGAAGAGAGCCAAAGGGCTGTCCATATAAAAGGATTAAGTAAAGCATCGGGAGATTCATCGCAAAACATAAGCCCGCGACTAGAGGTATTTTTTGCTCCCATTTTGTTCATGGTATCAGACCCGTGATCTTGGAACAGCGAACCTTTCGATCGACGTCGTTGCTAAATGCTAACTCATCGACGTTGTTGTTGGGCATTCGCCTGCTAGTCACAAGACATATGCTTGGCTTAGTTTTGGATGGTGAGTCATTTGACTTTGTTGACATTGCCTGCTTTGACAGGAATGAAAGAATCGACATGATTTCTCAGGGCGATGGAGCCTCTTCTTGTTTCGATGGAATTGAGAGGATTTCTCAAAAAGGTGGATTCAACGGAATTCTACTTCGATAGGAACGACGAGATTTTGAGGAATTTTCAATAGTAAAGACGCGATAAATCTTTGAGTACTCTGTTAGACGAGTTATTTCGGATCTCAGTGCGGTGTTCTCAACAGTCAGATTTCCAACCTTAACTGCAAGTTTTTCTATTTCAGACTGATTCTCTGTTGGCTTGCTTCCTCTACTTCCATTTCTTTTCAAATCTGGCAACCCTGTCTCTTTTCTATCGTTTAGGGTTGTGGGCTGGTGCTTTTAGTTATTTTTTATCCTTTGTGGTTTATTATTGATGGATATAGAAAATAGCAAAATTCACAAGTTTGAGCTCGAGCTAATTATTTTGAGCTTAAGCTCAACAAGCTCGTATTGCATGGATCGAGCTTGAGCTCGAGACCAATATATTAAGCTTGAGTACGCTTGAGTTGCTTATGAGCTTTCTTGCTCATGAGCCGCATTTGCTTTATATTCATATAAAAAAACTTCAATAAAAAGCTCGTGAGCTGATGAACAAAAAATGTGAGCTAAAGCTTGAGTCGCAATCGAGCTCGAGCTCAACAGATTCGAACTCAAGCCAAGTGTTTTAGTTGTACTATTTGCAAAGTGTAATTAAACTCAATGGATGGAATTATCTGCAATGGGCACAATCATTCCATATTTTTTTTGGAAATAGCATAAGACTAAGATTCATCCCATGTTCAAGATCTCCTAAAATCGATGTCTCCTATGAGGGAGAATGAAAAAATCTAATTGTTATGGATTGGATTCTCAATTCCATGGAAGCAAATATTTACAGTCATTTCTTATTTTATAAGAGAGATGTGGTGTTAGGGCAAGGAAAAGGGAGAGGAGGGGGAAGAGACATTAAAAGGGGAAGAAAGGGAAATGAGAAACAAGATTTCCAATTACTTTAAGCATGCTAAAATATAATAGTTCTCCGGCTTATATATTTGTCGGGCTCAACATAACGAATCCAAAACATAAAATATACCCAAAATATAACAGATACAATAACACCACTCGACACATATTGTCATGGCTGGCATGTTACACGCGTCGTGCTCACGGCGTCGACACACCCGCCACACTGGCGATCACCCTTCGCCCCCATCCACTCCGTCGGTGTCTGTAACAATTCCGCCCTTTGGGAAATTTGTTTTGTCCTTAAGGCAGAAGTCTGGGAACTGGTGTCGCATATCCGCTCGACCCACCCATGTTGCCTCCGAGAGTGGGCGATCCTACCAAACCACTAAAACCTGCTCCAATGGCTGCTCTGCGCGGAGAATTGTGCGCGCGCCCGTAATGCGTTGGGGAAGGAACACTGATGGGATGGCGCTGGATGACGGCGGAGGAAGCGCCTCCTTGATTGGGTGATCCTCAATCACCCGCTTGAGCTGCAAGATATGGAACACTGGATGAATGCGGCTCTACGGAGGTAGGCGAAGGTGATACGCCAAAGTGCCCCCCCAGGCTAGGATCTCAAAGGGGCCGTAAAACTTGGCCACCAACTTGGAGTGAGTCCGCGGGGTAACCGTCACCTGGCGGTGTGGACGGAGCTTGAAAAATACAGAATCACCCTCGGGGAACTGGACGTCGCGCCGATGGCGGTTGGCGAAGGCCACAATCCAATCTTGGGCGCGCTGGAGGTGCTGGCCCAGCAGACGGAGCATGGCATCACGGTCGCAGAGGAGGTCGTCCATGGCAGCTACCACGCATTCTCTCGGAACAGCCTGTGTGAGGATGGGTGGAGGCCTACAATAAATTTCCATGAATGGTGTGGAGTCGGCGCTGGAGCGGAAAGGCATATTGAAGGGGTATTCGGCACAGGAGAGCCACTCGGCCCAAGCACACAGGTGATCACAAACAAAACAACGCAGATAGGTTTCTAGGCATCGATTTATGACTTCGAATTGTCCGACCGTCTACGGGTAGTCGTGTCCAAAAAGCCTGATCGAGCCGGGTTAGGACCGGGCCGATCGGGCCCGGGCTTTTTGCCAACCGACCGGGCCAGGCACGGTCCGCCTCTGAAAAAGGGGCCCGATAAGGCCCTTCGGGCCAGGTCGGGCCCGGGCCGGCCTGATTTCCCAACAAGCGGGATTAAAATCCCGGCTATTAATCCCGCCTAAATAGGCAAGATTTTAATCCCGCCTGGATTAGGCGGGATTATTAGGAGGGATTAAAATCCCGCCTAAATCCGGGATTTCCAATAGGAAATCCCGCCAGGAGGCGGGACCAGGAGGCAGGATTTCCCGTCGACCCGGGTGCCAGGCCCAGGCTAGGCCCGGCGCTCGGGCTTTGCCCGGCCTGGCCCGGGCCGAGCACCAGGCCGGGTAACCGGCTAATATGGGGGGCCTGGTAAGGCCACCAATCCCGGCCTTGGCCCGGGCCGGGCCTAGCTGGGCTATTCCGGGTCGGGCCTAGTCAGCTATTCCGGGTCGGGCCTAGTCAGGCTTTTCGGGCCTGGTCTTTTTGAACACCACTATCTATGAGTGGTATGTTATACTCATCCGAAATTGCGTCTCCTGCATCTTGAACAGCACCTACCAGAACGAACTCAGGAAAAGGGAGTCGTGGTCACTCACAATGGAGCGAAGGAACCCATGGAGGCTTACCACCCCGTCAACAAAAGCATCGACCACTCTGAAAGCCTTGAACGGGTGATGGAGCGGAATGAAATGAGCATACTTGGACAAGTGGTCCACGACCACCAATATGCAATCCCATGTCTTGGAGCGGGGAAGTCAGGAGTTAAAGTCCATAGAAATGTTTTCCCAGATCTAAGTCGAAACGGGAAGCGACTAGAGGAGGCCCCAAGGAAAGGTAAACCTCGTACTTGGTGCCCTGGTACGGTAGGCAGGCCACAACAAAGGTTTTGACCCGTTGAAACATTCCTGACCAATACAGTGAAGCGGCGAGGTGGCGATACGTCCTGAAGGCGTCCGCGTGACCTCCTCTAGAGTCGCATGGAACTCGATGAGTGGGCGGGGAATCAATTGAGATGGGGCGGAAAGTACTAGACGGTCATGATAATAGAGGCGGTCACCCACAAGACATTAAGTTGGGCGGACCGTGGCGTCCGCCAACAAGGCCCCCACAATTGACTGTAGCTTGGGGTCAGCTGCAACTTTGCGCTGGAAAATGGTGGTGTCCACCCAAAATGGAAATCAAAGTCAGCGTCTACGGTTGGTGGGAGAGAGCGTTGGCTGCCCGGTTGGACAAACCCGCTCGAAATTCAATGTCGAAGTCGTGTCTCAAGAGTTTAGCCACCCAAACCTATTGCGCAGGGGTCGCAATCTTTCGATGGAGGAGGTAGCGCATGCTATGATGATCTGTCTGAACCGTGAAGTGGCGGCCAAGCAGGTAAGACCTCTAATGTGGTACTTTTAAAACCAAGACCATCAACTCGGACACATATGTGGAGCGGGGGCGCATAGTGGCGGCAAACATACGAATGAAATAGGTGATGGGTTGTCCTTCTTGCATCAAAATCGCACTGACGCCCGAGCTCGATGTGTCGCACTCAACCACGAATGGGTTTGAAAAATTTGGCATTGCTAACACGACGACGCTCCTCAGTGCCTGCAAAAGGGTCCGGAATGCCACAGCCGCCGCTTGTGTCTACTGAAAATTGTCGATCTCTGAACTTTTTCAGCAAGCTATAGAGAGGTTTGACAATCGTGCCATAGTCCATAATGAAACGGCGATAGTACCCCGTGAGACCCAAGAATCCACAGACATCGCGGAGAAATCGGGGCGTGGGTACTGAAGGATGGCCCGAACCTTGTCTGGATCCATAGCTATGTCGTTTGTGGTGATGGTGTGCCCCAAGCAACTAATCTCTGTCTGATCGAAGACGCATTTCGGTGGTGAGAGTTGCCCGAATATGGTCCAAATGGACCTGCCAAGATAAGTCATAAACTAGAATGTCATCGAAGGAAATCAATAAATACATGTGCAGGACTAGACGGAACAGATCATTCATGATGGCCTGCAAAGTGGCGGGAGCATTCGTCAGGCCAAAAGGTATGACCAGGAACTTATAATGACCACCATATGTGCGGAACGCTATCTTGGGAATATCCAACTCTCGGACCCGTATATGAAGGTAGCAGGCGCGTGGGTCCAACTTAGAGAAACAGACCCCCCCCCCCCCCCCCGTAACTCGGTCAAGAGCTCGTGAATGACCGGAATAGGATACTTATCCGGGATGGTGACCTTATGGAGTTCCTGGTAGTCCACGCAAAAAACGTTGTCTGACGTCCTTGCAAACCAGGAGGGCAGGGATCAAGAAAGGACTAGCATTGGGAAGAATGATGCCAGCTGCAAGCACATCAGCCACTGGTGTCTCGATCTCGCCTTTCTGAGCATGGTCGTTGCGGTACGGTCGAACTGAGATGGAAGAAACACCCTCTTACAGGGGGATGTGGTGATTCGTCGGCCTTGCCAAGGAAAACGGGTCTTGTCGGCGAAGACATCCGTAGCGGCCGGAGAGCATTGGGCGGACTGCTCCTCCACGTGCCACAAGGAGGCCGCCCAATCCACGTTGATCGATTTCTGAAGAAACAATAAGGAGACAGACTGACGAAGTAAGGCCGAGTCGCCCTCCAGCAGGCAGGGTGTTCCCCCACGGAGGAAGTGCATAGTCATGCAATCTTACTTGATGCTGACGTCTTCAAGGGTGAGGAGTCAAGCCACTCCGAGAATAACATCCACACCGCCTAGAGAGAAGACGTAGAAGTCTGCCTGAAATGGGTTGTAGCCTATGGTGAGACCAAGGGTCGTGCAAAGGCCACCCATCACTCGACGCCTACCATCTCCTAAGCAGACCTAGATGCAATCGACGGCCCGCATTGGCAGAGCCAGACGATCCACTCGGTGCCGAGAGATAAAGTTGCGGCTTGCTCTGCAATCAATCAGCAAACAGAAAGTTCCCCAACGGAGGAAGCGCATAGTTATGCGGTCCCAAGTTGACACTAACGTCTCCAAGGGTGCGGAGCCAAGCCACCTTGAAAATAATATCCACGCTGCCTAGAGAGGTGTAGAAGTTTACCTGAAATAGGTTGTGGCCTATGGTGAGAGTGAGGGTCGCGCACAGGCCACCCGTCGCCCTCCGCCTAATATCTCCTAAGCAGGCCGAGAAGCGATCGGCGTCCTGCACTGGCAGCGCCAGACGATCCACCAGGTGCTGAGAGATAAAGTTGTGGCTCGCTCTGTTATCAATCATCACCACAATAGAGGCCCTGTGAAGCGCCCCCCGGAGCTTCATCATTTGTGGGCCCGAGACGCCACAATCAGTAAATAGTGGAAGGTTCAAGCAATGGAAGGTGGCAGCTGGAGGGGCCTCGGTCGTAGTATCCAACTCAAGGGCCTCAAAGTATGCGAGTGTCACCTCAGGTTCCTCCTCACCAATGAGGATGTGGAGGTCTTTCAGGGGGCATTCGTGAGCCGGGGAATAAGGTTGTTTGCAATCGTAGCACAAACCCTTGGTACGCAAATCATGGTACTCCTGATTGGAGAGTCGGGGTGGGCCATAAGCCTAGGAGGACGGGGCGGAGGTGCGGTGCGACTAAGTGTATCTCCAGCTACGGTGACCGGTAGGCTGTTGCTAGACAGTTGACCGAGCGCACCAGAGGTATCGGGGGCAGCATGTCCATGTCCATAGGCCGAGTCTGGAATTCTGTTTCAACCAAACGGGCGAGATCCATGACGTCCGCAATCGATCACGGATGATGGGTGAGGATACGACCACGGGTGTGTGGGAGGAGCCCATGCATAAAGAAGTTGAGGTGGTGGTCTAGAGGAAGACCCGACACATGCGTCGCGAGGGCGATAAACTCATTGATGTACTCGTCAAGGGAACCCGTCTGGCGGACGTCGTAGAGACGTTCCACCGCGGAGCCCGAGTAGCGGGTGTCATAATGGTGAACGAGCTCCTGTTGAAGGTCCGAGTAAGACATGATTGGTTTGGATTGTTGTAGTCAGCGCACCCAGTGGAGGGCAGAGCGCTTCATGCTGATCAATGTCGTGTTGATCTTCTGTGGCTAAAAGATCTTTTGAATATCGAAGAAATGTTTGGCTCGGGCAATCCATCCCATAGGATCGGTGCAGTTGAATGAGAGGGCATCAAAGGAACGTGGTCTCGCTGAGAAAACCCCGGGCGGGAGGGGTGGGGGGTTGTGTCTGCTAAGGTTCCGGGGGTGCAGATCTGAGGAGGGTGGCGAATCCACGGTTGACGTCGTAGACGTGGTTGGGAGGACGACAAAGAGGGAGTTGATCATAACATCCAAACGTCGCATGAGGGCCTGCAGAGACGCAATCGAGACGTCGTGTTCATCCAAACTACGAAGGATGGCTTGATTCGTGGTTGGGGCGGCATGTTGACCATCGATCGCAGCCTAGAGAGCATGCACTCGATCGGGTGGAAGGGAAGTAACCTAGAAGCGACTGGAAGACGTAGGGCAAAGAGATGACGCCCACTGGAGCAGCGTCTAGGGCAGGCAAAGCGAGTGCAACTGCGGGAGTGCGGTTCGGCGGAAACTGTGATTCGCGAAGAATGAGCGGGATGGGATGGGCGGGCGTGGAACTACGATGCGCTGATGGCAATGCGGGAGTGCAGGTCGGTGATGCCCGGAAGGGGGGCTTCTTAGGTAAGGGTACTTCGGGCGGAGACCGCAGCCAAAAGGCGGCAGATCGGACCAAATTGTTAGGGTAAGGGAAAGGAAGAGTGGGAAAGAGAAATTAGAGAGGGAAGAGGGGGAATCGGGAAACAAGATTTCCAATTACTTCAATCAGGCCAAAATACATTAGTTCTCAGGCTAATATATTTGTCGGGCTCAACATAACAAAACTGAAACATAAAAGATACCCAAAATATAACGGATACAATAACACCACTTGACATATGTCGGCTAGGCCGGTATGTTACACGCGTCATGCTCGCGACGTCGATACACCCACCACACTAACGGTCACCCTTCGCCCTCGTCTGTTACGTCGGTGTTCATAACATGTGGGATCTAATAGGAAAAAATATTCTAAGAAGGATTTGGCAAGAGTTTACCAATTGTACTCGGAATGAATTTCTATGGACAATATGCAAGACTTTGGAAGCTGCAAATTAACTCAAAAATGGGTTGAGGATCTGTAAATTAACAATATATGGATAAGGAATAATATATATATTTTAGTTTATTATTCCTAATCAAGGTCTTTACAACAAGAGTGAACTCAACTATTTATAAGGAGGGGAGACCCAACCAATCCTATGATGTGAGACTAAAACACTACATATAAGACCGGGCCCTTGAATTAGTCATTTATACAACTTATTTTAACACTCCACCGCAAGCTTGAGCGTACAAATCGTAAGATCCAAGCTTAGACGGAAATTGATGATAAAGAGGCTGAGGTAGGGCCTTTGTGAGGATGTCGGTAACTTGCCCAACAGCCCGCAAGTCCAATTTCCTAAGTTGCACTTTTTCATGAACAAAGTGACAATCGACCTCGATATGCTTAGTACGTTCATGAAACACGGAATTCTTAACAATGTCAATCGCCACTTGACTGCCATACAAGGAAATGTCAAAGAGGGTAGTTTCATGCCCAAATAACTCAGAAGACTCTCCAACCATGTGAGTTCAGTAACAACGGGAGCCATAGAATGATACTTAGTTTCTGCAAATGAGCGTGCAACCACAATTTGCTTATTGCTCCGCCAAGTGACAAGATGTCCACCAAAATATGTGTAGAAATCACTCGTGGATCGGTGATCATCAAGGGAGTCAGCATAGTCAACATCAGAGTAATCCACAAGGGACGAGGGAGGGGGCTTATACACAAGTTCTTGTCCCGAAGCATTTTTTAGGTACGGAAGGATACACTCAACCGCCTGGAGATGGGAAATCCGTGGAGCATGCATGAAACGACTGACCACCCCAACAACAAAGAATATATCAGGTCTTGTAACTGTAAGATAAATTAGTTTGCCCACTAGGCAATGATAGTCTCTGGGTTAAGGTAGGAGAAGATCAGAGTCAGAAGTATGGGTGCAGAGCTTATGATTGACATCCACGGGTGTGTCAGCAGGCTTGCATCCAGAGTAACCTGCCTCATGAAAAAGGTCAAGACAATATTTTCTTTGAGAAAGAACAAGTTCATCAAGCTGACGGGCCACCTCGATTCCCAGAAAGTATCGAAGGGGCCCCAAATCCTTCGTCTGAAATTTGGATGCCAGGTGCTTCCCGATTATCGTGATACCATCAAGATCATCGTCTGTGATGAGAATATCATCGACATATACCAAAAGTATCACCGTACCTATTGAGCTATGACAGGTGAACAGAGAGAAGTCAACCGAGCTTTGAGTGAATCCGACATCACGAACGACTCTACATAACTTATCAAACAAGGCTCGTGGAGACTGTTTGAAACCATACAGAGATTTCTTTAGGTTACACACCAGGAGGTTGCTATATATAAATAGCTTCAACGAGTTCACTGTATAACCCGTAATTCGTCGAGATCAGAAGTACCCAAGCAGACGACTATTCGCAGACCATTGGGCGAGCAGAGGCGAGCTTGGGCGAGCAGAGGCGAGCTTGGGCGAGCAGAGGCGAGCTTGGGCGAGCAGAGGCGAGCTTGGGCGAGCAGAGGCGAGCTTGGGCGAGCATGGGCGAGCATGGGCGAGCTTGGGCGAGCATGGGCGAGCATGGGCGAGCATGGGCGAGCATGGGCGAGCATGGGCGAGCATGGGCGAGCATGGGCGAGCATGTGCGAGCATGGGCGAGCATGGGCAAGCATGGGCGAGCAGCGTCGAGCATGGGCGAGCAGAGGCGAGCTTGGGCGAGCAGAAGCGAGCTTGGGCGAGTATGGACAAGTATCTCGCGAGTTTGGGCGAGTATCTCGCGAGTTTGGGCGAGCAAACCCTTGGAACTCGCTGGTAGTAGTTGGATACTCACATATCCCCCCCCCCACACAGGATTTCTCTATAAATAGACCCCCAGGGGTACTAGAAATGACATTTTTGGAAGAGTTTGAGGTCCCCCCAAGTGGATACTCGCTCAGTCCATGCCAGCCTAGTACCTCGCTCAGCCTTTTGGTTGCGGAGGGGAAGCTTCTTCTAAGCTTCCGGATACGTGGTGGGACCTCCCTGGTGGAGCACTTGGGGTGTGTTTATAGATAATTTCCTCTCTCGTGCTAGCCACTTGATCTGTGACATCGGACCGTAAAATCAATAACCTTAGGCTGTCTTGATCCGAATTTTGGAGTAGGGATTTTTCCTGGCTTCAACATTCGCCATTCAAGAAAACAATTTTGATGTCTAATTGATGCAACGACCAATGCCAATGAACAACCAAGGATATCAAGACTCTGACAGTATTCAACTTTGCAACAGGTGAGAATGTCTCCTCATAGTTGATGTTGTGTAGTTGAGTGAATTCTCGAGCAACCAGGCGAGCTTCCAGACGCTCAACCATCCATCGGGGTTGTTCTTCACAATTTAGACTCACTTATAACCAACAAGAGTATGGCCAGAAGGAAGAGAAACAAGTTCCCACGTGTGATTGACCCAAAGTGAGGCCATTTTCTCATCCATGGCAGCCCACCACCCCGGATGTTAAAGAGCCTCCTGGAGAGAAAAGGGGAGGAAATAGAGGACGGACGATGTCGGATCAACGGTTGGCGGCATATCAGCAAGTAGGTTACGACTCATGTGAGGCGGTAGACCGAGGAGAGCGGCGCGAGTAGACAAAAAGAGGGGGAGAGGATAATGAGGGGAGAGGCACAACTGGAGAATTGGGAAGAAGAGGAGGGTTAGTGGTGGTAAGCACGTGAGGACATGGCAGGCCGGAGGTGGGAGGCACATGAGAAATGCCAGATTGGTGGAAAGTTGATGTCCATGAATGGTGACATTCAGAGAGGTGACGAGTTTTCAAGTAAAGGGAAAGTAACAAACGTAGCCCTTCTGGGTGCGAGAATAGACAACGAACATACACTTCGTAGCACAAGGATCCAATTTGTCCACGACGGGGCCAAGGCGATGGACATAGCATACGCAACCAAAGATGCAAGGTATCAGAGCAAAGGGATGGATGGAGGGGAAGAGGATGAAAAGGGCGGCACAAAGTTTAGGGCAGAGGACGGCATACGATTAATGAGGTAGCACGCAATGGAGACCATGAATTGCCAATAGACAATGGGAACCTGCATTTGGAATGAGGGACATCGCAACCTCAAGGAGGTGAGGATTCTTACACTTGGCCACCTCATTCTATTGAGGTGTATATGGACACGAGGTTTGGTGAAGAATGCACAGCTCAGAACAGGTGTCCTAAAAGGTGTGACTAGTATATTCACGTTCATTGTCGGTGCGAAAGATTTTCAGGGATCGTGAGAATTGAGTCTTAATTTCGGCGAGAAACGAGTGGAAAATGTGTAGTAACTCAGAGCGGTTGTGCATCATATAAAGCCAGGTTAGGAGAGAATGATCATCAATAAAAATAACAAAATAACAAGCACATGAGGCACTAGTCGTTTTGTAGGGGCCCCAAACATTAGAATGCACTAAATCAAAAGGAACAATGCTCTGAATACAATGCGGAGAAAAAGTAGAACGATGATATTTCCCATAAATAAAGGATTCACATTGAAAAGAAAAAAGAAAAATCAGGGAGAGCTCGGTTGAGGATAGGAAGAGGAGCACGGAGGTGAGATCCGAGGGGAGAAGATCTAGAGAATACAACTCATTGAATAAGTGCCCCATCCCAATGATATTCTGAGTCTGTCGACCATGCATAGTAAAAAAAGAAGAAAATGTGATTAGACTATCATGATCCTGAGTTAAACGACTGACAAATAAAAGATGAAGGATAGAGTGGAGAGGAAGGGTAATAGTAAGAGGCACATCGCCAGAGCCGGAAACAGGGGAGGTATCACCATTAACCACCGTGATAAACTTCGGAGACCGACCATCCGAATACTGAGAAGGTTTGTGAGAGGAGATGTGGTAGGTGGCCCCAGAGCCCACAATCCACATTGGGTGTGGGAAAAACATGAGATACCTGCAAATGATGTAGAGACGGAGGGATCAGAGGCAAGAGTAAACATCCCCCGTAGTTGTTGTTCCTCGAGCAAAATGTCAACATTGGTGTGGGAGGTGAAAGGGTCATCCACCACAGGAAAGGCATGAGGCGCGGCGGTTGAGGGTGGCATGAGTCCAAGTTTCTTAAAACAGGTGGCCTCAGTATGATTCGGGCGGCCACAATAAGTACAAATCTGAGTAGTGGGCCGAGACGAGGGAGGTCGATCATCACATCCACCATTGCGAGAGCTCTGACGACCACCCCGATATCTAGAAGGAGGGGGCATGGATGAGGAGTGTCCCAGATGGGTAGGTGAAGGAGGAAACACAGTATCAGGGGGCGGAATCACTTTGAGAATCATAGAGCACACATCAGAAAGAGATGGAATGGTGGGCGAGGAGAGAATAGTCGCACGAACGCTCTGAAGATGCGGAGGTAGACAGGTCATCATGAGAGTTATGCCAACCGCCTCCTTTTGCGCTCGCTGGACGGCAAAATCCAAAGAGGGGGGTAGTGCTGAAGCCAACCACAACAAGGGTCATGAACGTCGCGACAAAGGAAATCAAATCACTAGTAGTGTTAGGGTCAACCGCCTGGAGGCCAGTAAAGATATCGAAGAGATGTTAGAGGTTGACATGCCCAGAGTAAAGAGACTGAAGCTCGCTCCACATAGCTTCAACAGATGCATGGTACATGACCATCCGATACAGCTCAGACTCCATCGAGTTGACAAGCCACGACTGAACTCAACCATCATCACGGAACCACTGGTCTGTAGGTTCAACTGGACTAGTGAGGGTAACATGACGAAACAACCCATTAGTTTGGAGAATACATCACGGAGTACACCGATTCCACAAAATTTTTCTTCCCATTGAGAGAAATAGTGATAATTCTTAATTCATAATGTACATCGGAAGGAGGAGCCGAATTCGGAGCAAGATCCGGGAGAGATGTAAACGAGTCGGGGGCGTGTCCATAACCACTCAGCAGGGAGAGCACGAGAACGAGAGCTCGGCAACCAGAGGACCTCGACACTAAGAGCTCGTCAAAGAGGAGATAAGAGCTCGGCGAGGAATACCTCGGCAAGGATCGACCAGCCCAACAAAGAAAACCTCAACAAGGAAGAGCTTGGCAAGAAAGATTTGTTGCACGATTGGAGCTCTCCCGAGGGAGACAGCTCGTGCCTCTGGGCCTCGGCAGAGAAGAGAGCTCACACCTTTGGAGCTCGGCAAAGAAGAGAGTTCTCACCTTTGGAGCTCGACAGAGCAAGGATAGAGCTCAAACTTTTGGAGCTCGGCAGAGCAAGGTGTGCAACACGACTGGAGCTCGCAGATATCGTCAACAGGATCAACAAATGAGAAGCTCGTCGTAATCAACGGATGAGAAGCTCGAAGGGATCGCAGCCACGAGCGACAACAGGAACGGCGGGATCAGAAGTCGTCGAGACAGAGAGCAGCAAACTGACAAGAAGGTGTTGACGAGCGTCAGGATCGACGGAGAAGAAGCACAATGAACCACTGACCACGAAAACAAAGGCAAGGAACAAAGCGCGCAACGATGTCGTCAATCAGGACGAAGAACGCAACGCAGATGTCATCGATTGAAAGCAGTAGAGCGATGGGCGGGAGGGAGAAGAGAGCAAACAGCTCAATCGAAAAAAGAGTCAGTCCGTAGGCCAGTTAGCTCTAATACTATGTAAATTAACGCAGCATATGGAGAGAGAATTATAGAGAGAGAGAGAGATTTATTATTCCTCATCAACGTCTTTACAACAAGAGTGAACCCAACAATTTATGAGGATGAGTGGAGACCCAACCACATCCTATGAAGCGAGACTAAAACACTACATATAAAAATGAGCCCTTAATACAACTTATTTTAACAAGATCAATCAGTACCCCAATTTTCAGTAGACTGATGATTATTGAAAGGATCTTATACAAGAATGCAACTACGGGTCTTTCTCTTGAGACAATGTTCTTGATCTAGACTCAGTCAGACATAATTTTTGGGATGAAACTAGTAAAATCAATTCCTTTTGCACCAGTAGAAGTGTGGGAAATTAAAAGTCTACCCATGTTGCTGGTAACAGAAGATAAAACTCCAAACAATATCACTAAAATTAAAAAAGACGAAAAAGGCAAGTTGAAATGCCCTATTGTGGAAAAAAGGGGCATAACAAGGATAAATGTTGAAAATTTCATTCCAACCTTGTTCTTAAGGGTTGGCTCAAAGGTAGATATGAGAAAATGTTCGGCCCCAAACTTCCCTATATAGCACCCTTGATGATAAAGAGAGCATCACCACTAATAGGGAAAGCCTTGTTAGAGAAGTCACGGTCTTGAAAGCTATTGTTGGAAGATCTTCTTTGCAGGAAGTCACGGAAGTCACATGTATAGCTACCCAAGCCTCTTACCGTAGTGCTCCATGGATTATTAACTCCGGAACATCTGATCACATGACAAGATCTTCTAATCTGATTACATCACTTGTTCCCTCTTATGGTAGTATCAGACTTGTTGATTGGTCATCTGCCTTTGTATATGGTAAAGAAACTCTTTGCATTTCTTCTAAGCTCGCTCTCAAATCTATGTTGCTTATTTTATCATTTCCTATCAATTTATTATATGTGATCTCCCTTACTAAATAACTTAATTGCTCTATCACCTTCTTTTCTTCTCATTATGTCTTTCAGGATTTAGTGAGCAGGAAGGTGATTGGTGGTGTACATGAGTCTGGCGGGGTTGACATTATGGATACTAGACAGACCTATGAAGAAGGGAAAGTGTATCATGATGATCAGTTGGCCCTTTGAGATGTAGATTTGGACATGCTAGTTTGAAGACCTTGAAACATATCTTCCCGAATTTATCTTCTGGATGTACTAGCCGTATTTGGTGCCAAGTATGTGAACTTAAAAAACATTATTGTATCACTTATTCTTTCATTATTAGTAGGGCTACTAAATATTTTGATATGATACATTCAAATGTGTGGATTGTGTGACTGTGTCTATTAAATTTGTCAATGACTTGCGCTATTTTGTCACTTTTGTCGATGACTTCTCGTAATTTACTTGGATACATCATAAATCAAATGAAAAGAAAAAATAAAGTTCGTCAAGTATTTAAAGTGTTTTGCTATTGTGTTGAAACTCAATATGATGCCGGAATAAAAGCACTCGGGAGTGATAATAAAGGATAATAAAGGGATTGCACTTCAAACATCTTGTCCTGCAACCCCTCAACAAAATGGGATCATTGATAATAATAACAGACATATATTAGATACTACTAGAAATGCAGATCCCTAAAGGGAGGCAGGACAAAGGAGTTCTCCCAATTATCTTCATGATTAATAGTATGTCTTTCAGATACCTTGGGACAAAGGTACCCTCTACAAATCTTGGTGCCTAATCTCATTTTTAAACTACAATCCATTTTTTGGTTGCGTTGCGTCAAGCCCAAACAAGGATATAAATGTTATTTTCCGGAGATATGTTGCTGATCAAAAAAGCTATAAATGTTATTCCCCTTAGATGCAAAAGAGGTTCATATCCAAAGATATTTCTTTTTTCGAAGTTTTTTCTTCTCTGCATAAGGAAAAATACTTACTACCCCAAGGGAAAGCCAACTTACATGTGATCCTCTATAAGGACAATTGACATCTCACATCTAGATTTGCAGAGATTCGGTGATGTTGATTGGGTTGTGGATTCTCTGTTGACATAAGTTCTATTAGTGGTTAAACTATGTTTTTGGGACAATCTTGTCTCTTGGAAAATCCTCTACGAAAACTGAATAAATCAGTGTGGCCTAAGCCACTTGTGAGCTTATATGGTTGAAAGCTATTTTGGGAGAACTAAACTTTCCTATACATGGCCCATACCCCGGCATTGTGATAATCAGATTGTCATTCACTCAACACGTAATCTTATCTTTCAAGAGCAGACTACATATTGAAAATGATTGTCATTTTATTAAAAAGAATATTCAAGATAAAATGAAATCTACTCATTACGTCCGTTCTAATGCACAATTAGCTTATATGTCCATTAACACTTTGTGGGCATATTGATGAGAATTGTTCGTGTGACATCGGAGTCGATTGGATCAACAATTTTTTAATCATCAGATGGGTGATCGAAGACCGTGATCGCGTATCGATAGTTTCGTCCATCATTCCGCCGCTCGATCACTAAAGGTGCGTTGCCTTCTTCCATGTGGTGAGGCATCGTGGGTCAGCCCTCCTCCAAGTGCTGACTGTTGGATCTGTCGTTCCTGATGCCTTCCACTTCTCCTCTTCCCCAACCTAAGCCGCTATGCTTGATCCCACTCCAACACACAACGCTCTATTCTATAGCCCGATAATGCCAGATTCGCAAAATCCCACGCCACTTGCCTTTGTCCAGGTGCGTTGCTCGATCACTGAAGGTGCACTGTCTTCTTCCATGTGGTTAGACATCGTGGGACACCCCTCCTCCAAGTACTGACTATTGGATCTGTCGTCACAGACGCCTTCCACTTCTCTTCCAAAGCCTAATCCACTATGTCTGACCTCGCTCCAGCACGCAACGCTCTCTTCTATAGCCCGATAATGCCAGACCCGCAAAATTCCACGTTGCTTGCCTTTGTCCAGGTCCGACGCCGCCAATCCCTAACCTCTAGCGCGCCCCCGTCGCCGCCTCTGTTTTGCACTAGAGCCCTCACATCATCCTCCCGTGTCCTCCAGCTATTGTCTCCCACAGATTTTCCCTTCCAGCCACTTACCTCCCATGTTTATCCTCACCAGCACCCTCCCACCTCCAACAACAACTTCCAATCACCCCACCCCATCGCAATACCTCACCGACCACCCTACCCATGTTGTCGCCCTCCCTGCTCCACTAAACAACCCCACAAGTCATCCATATCATCCCCCACATCAAAACTGACCCTTTTGAGCATCTTCCCAGCTAATACCAACCCACAAAACCCATTCTCCCCCTCCGACATTCCACACACAGCAGCATTGTTCCTTCCGTACAGACATCGCCAACCACCATTGAATCTTTCCCTCCCCCACAGTCACTGATTAGTCGGAGAGCTTGCATTTTAGTTTTCATTTTTGTTGCATTATATGGATGTTACTTGTATTTTTTGAAATATTTGAAATGTACTTGTTTGATCTGTCAATTTCATAAAACACACTCTACCTATTCACCGTGCATTCACTTTCAGCGCAATTTCAATTACTCTACAACTATCTGATTACTTAATTGTGATATATGTGATCAATTGTAACGTCTACGGCGCTACGCAAGATTTAAAAATTAATATTGTGTAATTAATTGTGCGTAGGAAATCATTGCATGATTAAATCTATTATGTGCTCGTCGGAATAGTGGTTGGAGGGTACAGTGGACTAGGCGGGGTGTGCTTGGGAGGAGAGAGCTGTCAAGATCTCATGAACCAGATGAGGGAAGAAGAGACTAATTCTTGCTTATCATTACTAAACCCAAAGGGTTTTAATAGCCTTAAAAGAGGCATGTAAATAAGTCCTAACGCTTGGGCTTACTTGAAAAATACGGCATAACGACAATGAACAATAACACAAAATGATATAATAAAACCCTAAAGATAATAATCGGGCACTAAGCCCATAATATATCTTCAGTCATGCAAAAAGAGCTTGATTTCTAGCACAAGGGAGATTGATGACGGTGCCCACGTCACCCAATCCCTTCGTCATCAGAATGCTCCACGTGCAGATAAAAAAGTATTTTGCATCGATGTCCGCGAGTATACTACTCATCACAGTTATAGCATAGCCCTTGTGTGCGTCGGTCAGACATTTCTGTATGAGACAGTCGACAAATCTGCGGGGTTGGATGCCATCGGTACGTACCTTCGGAGTCCATATGTTGGTGGTGATGTAAGCCTCCCGTGCCAACTGAATTCGACGGTCGCACAATCTTGTTAAGCTCATAGCAACCACCAAGTCTCTGGGGGCCTCGAATTTTACATCCAAATGTAGTCGATCGAGAAGCCCGACTATAAAGATGACGACCTGCATCTCGGTAGGTATTGTGACGTGCGCCAGAAGAATTTGAAATTTTTCCACATATCAATCAATCGATTCTATATGATGTAACATCGTGAGGGCACTAAGGGGATTGCTGCGAATCAGGGGGCCAAAGCGCAGGTTGCAAGCCCGCTTGAAATCACTCCAGATCATTCAAGGATTGTCCGCGTACAAATGGGCGAACCATAACTGAGCGATATTAAGCATGTGGAAGGAGGCCAGACTTATCCACTCTATCACCGGTGTTTGTTGATGAGTAAAAAATGGTTTGCATCTGGTGAGCCAACCTAAGGGATTGTTCTTCTCATCGCAAGTTGGAAAAGATAACTTGGTATAATGGGGTATGAAGTTGCCTTCAGGTGGTACCCTGGACGGAAGATCAAGTTGAAGAAGCAGCGGGGAAGGCGCCTGACTGTTACAAGCATGATAAGTAGGTGGGGTAGTAATTGCCGGAATGGCGTCTGTCAAATCATTAAGTTTGTTGATGAGTGTGGTCATGTCTTCCTGATAATGCGTTTCGGTGTCTTGAAGGCATACCTCTATGGATGTTATGAATGTTTGTATTAAATCCATAATAGAATCCATTAGACAGGGAGTGTCCTCCCATAGTGTTGAGTACAGTCAGCGATAAATTGGGAGTAGCACAAAATAGAGAGCAGTTGATTGGATGGTTGGGTTCCTTTGAATTCAAACCCAAATTTGAATCCAACGTTTCATGACGAATCTGACACTAAATATTCAAACAAATCTGAATCTCTGCATTCTATGTCAAATTTGGATTCGATTGAACAGTTATTTGATTCTATTCGGTTCGTGAACACCCCTAATCATAAGATAAAGCAGGGCCTCTAACAAATATATAAATATGTAAGATGAATTGGTAACTAATAGGAAAAATATATGAGGTGCAACAACTTGAAAAAAGCAACAAAATTTTTTTCTATCTTTTACCACTTTGGCTTCCATGGCTCAACATGTTCGGAAATATTTTCCACAAATAGGTCTCAAAATATGAAGATTGTCCTACCAAAATTTGTATATTACCAGACCAAAAATGTGTATATTATTATACCATCATATGAAAGTAAAAGAGTGACAGAAACATCAACAAGGAACAATTTATCTCCCTCCCAATTGAAGCCATCACAATTTAATAAGATCAATGTGGGAAATAATCTTACCTTGGAAGAAACTCTGACACAATAGAGAGATTAGGAGGTCGGGTAACAGCTCCCATAAAAAGAACAACATTAGGATGACGCAACCTACGCATTATCCGCACCTATAACAGAAAAAAATCGCTCATTAGAACTCAGCAATACTAAAAATAAAAGGGAAAAGGGTGGACAACAGCATAATAAGTTTTTGAGGTTAGGATATTAAAACCAATAAGCACAAGGTCACCTACTTCACTTCGAAACTCATCCAAGGCATCTCCATAAAAATCTTGATCTAGGAACTTTTTAACAGCTACTTCCTGCGGTCCATTAAAAATTCACATCACTGGGATAATGCAAATTACAACTCAGTGGTCTCCCGGTGATTATTCTAATGGAGTACTAGTTATTCAAAGAAAGACATGACAATGAATTTAAAGATTTTAACAAAACATTAACAAGATATTCCAAACAAACATGTAAGTTTATCACATAATATAAAATATAGTTCATAAGGTTGCAAAGCAACACATAATCAGTCCATAAAATTACCCTATATAAAATTTTCATACATGAATTCCCCTTTTGAATGATGCAAAAATCAAATCATCAAAAAAAAACCTTAATGAAAAAAATTCAACAAATATCAATGCATGTATCACGCTATATTCTTCGGAGGACCAACTTACCTGGGAAAGTTAAGAAATAAAACAGAAATCAGCATTTCATTTCCTATCCTCTACAATATAATATTAAGAATCAGATTTCGGATGTCTACAAGTTTTAACATTCACCTCAATTACCTAGTTTTAAAATGAGCCTTTCAGCAGGATAAAAGAAGAATGCTAGGTTTTTTAAGATACTGAACAACAGATAATAGGAGTTTAATAAAAAACGGAAACCTCCCAGTAACCCAAATATTGTTGTGCTTACCTTTAAGACTTTAACAGACAAAAAAGTTTCCTTTTAAAGATTTTCTTAACTTCTCCTAGCATATTTCAATTTCACATATTAAGCTTACAGAGGTATATCAGTTGATTTAGTCAATGAACCGAGTAGATATTAAAATTTTCTGGCCATTAAAAACTTCCTCAAAAGGGCTAGTAAACTTCTGAAACCAATTCTTCACTATATGATGAGCTTCCAAATGAAAAATAACGCAAAACAATGTACTATAAGGGCAATCAAACTAGAAAGAAACATGATAAATGGTACTCACGGTGCCATTCCAATCTGCGCGGTAGACTTCTCCATATGATCCTGTTCAAGAAAAAGATAATCATATTTCAAAGGAGAAATGCAATTGCGAAAGCAAACATAATGTTACTGAGCAGTATTTCTGGGATGCAGTTTCAGGTTGAGGTCATGGTCCGTTTGTAGCATGTAAGGTTCGAAGCAGTTGCAATTTTTTATGCTTATAAAGGTATTACTGCGTCAACAAGTATTTTAAAATACTGATGAAAGGTTCAAAAATAAATACTTCACATAAAAATGTCAATGTTTCTGGGTTACCAAAAGAAACATGGCGTGGAATTGTTGCAACTACCTAATCCAATCCTCTCGCCAATGACAAGGTCCTCCCATGGAATTTCACATTCAGATACGTCATCAAACATATCAATCCTGCACGGTCTTGATAGAGGCAAAGGAGCTGATGGATTTGTCTCATGTGACCCCATATCCCTCTGAATAAATCCACCATGTGCACTAGGAGCTGATGGATCTGGATTCACTGAAGCCAAACTCCTCCCAGTAAATTTATCATGTCCAAGTCTTCTCCTATCAGGCTTATTTTTGTCAAGCTCCTTTGGCTCATTAAACACATTGTTATGCATTGCCAAATTATGTTTTCTAAATTGAACTGGGATAAACGCTTTATCTGCATGAGGATCAACACTAGCATTATCTAATTTTCCATCCTTGTCAGATCTCCAGGTAATGGCAGACTTAAAAGCTCCAGAACTATTTGTAGTTCCTGCAGAAGAATCAACATCACAGCCTAAGCATGAAATACCAGTAGTAAAAGGGTTGACCAAAGGGATAGCAGTTGCGCTTGACATATAACGTGATGTATTGAGATCTTTATCTTCAAGATTTTTTCTCGGATTTCCCTCAGCAAAATTGTACTGTTTCATGTTTGAAACGAAATTGCAAGGAGAATGATTTTTACGAACTAAAGCTAACTGATTCTGTGATCTTCCAGGTCCTGAAACAACCGGTTCTCTAATCCTCTGATAATCATTACTATCATCAGCTTTAAATCCTGAAGATTCTTTCCCAACTTCAAGTGCATGGAACGGATTAAGTTCAGCAAAAAGGCTTCTGGAGTCAAAGGTATCTCCTGAATTTGGTTCTTTGGGCCTTCCATTCATCAAAGCATTTACAGGAACCTTGTAATTCTCCAGATTTGAAGCTCCACCAGCAGAAGATGTGAATTGATTTGATAGTTCATGTGGATAAAGACTTTCTGTATTTCCACTTGAACTGCTTGCAGAACTTGCAAATGATTCTCCCAGCACAGAAGGTAGCAACACTGCTTTTTCCTGTTTTCTTCTATCAAACATCTTGTCACCAAGCAAGTTGGGATTTCCAATTTTACCTATCAGAAAATCATCAGATGATGACGCGCCAGTCTCCCTAGCAAGCAAGTTTGGAGTGACCACTGGATTATGTGAAATAAATGAAGTATCCTTTGTGCTAAGAACATCTGCAGGAATAAGTGTCCCCGGGGCAGACATGAGGTCAACCAAAAACTCCCTAAAAATAAACAGCCAAGGAAAAGGCATTAATTAATCAATGTATTCTTTAAGTTGTAATTATTGAGTTTAAAGATGCTTAAAGGTCCAACAGATCATTGATCAGAATAACCTGCATAAATGTAACCAAATATGAGTGCATGGCATTAGCCGAGACGGTACAGTAACAACATTTGTCATCACTGGCAATTAATTTCATGGTAATATGATATAGATGCGAGCGAGGCTCCCGAAGGGCGATTTACACACATTTACTCTCATCGACCACGAAAGGAGTCAGGGGCATAGAGCTAGAATGCAATTGTACTCTTTTATTTTTATGTGCTAGTATTTTAGTTTGAAGCTTATCTTCTAGTGTGTGAGAGCCCCGAGTATATACAGGGAATTATTGTATTTGCATCTTTTAAGTATTTGCAAAATAAAGAAAAGGTTAGGTTTTAGAACGACCCAGGATCGAACCTTTGTTCCATTCAACTCCTGCCACCTCCATTGATAGCATTCACTACCATTGGTCTGCCTCTTGATTAAGCGCATCTTCGTTGACCTCAGCAGCACTCATCAACTTTGCGCTTCCGATGCTTGCATCACCTCGACCACTCTTCGTCAGCATCTCACATCTCTCGCACTGTCGACTGCGCGCGTTGCGCACATGAACGCTCAATTCCGCAATTCTGAGCACTTGACGATCGTACCTGAGCTTGATTCTGCGTGTGCCTGGCCTCACGCCAACACCAATTTGTGTGTCCAAGACCATGCCAGCTTCGATCCACCTGTGCCTAATCTTTCCTGCTTCGTGCTCGTGTCAGATAGTGACTATAATGTTGTCGCAGATCACTTGGTTGGTTTATGTCGGCCGCCCACAACATGCCCGTGACAAGGACTCTCTGCCCTCTACCAACACTCTTTCTGACCAAGGCGATCGTCTCGATGCCAACATCTCCAACCTCCAGATTGCGATCCAGGACATGTATACCCTTCTCTCCAACCGACAACCTCCTCCAACACCTCAACCAATGTTGTCAAATGCGTCGGCAGGTAGATCCAGTGACCCATATGGTCACCTCCGTCCAACTCATGGTGCTCTTGTAACTTGTTCTGCATCGACATTCTGGTTTTCAACGAGACAGAACCTTTGGGTTGGATCGCCCAAGTAGAACAACTATTCAAATTGCAAGGCACTCACGACAACCAACAGCTTATGTTGGCAACCATTTACATGGAAGGATCTAGCATCCATTAGATTCATTGGATTCACCAATCCAGCACCACCCTCTCTTTTAGCCTGACCTCAAGGAGGAACTCATTTTCCGCTACGATACCCATCCAGCCAGAAATGCCTTCGAGTGGTTGGTAAGTTCAGTCATTGACAATTTCATTGAAATCACCACGCAAGTTTCGGGATTGGCCGTGAATCACTACTTTATTTATTTCCTTGTTTGATTGCAAGATCATATTTGCGCCCTCCTACGCGTGCATAATCTAGTGACTCTCTCTCTCGTCATATGGAGCAAGCACACTTTGTTGAAGAAAATTTTCTCGTCTTCTCTGCCTCCATTCCCCCCCCCCCTCGCGCCCCCCAATCCACTACCCAACCCTGCTTACAAACGGCCTCCTCCAATACCCACCATATACTCCATCCCCCCTCTTGTCCTTTCTCTCCCCCAATTGACTCCCACCTAATCCTCAACTACCTCCACAGGTTCAACCTCCCTGAGCCCCATTTGGCCAACATACACCCCTCCTATAGTAATCCAACACACATCCACACTACTTGTCCCATCAAGACTACGTCGAGTTATGTAGTAAGGGTATATGCTTCCGCTACAAGCAACCCTACTCACATACACATGATTTTTTGAACTGGGATCCGTATGTTCTTGGGAGGGGAGGATGATGGCATTTGTTTGGGTGATTTTGAGGCCCTTGAGCTGGATAAAGAGTCGCAACAAGCAGAGGTTGTTCACCTCACTAGGCTTGAGCTTCCCTTCTACTCAATGAGTGGCGTGACGGGCCCTTGCACTATGAAGCTATGTGCTACTATTCTGAATCAAAACATGATCATCGTGATCCACAGTGTTGCAAGCCACTTCCTCTCCCGCACCCTAGTGGGCACCTTACAGTGGAGTGTCATTCGGGCACTGAGATTCCACGTGTTCTTGAGATTCCACGATCCTGCTGACGATGATAGGCTCATAATTGTTTCAACGCCGACTACTATGGCTTTGACCTCGATGGCCTAGATGTCATTCTAAGGATAACGTGGCTACAGAACCTCGGCGACGTCAGGTTTTTTAGGCTCATTCTCAGGATCACGTGGACGAAATACTATCATTGGGGCTCATGGTCGCACACATACACTGGAGGTAAAACCTATGTTGGCTCGTACTCCAGAAGCTTTTTGTTCCTTGTGCAAAACAGTTGATCTGGATCTCAATGTCCTTCTATGGCATAGTGGCGAGAATCATCCACCTCCTATAGACCCCCTACACAAGGACATCCATGCTCTCCTACATCGCTACTACAACCACTTATTTGACCCTCCTCTCCCACCCTCAGGGAATATCTCCCAATTGACCCTCAAATCATTGCAACCTACTTCATCTGGATGTCTCTTCCATATCGATCTGATTTATCATTACGAGCATTCCAAAAAGGAGGTCATCATGGAGAAGATGGTGACCAAGATACTCCAAGCGGACATCATTCAGCCTAGTGCGAGCCAGTTCTCCAGTCCAATATAGTCCTTTTTTGCAAGGATGACTATTAGTTGTTTTGTGTAGACTACCTTGAGCTCAACAAGCACACAATCCCACATAAATATTTGATTTTGCTAATATAAGAGCTCCTGAATGAATTGCACGGATTGACTTATTCTTCTAATTTTGATTTACGTTCGAGCTACCATGAGATGCAGGTTCGCGTCGATGATGTGCCTAAGACCACAATTCATACTCATGTTAGCTATTATGAGCTCTTGGTGAGGTTGTTTGGCCTCACCATTTCGCCGACCACCTTTAAGTCCACCATGAATGACATCTTCCGACCATACCAGCATAAGTTTGTCCCGATTTTCTTTGATGACACTCTCGTTTATAGCTCATCTTGGTAGCTCCATCTACAACACTGCATTGTAATTCTACAACTCATGTCAGCTCATCATCTCGTGGTCAACAAGAAGAAAAGGTTAGTTGGGCACCCTCAAGTCGATTACTTGGGCCACATCATCTCCACCAAGGGATTGACTATGAACCTGGCCAAGGTGGAGGTCAAGCTTCAGTGAGACACTCCTTCGGCATAGGCAATTCACGACTTCTTTGGCTTGACAGACTACTATCATCGTTTCATCCACGACTATGACACACTAACCCTCCCCTGATGCAGCTTTGTCGAAAGGAGGCGTCGATGACATTCACTTAGAGAGTGTCGTCGCTCAACAGGCTTTTGTCAACTTACAACATGCGTTGGTGACAACTTCCGTTTTGAGCATGCCTGATTTTCCAAGTCGTTTGTGATCAACGTTAGGGAGTCAGATACTCCAACACGTGCTCTCTATTTTCCACTACAATAGGACTTTGTTGTGAATCCACGTTACGGTGTCAGATACCAGTGTCGTGTGAAACCACGTAAGGATTACTTTAGCATCTTTCTTATTTTTATTTCACATTTTTCGTGTAAGGATTAATTCAATATCGAGTTCGGTGTTAGCTCCTCAGCATTTGAGCTAGCACGAGATGAGGGTGGCCTCGCACCTAGCGGAATCACCGGAAGAACCTGCTCAGAAGAAGACGAGGTCTTGGCCACCTCACTGACAACATGAGAAGCACACGGCCCAGTTAACAAAGGCATAAAAAATGTACTTGAGCAAAGAACTCTACTCACCGGGTAGGGCAGTGATGATGGACCTCGTCGTGCCCAAGGGAGCTTCATCGTCCCCTCCTAGAGAGGGGGTGGCGACATCATAGTCGCCTACAGACAGATCCATGGCGGACTCGAAGGCGCCCTGAAAAGCCAAACAACGGCAGAGCAAGAAATCAGAGGCGAAATCAAGACAGTCCGTATTAGACAATCCCGAGTTCAAAGTTACCTCAGCGGCCTGCTTCAGAAGCAAGTTCGAGAGTGAATCTTGGGCAGTGGAGGCGGTGACCTTCTTTGTTAGAGGCCTCCCCAAAAGGCTCGGCCTCACTCAAGCCTTGAACTCTTAAGACATCCTCAGCCTTGGCCATCCTCATCCACTTCTTCTTTTCCTTCCTCGCATGTTTGTGATCATTGCGTGAAGGAAGTCCTTCGAACTAACTTCGGATGTTTGACGCGGCCAACTCCTCGGCGGCCTGTACCGGGCCGTCTTTTTTCACGGCGAGCATGGTGGTCCTCAACTCGGTGGGCGAGACGGAGTTCCTCTTATCAGCAGGCGTGGTGATCTTCTTTTCGACATATATGATCCAAGGTGCAGGCTACAGAAGTCTCAACCTCTATTTATAAGGGAGGCAGCTCTCTGACAGCCGAGACTCCTTAGAACGGCAGAACGCAGCTCACCAAATAAGGGTTGGGCGATTCTTTTCGAGCTCTGGGAAGCTCGCAAAGAGCGGAGATTGTGTATAACCCGTATTCAATGAGGGGGCCCAAGCCCAACTGAAGGGTCGAGGGCTTCAGGCAATTGACTGTTGACCATAAGTAAAGGCCTCATTGTAGACGCGCAGGGCTAAACAAAAGCTCGGCGGGATAGTGCAATAGCTCGTTGGCGAGCTCTTCTATTAGGCTCGCCCACGAGTCCGCCTAGCGATCATCAACTCATCGGTAACCTCAAACAGAGCGAGACAGCAAGCTTGCTCAGCAGTCTCAAGCTCGCCCGCGAGCTCGCTTTCAAGGGGACCTCCAGACCAACGGGCTCGGGTCTGGAAACCTCGCCTAAAGTAATCTCAATCAGCTCACCACCTCCACAGGCTCCCAATAGTAAGGTTGCCCAGGAAACAGGTATCTAGTATCGAACAAAGGCGGGTCCGGCTATTCGCAGGCCATGTATACCCCTAGATTGCTTATAAATAGGACATCGAGGCACAAGTAGAAGGCGCGTTGACCCCCCTCCCCAAGATTCTTATTTGTCAAGTTCGCATCTTCCTAGTGTCGAGCTCAGCTTTGGTTTAGGAGGGAAAGTTCTTATATACTTCCGGGTGTGTGGCGGGACTTCCTTGCTCAAGCATGGGGGTCTTGTTTGTAGGCAATCCGGAGAGTATTTCAAGTCTTTTGATTTCTTCTCGTTGTGGTTTGCCCGAGTCGACTGTTAGACTAGTAACCTCTGGTCACCCCCATTGGTCCAACTAGAATAAGGAAACATGCAGCAATATCAAATGTTCCCAATCTCACGGCAGCCCTCAAATGGGGAAAATAACATTCTTCACTTTTCAATTAAATTTAACAGAGCTATAGCAAACTAATCTTAAAATTTTCACTCGACTGAATAGGAGCAAAGACAAAACAGTAACTTTAAAATTTCATCAACCACTGAACTACAAGACTCGATGGGCAAGGAAACGTCAACAGCAAAACCTCTCCTTCAGCAACAAAAGGACTCAAAAAAATACAGCACAACTCCAACTCTCATTCCAGACAAGCAATGGAATCAATTTTCAATTCAACATTCAACAACATCAATTGAACAATTTAACTCAAACAAATCACCCTAACACTAAGGTCTTTGAATCCTTCTTGTACTTGGTGGATGCTCTCGGTTAACGCTGTCATTTGATGGGCGAAAGGTAGAAACAATGGGGGTGGTTCATTCCCTTAGTTCACGGCTCGCATGACCACGTTCAACTCAACGGATCTCCAAATTTACCTCTTGAGGGAGTTCAGGTGGTGGATTGCGATGTGGTGAACTCACACTTATTAACCTACCACTACGCAGATGCATGCAAAAAGGCAGTAAAATGCAAATGTATGATTATGCTATTTTTTTAAAAAAACTTTTTTTTAAATGAAAAAATGTTATGCGGGGTTCATATTCTACGCAGTGTAGATTCCGAAACTTAGAAAATTTCGGAACCTGACTCGGATACCAAATTGATGCAGGATGGCGCGTAAGGTTTGCGCATCTGTCGACTTTTTCTAGGAAACCCTAAATGTGTGCAATGAATAATGGATTTTATTTAAAAAAAAGTAATTTGACAGACACGCAAACCCTACACGTCATCCTGCATCAGGAATGCTCTCGCTAATCCTTAATAACGATGATGCGGGTGCGAAGATCGACATATAATGCAGCCAATTGATCAAATCGATCTATCAACTGTTGGAATTTCGCTTGTGTCATTTCAGAATTGGAGTTGGTGGCTCTCTCGACGATAAGGTTCGGGCCAGACATGAATTGACAGTAAGACCTATCACTGCGTAACATGCATATGGCCCTATTCTGGGCTCTGATACCAAATCTGACGCAGGGTATGATGTGTGACTTGGATGTGCTGACGCTAATGCAATTCTAAAGTGAGTGTCTGGAATGGGATTAAGCGCACCTATGTTATATGATACATGGATAGTTTAATTTAAAATCCGGATATTAAATTGTTAGCAAGTAGAACTTTACAAGATTGACAATAAACACATTGTTTATAATTATTTCAAGTAAGTTAGCAAAATTATGTTCAGTTATGCACGAAGTGCTATCAACTACGAGCCTTCACAAATAAGCTTTAATGGGAAAGTACAAAAAATGAAAACAACTGCACAAAGGAGTCAAATTCCCAAACAAACATGTGGTGTTTTCTCAATATTCAATAATGAAGTAAATAAACAAAATATGATAAAACTCGCATAGCAATGGAGACCCGGCAGTAGGCAATTGATGGCGGTTGACTGCTGCACAGAGTCAAACTTGGCTGCTGGAATGCTGGTCTGGATTGGGGTTTGCGGCAAGAAGATGTTCTGGTGAGAGGAAGGGGTGGTGACTGGATGTCATGCCGAGAGGGACTGGTATGGGAATGAACCACTAGAAGAAGTAAGGTTGGCGGTTTGGGCTGCTCTGGATGATTTTGACAGGGACAAAACTAGAGGAGGGAGTAAGATTTGATAGAGGGGGCTCAATCGAATGGAGGGAGAGAAACAGCTTGTTGTAGAGGGGAGGTCGACGGGAGACATAATCGAGCAAGGGGCTGAAAGTATCTTTACAACAACGCATTGGGGCGGTGGCATTTGATTTCACCTTTTGAAGGGGACAAAGATTCATAATATTTTTCATGTATCAACGCTCAAATTAAAGGGGAACAACCTACCAGATTACAACAAACAGACAAGTGCACAACAAACCAATTTGCCTCATCCGCACAAGAAGCTAAGGATATGTTGGTACATTAAGAGATCCAACTTACAGAAAAAATAACATAGGAGAGTTGGGAGCCACTTTGACAGTGCAATGATTGGGTCAAGCTTGCAGTCAAGCTAGCTTTGGAAGAGAGAGGTGATGTTGCGGACGCACGTACAACCATCACAATAACGGCGATGATGCATGATGAGCACAACAATGGATATTTTAAATTTAACTTTTGTGCACGCATTTACTTTTGAATAAGATATCATTTAATTCTGGAAATTTGTATTAAGTAATGATTGTTATGAGTCAAGCTAACTTGGGTTCACCGGCTGGTGACCAAATCTTAAGTAGTGGCTAATCATATAAAGGGGTTATTTTCTTCTACGGACGGAGGATGACGAGTGAGGATCGAACCCTAAGGTATCTCTCTCGATCTAAACATGGTATCAGAGGCGGTTTCTTCCGCTTAGCCTAAAGGCTCGCCGTTCGTCTCCATCTCCGTCTTCCGTCGGCCCGTCGGCCCCTCGATCGTCAGGATCGATCGTCGTCGTCGTCTGGCGTGGCGGATGGGTCGATAGGTCGGCTTCTTCTTCTTGGTGTCGCCGGCAGGGCATTCATCGCAGAGCCACAGGCAGTGCGATCGTCGCAGGATCGACTCCTCCTTTTTCTTCATGCAGTCTTCTTCGATTCTTCTTCCAGTCATTCCTGAGGTGCAGTGGCTGTCGTCTGGTGGTGCGGCTGAAGTCGTCTGGTGCAAGGGTGCGGCTGTTGCTGTCCTGTTGGTGCCTACTGTCGTTGGTTGGTTTTTGTCCTCCTTTCCCTTCCTGTTTGACCCTATGGAGGACAAATTGAAGGGTATTGGTGCCCCTGAAGGGGTGGTTGATCAATCTAAACAATATGGTGGGGGAAGTTCTAACATGGACTTCAATCATGGTGTTACTCAAATCAAGCTCAATGGGAGAAATTATCTTTTATGGACCCAATTTATGCGGATATTCATTGGGAGTCGTCGGAGACTGGGGTTTCTCACCGGATCCAAACCAGCTCCAGATGTGTCTGACCCCCTATATGAGGAATGGGAAGGTGAGAACCTCACTGTGATAAATTTGCTTGTCAATTCTATGGAACCCAAGATTGCAAGTCACTTTGTATTCTGTCAACCTGCGAAAGAGATGTAGGAGTTGATCGAACGGAATTACTCAAAAAAGGACTTGGCTAGAATATATCAGCTCCAAACTGAGCAAGTCCACATGACAGGGATGTCTAATTTCGAATAATATTACAGCAAGTTGACCCATAAGTGGGCCGAAACAGATCAGTATTCCGCTATTTAAACTATAGATGACTACAAGACTGAACTCATGCAACGAAGGGTCTTTGAGATGCTTTCTGGTCTTCCTCCTGAACTTGAATTCCAAAGAGTTGAGATGTTGGGTAGAGAATCCGTGCCGGATCTAGAGACAGTGGCTCATTATATTCGAGGGGAAGCAAGCCGTATAAATTCCCTTCGTTCAGACACTCTGGTTGGTCATGAAAAATCTGTCCTTGTTGCATAGCAGAAGAGATGGCACCCGAGGAACGTGAGACTAGAGGACAAGAGCAAGATGAAGTGCCCTCACTATGGGAAGAAAGGTCATGGGAAGGAGAAATGTTGGGATCTTCATTCTCACCAGATCCCTCCAGGTTGGATTCGTGGTGTCGATGGGAAATATGTGAGATCCCAAACGGCTATGTATGGTAATCTGAAGAATACTGGGTACCTTCAGGCAGAGAACGAGAGTTTGACTAGAGAACTGAAGGCCTTAAAAGCCAATGCTACCGGGCGATCTCTTTCTGGTGATTTTGTGGGGACGGCAGCTCATGCTCATTCTACTCCTGTGTCATCGAAAGGACCATCTACTTCTTGGATATCGACTCAGGAGCTTCTGACCACATGACTGGGTCTTCCATGGGGATCTCTTCTATTTCTCCTGCCTCTGGCAGTGTGAGACTTGCTGATGGGTCTTCGACTCCTGTGGCTGGTAAAGGGATTATTCATCTTTCTCCCTCCGTGTCTCTCAAATCTGTTGTTATCGTTCCCACATTTCCTACAAATCTCTTATCTGTGAGCAGTTTAACTAAACAGCTTAACTGTTCTATCACTTTTTTCTCCTCCCATTGTGTTTTTCAGGATCTGGCGAGTAGGAAGACGATTGGTGGTGGACATGAGTCTGGTGGTGTGTATGTCTTGAACAACTATCAAGCTTTTGGTGTTCAGAAGTCTATTAACCCTGATCAGTTGATGTTGTGGCACAAGAGATTTGGACATCCTTGTTTAAAGACTTTAAAAGCTACTTTCCCGCATTTTCTTAATATTGAAAAAATTACTTTTGATTATCAGTCTTGTGAATTGGCTAAGCACTGTAGAACTAATTATGCCCCTAGTCGTAGTCGAAGTTTAAATTGCTTTGATTTGATACATTCTGATGTATGGACTGCTCCTATTTGCTATGTGAATGGTTTTCAGTATTTTGTCTCTTTTATTGATGATCACTCGTGTTTTAGTTGGGTATACCTCATGAAAAAGAATAATGAAGTTTCAGAAATATTTCAGTTATTTTATCATCATGTGCAGACTCATTTTGATACTAAAATTAAGATACTTAGGAGTGATAACGAAGGCAAATACACATGCAGTGACCTTCAGAGGTTCCTGGGAGAGCATGACATTACTTTCCAAACTTCATGTCTGAGGACTCCTAAACAGAACGGGGTAGCTGAAAGAAAGAATCGTCATATCTTGGAGACCACTCGTTGCCTGTTGCAAGAGATGCATGTTCCTAAGGGGCTATGGGATGAAGGTATTCTTACCTCCGTATATTTTATTAATCGGATGGCTACAGGTACTTTGGGGGGAAAGTACCCCTAAAGCTTCTTTGCCCAAATATGTCTCTATTCTGTCTTCCCCCCAAAATTTTTGGATGTACTGCTTTTGTCGATATTGTGGGGCCTTATAAGGATAAGTTGGGCCCACAAGCAATAAAATGTGTCTTTGTGGGATATGCTGCCAACCAAAAGGGGTACAAGTGTTATTCTTCTATTCTTCGGAGAAGGTTTATCTCAAAGGATGTCACGTTTTTTTGAAAATACTCCATATTACTCAGATGAGGGAAAGGTTATCATATTTCAGGAGAAGAGCAAAAATGATAATGATATGGTGTCACCTCTTCTTATTTCGGTTGATGTGCTTGCTCTTGGATGTGTGGATATTCCTGTTAGAGAGGATGTTCTTCCCAAGGAGCTACGTGTGTACAGAAGGAGAAAAAATCTTCAGGTGTACCAGAGAAGGAAACATAGAAATCTTGGTCAAGAATGCCTCACTCATGCTCCACCACCCACCACCACTCCGCCAGATCCAAGCAACAACATCACTCAGGAGACCACTTCTGCGCTGCAAGTTCACAGCGGTCGGACTAGATATCTCGTAGATAAGTATGTTGGGTATAATTCTATCTCTCACTCTTTGCAAGCATATCTTGTCTTTGTTTCCTCTATTTCTATCCCTTACAGTTTTTCAGAGGCTATCTTGTGTCCTCATTGGACGAAGGTCATGGAGGAGGAGATGAATGCTCTCCAACATCAAAAAACTTGGGAAATTATTCCTATCCCACATGGGCGTCGTCCTGTCAGATGCAAATGGATATATACAACTAAATTTCTTCAAGATGGAACTCTTGACAGATATAAGACACGATTGGTTGCTAAAGGTTGTACTCAGGTTGATGGAATTGATTTTCAAGAGACATGTGCCTCTGTCGCTAAGCTGAACTCCGTCAGAATCTTATTGTCCATTGCTGCTCATAAATCTTGGACGTTACATCAATTTGATATTAAAAATGTCTTCCTCCATGGTAATTTACAGGAAGAAATTTTATGACGCCTCCCCTGGTATGGATGTTCCTGCAGGACATGTGTGTCGCCTTAAGAAAGCCTTGTATGGCCTCAAACAGTCGCCTCGGGCCTGCTTTGCCAAGTTAAGCGACAAACTTATTCATCTAAGCTTCACTCGTTGCACTTCAGATCACTCCGTCTTTGTCTACAGAAATGAAGAATGTACTACTATTCTTGTTGTCTACGTGGATGACATTATTATTACGGGAACTGATGAACACCACATTCTTTGGTAAAAAAGGAATTGGCTTCTACCTTTGAAATTAAGGATTTGGGAATCCTTAAGTACTTTCTCGGAATTGAGATCGCTCGATCTGCGGGGTAGATTATGATTTCTCAGCGTAAATATGTCTTGGATCTTCTTAGAGATGTCGGATATTTGGGTGTCAAACCCGTGAATAGTCTTGTGGATCCTAATTATGACATTCACAAGGAGAATTCTTCCGATCTTGAGAGGAAGTCAGAATATCAACGTATTGTTGGAAAGTTGATTTATTTGACTATTACCAGACCTGATATCTCCTTTGTTGTAGGCTTGGTAAGTCAATTCATGCACAACCCTAAAGTTTATCACTATCAAGTTGTCCTGCGGATTCTCAAATATTTAAAAAGGGAACCCGGAAAAGGCATTCTCTATCAAGATCATGGTCATCTTAAGGTCCATGGGTACTGTGATGCTGATTGGGCAGGCTCTTCCTCGGATAGAAGATCTACAAGTGGATATTCTATCAATGTGGGTGGCAATCTTATCTCCTGGAGGAGTAAAAAACAAAATGTTGTTGCTCGTTCCTCCACAGAAGCCGAGTATCGGGTTATTGCTGTCACTACCTGTGAACTCATCTGGGTTAAGTCTTTATTGGGGGAGATGGGCTTCTCTGTTTCTGAAGCAATGGATCTTTCATGTGATAATCAAGCGGCTATCCATATAGCTAACAACCCCGTCTTTCATGAGAGAACCAAACACATTGAAGTCGACTGCCACTTCATTCGGGACAAAATCCAAGACAAGACAATCACTGTGGTGTTTGTGTCATCTGAGGATCAACTTGCTGGGATTCTCACCAAAGCTGTTTCTGGGAAATCTCTTCAATCTTTCTTGCTCAAGCTCGGGATGTTGAATGCTTATGGTGTTAGCTTGAGGGGGGGTGTTATGAGTCAAGCTAACTTGAGTTCACCGGGTGGTGACCAGATCTTAAGGAGTGGCTAATCATATAAAGGGGTTATTTTCTTCTACGGACGGAAGATGACGAGTGAGGATCGAACCCTAAGGTATCTCTCTCAATCTCAACAGTGATATTTTAATTGTTATGCTTATAAGAAAGGAGGAAAACACAATTAATGGTGGATGAAGTCCGAGGCAAGTTTTACCCTAAGATTTCAATCTCTCATTTTTCTCATCCTCTCCCAAGACTACGGCTAGACTCCCCGAGGTGGAAGAGCTCCTCATTCTCTTATTCTCCACTAGATCTCAACTAAAGGCAACATTGAGAGACATTGAGGCAACCGTGGGAAGGAGTATGCTTCCCCTCACTTTGATCCTTCTCTCTCACAACCTGTGATTTGATTCATTTATATGACACAAAAGAAAGCTTCACGTAGCATAGTTATTTTCTTTACTAATAACAAGGAGTTACTAATCTGCCTGAGAGCCCAAAAAATAAGTATAAAAGAATGTCTTGAAGTTCAGGATATGACTTCATGATCCTTAGTCAACAAATGGTGGTGGGGGTATGTTATGAAACATAAATGGCAGACTTTGCTGTCATATGGCCTAATGTACACTAGATATGATATCATGATTCTGTTACATGCCTGTGATTGGGAACGTGTGCGCCGGGAAATAGGAGGGAAGTCCTCAAGGGAGGAGGAGGAACCCCGGCGAGCTATGGTGGCGGCAGCCCGCGGCGTGCGACTCGGCGGAGGCGGGCTGTGCGGGAATCGCGTGACTTGCGATTCTTTCTGGAGGCGGCTAGGGCACAGGCGGGCAATCCGTAGAGGGGGGGGGAGTAAGAGAGAGAGAGAATTAGAGAGAGGAAAAAGAGATTCAAAATAAAAATTACTTCATGTTTGTCTACCCCTCATGGTTCACCCCACCGGGTATTAATAGTCAAATGCCCCCTCCTTGGTCTTAGACACGGAGGATCAAAATACGCAATAATAATAATAAGATAAAAGTGCGACATGCGCGACGAAGGTGGGACCGTAAAATCTCCACCCTACCCAATGACAAGCTTGCACTCAAGCTTGGTCTGTAGTGAAGGTCGGTGTCGGGTCTCCTGTGTCAGTGTCAGCATCGAGTTTGGAAGTCAGGTCGTCTACCTCCAGCCAAAAGAGACGTTTGCAGTGATGTCCCCAAAAGAATGTCTCATCGCAGTTGTAACAGAGGCCTTTGGCACGACGGTCACTCATCTCTTGTGGCGACAGTCGGCGAATGGCAGCAGGGCGGTCGGTGTCGCGTTTCGGGCCGTGGAGACTGACAGTGGCCGAGGACAGAGGGCGCGGAGTACGACTGGGCCCATCGGTGTCCTGGCGATGTAGATGAGGGCGGTCCAAGAGCATACGCTTCTCGCAGACACGATCCAAGCTCATTGTAGTGGTTAGATTTGCGGGTGCCTGAGATTCCACGTCCATGCGGAGGCGCTCATGAAGTCCCGCTGTGAAAAAGGACATCTGCTGTGTCGGAAGAACGGCAGTCGTGCGAGCCAGGTGGACTTGAAACTGCTCGAGGAACTCGTCGATCGGACCGGTCTGTTGGAGGGGAATGAAATCTGTCAAGGGATTGCTGTGGAGAGGTGGGCCGGAGCGAAGGGTGCAATTTACCTTGAAATCGTCCCAAGATAGGAGAGGTTTCTCTTGTTGCAGATGGGAAAACCAAAGTTGCGCGGGGCCCAGCAGGTGGAAGGCAGTAATATTGAGCCACTCTTCCCAAGGGGTGCGTTGGTGGGCGAATAACTGCTCGCAACGAGAGAGCCAGGCTAAGGGGTCTTCGTGGCCGTCAAATATGGGAAAATCCAGCCGCAATTATCGTGGCACCCCGTCGTTCTCGTGCCGCGGGGGAAAAAATTCAGGCAGGGTTGGCGGGATCAGCGCCTCACTGGAGGAGCCCGTCGCCGGATGGGCCGCTCGGTTAGCCGCTTGTTGGATGGTGACGGCGGCAATGAGGGCGTTGTTGTTATCCGTGAGGAGCTTGGCGAGGGACTCGAAAACTTGCGAGAGGGAGGGCTGGTCGAACATCGCGTAGGACGAAATAGAGGGTTGTCGGCGCTGGAGGGAGTGGAGGAAGAAGTGTCCGGTGGAGGAAGTAGTCTGGTAGAGGCAGCGATCAAGGGCCTCCGCCAATGGAGGAGCCGAGAAGGATGCGCGGGGAAGAGGGGATGATGGCGGAGGCGAGAAGAGAACCCTCGTTGAGCGAGGAGCCAAGGAGAATCAGCGGTGGAAGGAGCGGATCGGCCCCGAGTGGGCGGAGCGGGGCTGATGTCGACCGGATCGAGTGCGGGGAAGTCGGCACAGTGCGGCTAGGGCGGTGGCGGCCCGAATTGGGGCAGTCAGCGGCGTCCGGATGAAGCGGTGGTGGAGAAGCTTCGTTGTCGGCCGGTGAGAGGACCGGTGGCTCTGATACCAAGTTGTTACGGGCTTGTGATTGGGAACGTGTGAGTCGGGGAAGAGGAGGGAAGTCCTCAAAGGAGGAACACAGGCGAGCTATGGCGGTGGCGATCCGCGGCGTGCGACTCGGCAGAGGGGGCTGTGCGGGAATTGCGTGACTCACGATTCTTTCTGGAGGCGGCTAGGGAACAGGCGGGCAATCCATAGAAGGGGGGGGGAGGTAGAGAGCGAGAGAAAATTAGAGGGTAATAGAGATTCAAAATAAAAATTACTTCTTGTTTGTCTACACCCCATGGTTCACCCCACCGGGTATTAATAGTCAAATGCCCCCTCCTTGGGCTTAGACACGGAGGATCAAAATACGCAATAATAATAAGATAAAGGTGCGACATGCGCGACGAAGGTGGGACCGTAACATCTCCACCCTACCCGACGACAAGCTTGCCCTCAAGCTTGGTCTATAGTGACGGTCGGTGTCGGGTCTCCTGTGTCAGTGTCAGCATCCCGTTCGGCATCCGGGTCGTCTACCTCCAGCCAGAAGAGGCGTTTGGAGTTATGTCCCCGAAAGAATGTTTCATCGCAGTTGTAACAGAGGCCCTTGACACGACGGTCACTCATCTCTTGTGGCGACGGTCGGTGAATGGCAGCAGGGCGGTCAGTGTCGCGTTTCGGGCCGAGGAGACTGACAGTGGCCGAGGACAGAGGGCGTGGAGTATGACTGGGCCCGTCGGTGTCCCGGCGATGTAGATGAGGGCGGTCCAAGAGTAGACGCTTCTCACAGACGTGATCCAAGCTCATTGCAGTGGTTAGATTTGCGGGTGCCTGAGATTCCGCGTCCAAGCGGAGGCACTCATGAAGTCCTGGTATGAAAAAGGACACATGTTGTGTCGGAATAACAGCGGTCGTGCGATCCAGGTGGACTTGAAACTGCTTGAGGTACTCGTCGATCGGACCGGTCTGTCGGAGGGAAATGAGATCCGTCAAGGGATTGCTGCGGAGCGGTGGGCCGAAGCAGAGGGTGTTGTTTACCTTGAAATCGTCCCAAAATAGGAGAGGTTTCTCTTATTGTAGATGGAAATACCAAATTTGCGTAGGGCCCAGCAGGTGGAAAGCAGCAATATTGAGCCACTCTTCCCAAGGGGTGCGTTGGTGGGCAAAGAACTGCTCACAACGAGAGAGCCAGGCTAAGGGGTCATCGTGGCCGTCGAATATGGGAAAATACAGCCGCAAGTATCGTGGCACCCCGTGGTTCTTGTGCCGCGGGGGAAAAATTCAGGCAGGGTTGGCGGGATCGGCGCCTCACTGGCGGAGCCCATCGCCGGATGGGCCGGTCGGTTGGCCGCTAGTTGGGTGGTGACGGCGACAATGAGGGTGTTTTTGTTATCCATGAGGAGCATGACGAGGGACTCGAAAACTTGCGAGAGGGAGGGCTGGTCGGCCATCGCGTAGGACGAAAGTGGAGGGTTGTCGGCGCTGGAGGGAGTGGAGTAAGAAGTGTCCGGCGGCGGAAGTAGTCCGATAGAGGCAGCGGTCAAGGGGCACCGTCAATGGAGGAGCCGAGAACGATGCGCGGGGAAGAGGGGCGGTGGCGGAGGCAAGAAGAGAACCCTCGTTGAGCGAGGAGCCAAGGAGAATTGGCGGCGAAGGAGCGGATCGGGGCTGATGTCGGCCGAATCGAGTGCGGGGAAGCCGGCACAGTGCGGCTAGGGCGGTGGCGGCCCGAATTGGGGCAGTCGACGGCGTCCGGATGGAGCGGTGGTGGAGAAGCTTCGCGGTCGGCCGGTGAGAGGACCGGTGGCTCTGATACCAAGTTGTTACGGGCCTGTGATTGGGAACGTGTGCGCCGGGGAAGAGGAGGGAAGTCCTCAAGGGAGGAGGAGGAACTCCGGCGAGCTATGGAGGCGGGGCCCGCAGCGTACAACTCGGCGGAGGCGGGCTGTGCGGGAATCGCGTGACTCGCGATTCTATCTGGAGGCGGCTAGGGCACAGGCGGGCAATCCGTAGAAAAGGGGGGAGTTAGAGAGAGAGAGAGAGAATTAGAGAGAGGAAAAAGAGATTCAAAATAAAAATTACTTCTTGTTTGTCTACCCATATGGTTCACCCACCGGGTATTAATAGTTCAATGTCACCTCCTTGGGCTTACACACGGAGGATCAAAATACGCAATAATAATAATAATATAAAAGTGCGACATGCGCGACGAAGGTGGGACCGTAACAGATTCTTTCATCATAATTAAAAAATAAAATTAAAAAGTCAATGTTTTGGAGCATATATTACCCAGAAATTTTAAGATCCTCTTTAAACACAAAATTAACATTAAAATAAAAGTAAAATTCCAATTACATTAGTTATATGTTGATAGCAAGAAACACAAAGGAAGATATTATACAGGAGTATCATGCATTCGAACACATACCTATGTTCACCAAACTTTACTATGTTGACGGCATCGTCTTCAAGGCCTGTGTAATGACTTCCTTTGACCAATTTGCAAGGAATGCCAACATTATCAGCAAGAACCTGCATTTGAGAAAAGAAAGGAGTGACAAAATGTATTAGTAGGCATTTAGTTAGGGCATACGGAGAATGGCAACATACCCAAAATCTATAAAGTATGCCCTATAAATACAATTATTCCAACAAATTGTTGTATGCCAGAAGTACCGTGCTCCTAACTAAATACAATTTAAGATTACACTTACCGTCAGGTTATATGCTACTGAAGGATAATGTAATCTTTCATTACATTCAAATACATGTATAGCACATTCCTTAACTTTAAAAGGAGAAACAAAGGGTTCTGACTGGTGTTTGTGTTATGGTTGAACAAAATTCAATGCCATGAATTATTTAAGAGTTCTTGAAAAGTACATTTTATGGCGTTGGGAACTAGTATTTTAGCTTGCCATCTCACACAACATACAAAACAAAGAAACACCCATATTCAGATCCACAAGTTTGACTCAGATGCTTTTTAGGTCCATTACTTAAACAACTTTAAATCTATGAAGCACCAATACGAATATGAGTATCAAGTATGATACAGATCCATATGGTGGTAAAGCAACATTAAAAAAATAGGATACACGTACGAAAGGGTACACTGCAATTAAAATTTATTCACAAGCACACACAGACACATATACATGTATATATATGCACATGTTTTTAAAAAAAAGAATATACAAAGTAGACAAATTCATATTGAAAATTTACGGACACAAAATTAAAGCAATCAATTCTAAAAATAAATAATAAACAAACACAATCAAATTTAAGCCTAATTTTGACTAAATAAATCTGGATAACATTTTGATTCTATAATAAAAAATTTGCCAGTTATATTTATCAGTCACAATTTTTTCTTTTCTAAAATATCTGGAGCCAACTTTTGCTTACTTTAGAAAAATGACTCCTATAACAGTATGTAGAACAATCTGCCAAGTTCAAGCGTATCTTCAGAGTAGCAGGTGTATCCGCGGAGTATCAAGTACATACCAGTAGGGAAATGTACCAGGTACGACTATGCGCATGTTGTGGACCTACTTGGAGGTTGCTAGAGGAGTGATCGAGGGTGAAGATGACCGTGGCGTAGATACTACGGACACTTGACCACGGCTGCCTAAGTGGGGCGTGCTCAAGAGAGAGAGCTTCCAAGATCTCTTTTAGGATTTGAGAAAATAGACTTTCTTCATTGATAATCCATATAATACACCATATGCCTTTATAGAGGCATACAAGAGGGCATAGTTGTAAATTAACAAGACAAGAAAACATATTCAAATGTATTAAATACTAAGACTAGATAAAATGGGCACGCATCCCATAACATCTCTCTCGGCCTTCAAATCAAGCTTGTCCTCAAGCTCGAACAAGGCGTGCAATGCTTGATTGGCTGACTCTTTGATTTCGAGTCAAAACAACTCCTGGTATCGTGTTGCCGTAGCGGAGGCTGTATCGAACGGTAGGACATCAATGTGCTCCCCAAAGAATGACAGAAGATGAGAAGAGGCTAGAACGAGGGTGCCCGGTAGCAGTAAACCCTGACGGGAGCTCGAGCAGAAAAAGAGCTAAGGCGATCGAAGGTGGTGGCGTCGGCTTGTGAACGGTTGTAGAAAGGATCTAGAGGGATCGGCAGAGCGGGGACTGGTAAAGCGAGTGCTGGCAGAAGAAGCGTCGGCGTGGCAGGAGGAACAATCACCGCGGAGAGTGGTGGTGCGTCAGCGGCCGGCGAAGATGGCGACTGCAAGAGGAGAGGCAGGGGCAACGAAGGTGAAATCTTTGGCAGAAGAGCAACTACCAAATTATCAAGTTTGTGGAGGAGTGTGGTCATGGCATTCTGATGACTTGCTTCGGCGTCCTGAAGGCGTGCGTCCCAGGAGATCATCATTTCCACTATCAAACGGAGGGCGAACGGAGGGCGGCAATCTCCTTGATAATTAATTAATTATCTATTTAATTCAATAGAAGATTTAATTAAAATAATTAATAAATTAAGGAAAATCCTAGCGTTGAATAGGTCTATTGTGCAGTGATCGAGGAACAAAAAGGGGGGAACGGTTGTTGTGTGGTGTTGCTCGAGGAGATCTGGCATGGGCTGCTGTGCGGTGGCTCGAGAAGATCCAGTGTGTCGGCGTTTGGGGCTCGACGATACGGGCGGCGCGCTAGTGTAGGAAGCTCAGAGGCATGACATGCGATTGTCGGCGAGTTCTTCTTGCAAAAAGAAGCAAACGCGGACACAGACGCAGATGGATGCAACGGTCGATGTCGAGGACGTCAGTTGCCGGCTTGTTCTCCCTGCAGAAGAAGAGGCAGACGCAATCGATTGGAGCTACACAGAGGAGCCGCTAGGTTCGGCTGTAGAGGGAGCGGGAGAATCGTCGTGGTCTGCTAGGCGGGAGACTATGCGACAGGCGCGGGAATAACATCAGAAGTGACGACGTGTGTTCACTGCTCTTTCGGTTGGAGGCGTCGTGTGTTGTGGGGGTTGCCGAGGCTTGGGATGGACTTGAGGAAGGTGTTGACGTGTGTCGGCGGAAGAGGACCGAGAAGATCTGATACCAAGTTGTTGTGGCCCTACTCGAAGGTTTCCGAAGGAGAGGCCGGAGGTGAAGATGATGGTGGCGGAGATACGGAGCCTTGATCGTGGCTGCCTAAGCGGGGCATGCTTAAGAGAGAGAGATTCCAAGATCTCTTTTAGGATTTGGGAAAATAGACTTTCTTCATTGATAATCCATACAATACACCATATGCCTTTATATAGGCTTACAAGAAGGCATAATTGTAAATTAACAAGACAAAAAAAACATATTAAAATATATTAAATACTAAGACTAGATAAAATGGGCATCCAGCCCATAACATCACCCCTCAAGGAAGTATTTGTGCTTTATAGCTTTCAGCATTAGGTCATTCAATTTTATTAGCTTCATGTAGGTTCATTAATTTACTCAAAAACAAATACCCATTTGGAATAGTTTTCACTTCTTTTAAACACCACCAAGCAGCATCTTTCTACACTTCTCTTCTTTTAAGTCTATTTTCTTCTTTTCTTTAAAAATATAGCACAAATTACCATCTGTTTTTCTTGAAGATAAATTGAGTTGAAGAGCAACCTCAAGCAGACGGTAATGCAGGGTGACTGAATAGAGTAGAAACTATCTAGTGGGTGCCAAGTAAAATATAAGTCACGTTGTTTAATAATCAGGAGTGAGAAGTCCATTGTTGAAACTTAAAATGTCCATTGAGAGAATTCTGACTAAAATATTACTGAGTCGCAATACAATACACAAAAATAGAGAAGAAAAAATAGAAGAAATGCATTGAACATGTATTACTTGATGGAACTATCAATGGACAAATAATTTGCATTGAACATCATCATGAGAAGCAAAACGGCTATATATATGTATATGTGTGTGTACATGTATATATACATATATTTATATGTGTGTGAGTGTACTGGGATAAGTTGGCCAGAAAGTCAAACCTTGAAGAGAAGGGCACGGTGCCGAGAGAGACCTACATGTATACAGCCAATTGGTAATAAGCTTGTCTGGAGTGAGCTTCTTAACTTTAAACTTTTGTGAATCCAACGAGCTAGTATCTCATTTGCATCCTTCACAGGGCCACCCATATTCTGGGAGACAAGCTCGGATATTCTTTGCACCAAAAACATAATCTCAGCAGACGGAAAATCCAAAGCAATGCAATGAGCAACTTGCTCCAATTCAACCAAAGAAGTATCAACAGCCCTATTAACAATAATAACTTCAAAACCAAGATCTCCAATACTTGTTTGGAGATCATGAAGAGATGGCATCTTCCCGTAGTTCAAGTTAGTGGAATGCCCAAATATGTCATAAAATCCATCCACAATTTTCTCATCATAATCGACCACATTATAATCCTGGCCATAAAGAAGGATAACAAGTTCTTCATTGTTTTTCAAAAAGAGAAAATGACGATTAGCAAGACAAATAGGCCAAAGGAAAAAAATTGAGTTTAAAACAATGTTTTAATATTATGAAAGCGTGAGCTTTTGCTTGCAATGAGATGCCCCTGACATCCAGCACTTAATAGAAAAAAAACAAGAAAAAAACATGTTTATATCTTAAATAAGATTGCGAGTAATGAAAAACAAAAAAGAATGGTTGAAAGAAACTTTTTAATTTACCTAGAATAGGCTAAGCTCCTCTAAATTTTGATCTAATAGTGAATGTTGAAGATAAATGTAGGCAATACTCTCTAAATCTAATTATCAAACTTTGCCAAAAGTAAGAGAACTTTGGCAGACTATGAGAAGAGAGATAAATTTAGAGCAAAATCAAAAAAGGGGGCTGTAGTCTACAATAATATATGGAAAATGTGAGGATTGAATAGACCATGCAATGCATTTCTTCTTGACCTCAAAAATCAAAAGATATCAAAACTAGGAAGCACCGGTACCGGGTTCAGGTACCAGGTACAATGCATACATAGTACGAAGGTCCGAAAAATTTCAATCCAACGGTTCGAGTACACCAGAATAAGTTATAATAAATATATATGTATAACTGTATAAGCTTCAAATGCAATAAAAAGTCCTCAAAAGAACAAGTCAGTAAGCATAAATCATAACTTTACTAGTATACAAATAAATGCAACATAACATAAAGTTCTTAGTCATTTTGATGTGGAGCACAAACGAGGACCTACAGTGGAGGACAAGTTTTGGGCCCGTTCAGGGCCGATTGGCGACTTTCCATATATGGCATATCCGGATCAATGATCGGACTGCGCAGATGTGTTCGGGTTTGCGTTGCGAATCGATTTGATTTATATTACTTCATTAGTTTGCGTTGTATTTTGATGTATTTGGGTGACCTACCTCCGGCCAATCATAGTCGTTGAAGGTGGGATGCCCTAGCCTTTATTTTATTATAAATAGATAGGTAGTTGGCTGATTGAGGCTATTGCAGAATTTGAAGAAAACTATTCCCGCGATCCCCCACGGTGCCGACTCCGTGTAACCCTAGGTGATGACTTTTAGGTGTGTATCTCCTTCCCCAAGGTTTGCCCTAACCCTAGGCTCCTTTTTCTCCTCCCAAAGTCCCTCCCGCAGCCCCCCTACAGCCCCCAAATCAGCCACCTCTTACTGTCCAGAGAATGCCAATTTTTATTCACTTCTACTACTCAGAAATGAAATTCGCTATAGATAAGCTATAGTTTTTCCCCTCCCTCAGCCACCTCCAACCCCCTTGATCTCCGCCAACCCTCTTCCAGAAAACTGTCGCCGCACAGGATCCCCCCCCCCAAAACCCGCCGCCTCCTCCCCCCTAATTCATGCAGCCACCGCCCCCCTTCTCGCCCTATTTCTCCCTTGCGGCCAGCCCCCTACACGTGGAGCCACAAACCCTAACCCTTCCCCTTCTGGATCAGCCTAGATCTGAAATTTTTCAGCCCGGATCCGATCTCATAATGTCAGATCTACCCTTCCCCGCCCGGATCTCTACCTACGAGCCCGGATCTACCAATTTTTGGTCTGATTCCACCATCTACCGCCGAGGACAGCCACCGACGCAATTTCCACGCAAACGGTTCCACACTCGATCGTCGTACACGCATCTATGGCTCTGGATTCTTCAGTGCCTTAGTCAGCCCACTAATTTGGTGAGTCCCTTGTCGTATTGGATCAACTGGTGATGACAGTTCGCCTGAGAACTCTTTATCAAGGAGGTCGGGGGATCGAGCCCCAGCCTCAACAACATATCGACCCTGTGGTGGAGCCGAGGATGGGTTGAGGTGTACGGCCCGCGGGCCTGATAAAGTCGTCTGGTGTTGACTCCAGGTGGGCTCTCTGGTGGGACTCCAAGGTGGCGGGCAGGTGGACTCCTGTCTCGCATCATAAAAGTGCACTTTTATGATGCGGAATATGAGTCAGCACCTGCCAGCCACCCTAGAGTCCCACCATGGGGCCACCATGGCCTCGCACCATGGCGGCTTTATCAGGTCCGCGGACCGTACACCTCAACCCATCTCCGGTCCAACCACAGGAAACTGAAAGGTTGTCGAGGCCGAGATTCGATCTCGAGACCTCCTTGATAAAGAGCTCTCAGGCGAGCTCTCAGGCGACGCCATGGTGGGACCCTTTGTGGGACTCCAGGGTGGCGGGTGATGGCGAGGATGCCCCGCCATTTGCTCGTGCCAACATGGATCTCTCTTTTGATCGCCGCCGCTACATGTTCGTGGACATTGATGGTCGTTGCCGCAACTGTCGTCGTTGCCGCCGCCGTCGTCGACGGCATTACGTCACATCATTATGACAATAATGTTATTTCATTTTCTGGAATAATATTATAATCATAATACTTTTAATTATCCACATTTTTGCCTTATGATTTATAATTTTATAAGTTTTATTAATGTTATTTTTATTTTTGTTAAGCATTAGTCGCTAGGATAAGTTTTGCTTTGGATGAAGGGTGGATGGAGTGGTGTAAAATGAAATAACATTATAGTCATAATGATGTGACGTAATGCCGTCGGCGACGGCGGCGACGACGACGACAGTTGCGCCAACGACCATCAATGTCCACGAACATGTAGCGGCGGCGATCAAAAGAGAGATCCATGTTGGCACGAGCAAATGGCGGGGCATCCTCGCCATCAGCGGGCAAGTGTTGACTCCTATTCCGCATCACATTTCCCTCTTCTTCTCCATGGTTGGGGATCAACGCATCTTCAATCTCCGATTCGTCTAAGGACAAGTTAGCAATACTAAGATATCAACACAATCAAAAGGATTTGCCCATGCATCTCCTCCAATATCCCGCATTCTATTTTCTTCATTGTAGATATCATTTCTCCTTAATAGTAGACGTAGATTACTATTCACATAGACCAAATCAACTCGTTGTGGTTGAATTTTGCTTCTCAACGAGTGAATGAAAAAATACGTGATCCAATTTCTCTTACAACATGAGGATGAAGAAGGTTGTCCTAGAAGCTTTAAAGCAATCTTTTGCTACCTCGGTGCCAAAGTTCGATAATAGCTCCATCAATCTTTGGGCAACACGGAAGCTTTACTCTCAAACAATCTGGCCCATTAAAAGCTTTAACCTCAAACAATCTGGCCCATTAAAAGCTTTAACGGGTCCCGTGAACCTAGAAAACTCATTGATAAATGCATACCTTTCAGCCACATCATGGAAATATCACCTTAAGCATTTATTCTCTCCAAAAAATCTCTTCATATATATTTGAAACAACTCTATTTGGCCCTACATCAAGTCATTTTTGGTTAAAAAACTTACAAATGTTTAAGAAATAACTAGTCATTATATAAAATAAAGATATCATAGATTCATAGTAAATAACTAAATGCGTGAAAAGATTACCTAAGATTTAAAAAATGAGTAATGCAATGTAGTGGTGTGCAATAATTGGTTCATTGATCAACAAGGACAACATGAATTACCTCATAAAGGCGGCATGAGCATCCAAGCCCGTCAACTTCTCATGCATATTTTCAACCTTCATGTTGAAACCGAGATTCGGTTCCACCTAGAGTTCGGACCTAGGGTGCAGCTCACACCTACTTCTCCCAAGCCGTCCCTTGGTGAGAGACCTGAAACTGGAAAATGACCCTTGGCTCTAGTGTGGAGGTCCCATCTCACACCCGGAAGACCTTTGAGATCTCCCCCTCCCTAGCCAATGCTGAGCTAGGTGCCTTCGAGGATGAAGGAAGAAGATGAAGGTTGGTGAAAACGGGATCCATCTCCAAGGCACCCCAAGGGTCTATTTATAGATTTTTATGGATAGTCTGCCAATAGCGCAATCTTGTTGCTCTAAAATTACTGAAATACCCTGGGTTGGTCTGCCAACAGCCAAACTCCGATATTTTGAACAACTATTCGCAGCCCACCAGGGGCAAAGTAGCAGACCCTCAAGCCGAGAGAGACCCTCAATCCGGGCGAGTACTCCAGCCGGGCGAGTACTCCAGCCGGGCGAGAACTCCAGCCGGGCGAGAACTCCAGCCGGGCGAGTACTCTAGCCGGGCGAGTACTCCAGCCGGGCGAGTACTCCAGCCGGGCGAGTACTCCAGCCGGGCGAGTACTCCAGCCAGGCGAGTACTCCAGCCGGGCGAGCTGGGCGGGTGTCGGTCTCCCGCCGCACCTGCCCCCTAGGATAGGGGCTGGGGCGAGTGTCGGCCTCCCGCCGCACTCGCTCTCTGAAGAGTACATCAATCACTAGTAAGTTAGGCAAATTTTTCTTCCCCCTACTAGTATATTATGCAGATCAACCATCAATTTGACTCCAAGAGTGCAAAACCCCCTAAAAGCTTAAAAATGTGTAGCAAATCTTACGGTTTCCTGGGGACCCCATTCTGCAAATACGGGGTTGTACACAATCCCCACTCTTTTCGAACGAGTTCCACGCTCGGAAAGAAACATCCAACCCAACGTATTCGCTGAGTGTAGTGCTCTTGGAGACGAAAATACTTGGCCTCTCCGAGGGGTCAACCTGCCCTACCAGCTAATGGGAGCCTGGTTGGCGAAATCCCCTCAGGGTAGAATTCACTTAACCTCCACGAGAAGTCAACCTACCATGACAGCTAATGGGAGTCTGGGTGACGAGATCCCCTCCGGGTATGAACTTTCTCTCCACTGAGGTATATTCGACCCATCCAGCTAGTGAGAGCCTGTGTGAGGAGATCCTCTCGGGGTTTGATTCCTTTTCTCTACCGAGGCACATTCGACCCATCCAGCTAGTGAGAGCCTGGGTGAGGAGATCCTCACGGGGGTTGGAACCTTCTCTCCACGGAGGCACATTCGACCCATCCAGCTAGTGAGAGCCTGGGTGAGGAGATCCTCTCGGGGTTGGAACTTACTCTCCACTGAGGCACATTCGACCCATCCAGCTAGTGAGAGCCTGGGTGAGGAGATCCTCTCGGGGTTGGCACCTTCTCTCCATCGAGGCACATTCGACCCATCCAGCTAGTGATAGCCTGGGTGAGGAGATCCTCTCGGGGTTGGAACCTTCTCTCCACCGAGGCACATTCGACCCATCCAACTAGTGAGAGCCTGGGTGAGGAGATCCTCTCGGGGTTGGTACCTTCTCTCCACTGAGGCATATTCGACTCACCCAACTAGTGAAAGTCTGAGTGAGGAGATTCTCTCGGGTTTGGAACTTATTCTCCACCAAGGTACATTCGACCCATCTAGCTAGTGAGAGTCTGGGTGAGGAGATCCTCTCGGGGTTGGCACCTTCTCTCCACCGAGGCATATTCGACCCATCCAGCTAGTGATAGCCTGGGTGAGGAGATCCTCTCGGGGTTGGCACCTTCTCTCCACCGAGGCACATTTGACTCATCCAGCTAGTGAGAGCCTGGGTGAGGAGATCCTCTCGGGGTTTGATTCCTTTTCTCCATCGAGGCGCATTCGACCCATCCAGCTAGTGAGAGCATGGGTGAGGATATCCTCTCGGGGTTGGAACTTACTCTCCACCAAGGCACATTCGACCCATCCAGCTAGTGAGAGCCTGGGTGAGGAGATCCTCTCGGGATTGGAACTTACTCTCCACCGAGGCTAGAGCTGTCACTTAAAACCGAAAACTGCAAATCGAACCAGAACCGAACCAGAACCGCAAAAAATCAGACCGAACCATTCACAAATTATTCAGGTTCCGGTTTGAATTTTGGAACCGTGAATAACATTGGTCAAGGTGTGGTTCTTACATTTAATTATCCAGACCGGAACCGAAACCGGAACCGCCACATACAAGTCTCAAGCGGTTTCAAGATTTTTATACCCGATCCGAACAGGACCGAAGTAAAACCGAACCACAACCCGTTTATTATTATTATATTGTTATTATTTATAATTTATCTATAATATTTATACTTACTATCATGAGTGAAGTTGGTGCAGTTTGAATCCAAACCGCAATCGCATTAAAGGGGGTCGATTTTGGACCGAACAAAACGTCACCACATAAAAACTGTGTGATATGGTTTGACATTGATGCGGTTTGGAGTCATTTTTTGACGTGCATTTTTTATTTTTTATATAGTTATATAATGTATTTTCAATTTAATTACATTTTTATGAAATATTTTATTTAAAAATATATATAAGATATACAACTACTATTTATTAGTAATCATAAAAGACAACTAATTGTAGCCGATTGTTACGGTTGAGCATGCCGATGAGACGTGCATAAGCCAACTAGACCTCGTGGCAAGTCGACACGCGTAGGAAGGCGATGGATACTATCCCACCGATCGTGGAAAAGACTATCGAGAAGTGCGCAACATAATTATTTTCATTTTGATGTTGTTTTGAGTTTTACTATTTGCAGTTCGCTTTTATTTCATTCCGCCAAGTTCGATTTTGGTTTTGGTTGGAACCGAATGGAACCAGACCGAACCGCATGAAACTGGACCGAACCGTTAGTGGTCGGTTTAGTTTTGGTTCTTGTTGAACCGTAACCGGAACCGTTGACACGACGGTTCCAAAAATTTAGCTGGAACCGGAACCGGAACCGGTCAAACCAAATAAGGTTTTGGTTCTAATTTGAAGAACCGTTACTTTAGTGGTTCGGTTACCGATTTTAGTAGAACCGAAACCGAACCGAAACCGTGACAGCTCTAACCGAGGCACATTCGACCCATCCAGCTAGTGAGAGCCTGGGTGAGGAGATCCTCTCGGGGTTGGTCTCTTCTCTCCACCGAGGCACATTCGACTCATCCAGCTAGCGAAAGCCTGGGTGAGGAGATCCTCTCGGGGTTGGTACCTTCTCTCCACTGAGACACATTCGACCCACCCAGCTAGTGAGAGCCAGAGTGAGGAGATCCTCTCGTGGTTGGTACCTTCTCTCCAACGAGCCACATTCGACCAATCCAGCTAGTGAGAGTCTGTGTGAGGAGATCCTCTCGGGGTTGGTACCTTCTCTACACTGAGGCACATTCGACTCACCCAGCTAGTGAGAGCCTGTGTGAGGAGATCCACTCGGGGTTGGTATCTTCTCTCCACCGAGGCACATTCGACCCACCCAGCTAGTGAAAGCCTGAGTGAGGAGATCTCTCGGGGTTGGAACTTACTCTCCACCGAGGCACATTCGACCCATCCAACTAGTGAGAGCCTGGGTGAGGAGATCCTCTCGGGATTGGCACCTTCTCTCCACCGAGGCACATTCGACCCATCCAACTAGTGGGAGCCTGGGTGAGGAGATCCTCTCGGGGTCAACATGTCAAAGCCTTCACCAAGAGGTCTACCTGCCCTGCCGGCTAATGAGAGCCCGGTCAGCGGAACCATCTTGAGGCTAACATGTCTAAGTCACCTCCAAGAGGTCTACCTGCCCTGCCGGCTAGTGATAGCTCGGTCAGTGGAACCATCTTGAGGCTAATATGTCCGAGTCACCTCCAAGAGGTCTACTTGCCCTGCCGGCTAGTGAGAGCACGGTCAGCGTCACCATCTTGAGGCTAACATGTCCGAGTCACCTCCAAGAGGTCTACCTGCCCTGCCGGCTAGTGAGAGACTGGTCAGCGGAACCATCTTGAGGCTAACATGTCCGAGTCACCTCCACGAGGTCTACCTGCCCTGCCAGCTAGTGAGAGCCCGGTACGCGGAACCATCTTGAGGCTAACATGTCCGAGTCACCTCCAAGAGGTCTACCTGCCCTGCCGGCTAGTGAGAGCCCGGTCAACGGAACCATCTTGAGGCTAACATGTCCGAGTCACCTCCAAGAGGTCTATCTGCCCTACCGGCTAGTGAGAGTCCGTTCAGCGGAACCATCTTGAGGCTAACATGTCCGAGTCACCTCCAAGAGGTATACCTGCCCTGTCGGCTAGTGAGAGCCCGGTCAGCGGAACCATCTTGAGGTTAACATGTCTAAGTCACCTCCAAGAGGTCTACCTGCCCTGCCAGCTAGTGAGAGTCCGGTCAGTGGAACCATTTTGAGGCTAACATGTCCAAGAATGTCGCAATCTCATAGTACTTTTACTTAAATGAAGTCTTTCTAATAGAGTGCGCCCTACCTTAATCGGTCAGGGATAAAGTCTGTTACAAAAATGGGCTTACCCGAACAAGACTCCAGGATGCACGATTGTCCGCCTTCTCCTTCCCTGCATCAGGTGGGGCCTCCTCAACCCGTACCTGCTACTGCTGCTGAGCTGGGCCTTTATCTCTCCTCACCTCCAAGAATTCTGGATCGGTGGCTGTTGTTTGACCCTCCTCCAGAGGGAGGTCACGGTAAGGTAACTCTCCCCTACCTTCTCTTCACATGCCCGAGCGATTTCTTCTTCCTCTCCGCTTCTTGGATGTCGAGAATGTTGACGGAAAACCTTGACGCAGGTCCTCAAAGCAAAGGACTGAGTTGGAGGGGAGTTGGTGGAACCAATTGTTCGCTCTTCCCTTGAGAGTGACAATGAAGAGCCGACACTTGAACGCATCCGACATTGGCCTGATAGAGACCGTATCTTCGAACCACTGCAGGTGTTGGACGGGATTATCCTTCCCGGTATAATAAGTCATGTCAGGCTCTCTGAACCCCTCGGGAACGTGAGCTGAGACAATCAGCTCGCTGAAGGGTGACCCCCAACTTGGTGGTCTCGCATGCTCCACTCGCGCGACCTGCTCGTCTGGGAGGCTAACACTCGTCGGGCTGGGGAATAACTCCCGGCCGGTAAGGTCTCGCTCGACCCCCTCTCCCATCCTTTCCTTCCCGGGCCGTCTTTCTGGTGCACTTCCTTCTACCCCTCTTGGAGTCATCTCGCCTAGACCCATGGGAGTTGTCTCGTCGATACCCCTGGGAGTCAGCTCGCTGAGACCCCTGGGAGCCAGCTCGCCGAGACCCCTGGGAGCTAGTCCCTGGGGGGTGGGAGTTGAGCAATCAACCCGAGGAGCGATACTTCGCAGCATCTCCATGATGCCTGGGATGGATGCCATGAACTTTTCCCTCCCTACAAAGGGTGTTGGGTTGGGGAGCTCGTTGGAATCATCACCACCTCCATGATCTCCCACCATGGAACTTGCTCAGGAACTTCTGTATGAGCCGCGGTCCACGCTCACCGCACCAGAATGTCGGAACCGAGATTCGGTTCCACCTAGAGTTCGTACCTAGGGTGCAGCTCACACCTACTTCTCCCAAGCCGTCCATTGGTGAGAGACCTGAAACTGGAAAATGACCATTGGCTCTAGCGTGGAGGCCCACCTCACACCCGGAAGACCTTTGAGATCTCCCCCTCCTTAGCCAATGCTGAGCTAGGTGCTTTGGAGGATGAATGAAGAAGACGAAGGTTGGTGAAAACGGGATCCCTCTCCAAGGCACCCCAAGGGTCTATTTATATATTTTTGTGGACAGCCTGCTAATAGCGCAATCTTGCTGCTCTAAAATTACTGAAATACCCTCAAGCCGGGCGAGTACTCCAGCCGGGCGAAAACTCCAGCCGGGCGAGTACTCCAGCCGGGCGAGAACTCCAGCCGGGCGAGTACTCCAGCCGGGCGAGTACTCCAGCCGGGCGAGTACTCCAGCCGGGCGAGAACTCCAGCCGGGCGAGAACTCCAGCCGGGCGAGTACTCCAGCCGGGCGAGTACTCCAGCCGGGCGAGTACTCCAGCCGGGCGAGTACTCCAGCCGGGCGAGTACTCCAGCCGGGCGAGTACTCCAGCCGGGCGAGCTAGGCGGGTGACGGCATCCCGCCGCACCTGCCCCCTAGGATAAGGGCTGGGGCGAGTGTCGGCCTCCCGCTGCACTCGCCCTCTGAAGAGTACACCAATCACTAGTAAGCTAGGCAAATTTTTATTCCCCCTAGTAGTATATTATGCAGATCAACCATCAATTTTACTCCAAGAATGCAAAACCCCTTAAAAGCTTAAAAATGTATAGCAAGTTTTACGCCTTCCTGGGGACCCCATTCTGCGAATACGAGGTTGTACACTTCACATTTTTTAAACACTAAATGAAGGTAGGTATGTCTGTATCGCAAACCATTAACATATCATACATATAGTCATTGTTATATCAAGGATCTTGTCTACATCTCATCGTTTGTCATTATAAATGATGTTTTTAACTTCTTAGGCCTTCTCAACATCATGTTCCATATATAAACTCCATTTGAGGTATCTGATCATATTAAGCGGATTCATCTTCACAAGTTTAAACCTCTTCAACATCATTATAACAGAAGCAAATTGAGTTTCAACAACTGCAAGTAACTTTAGTGAAACAAAAGAGTTATACATGTTCAGCATGTATTGATGATTCATAATGAAATTCTTGATGTATTGATTTTATTAGACATTTAAGTAATCCATCCACATTATTCTCTAACAGTTGCACATAGATCAGTACTATGAGCTGCACAAATATTTTTTAAAAAGAAAGGTTTAGAGTGTGCACAACACAGTGTGTCCAAAATATATGAGAAAATCTTGTCTCTATGATTACTTGTGTTGTCTTAGAGATGGGAGCATGGAGATGGGAATAACCAAGAGTGATGGGAGGAACCAAAGGTGACGGGAAGAACTAAGGATGACGGGACCAAAAGTGACAGGAAGAACCAATGGCGTGGGAAGAACCAAGGGTGACACAAAGAACCAAGAACGCGGGAAAGCAGTAGGCAACAAAAAGAACCAAGGATGCGGAAAGGCCAAGGGAGGCGAAAAGAACCACGGAAGCGGGAAGAGCCAAGGGTAACGGGAAGAGCCAAGGGTAACGGGAAGAGCCAAGGGCGACGGGAAGATCCAAGGATGACAGGAAGATCAAAGGGTGATGGGAGGAGACAAGGGAGACAGGAAGAGCCAAGAGCGGCGGAAGAACCAAGGGCAACGGGAAGAACTAAGGACAGGGAAGAAAATTGAACTGAGGGACACATGCTCGCAAGAGAAAAGAAATTTTAAGATAGAATTTGGCAATTCTGACTTAATTAGGTGAAAAATAATATACGGAACAAATAGCTAAAAAATGAATTCCATTTAAAATAATGTTAATTCCGTTGACTAAAGATAGGGCACAATGGAGACAAAGGATCCATATAGCTGATCCCGCTATAGTAGGATAAAGGTTTGCGTGTTATTGTTGTTTTATTTTGTTTGTATGATTTCTCCCTCTAAAATCGCAATCAAACAATGAAAAACTGAAATTGGATTCTCAACCCAATATTGTCCAACCAAACGGGCAGCAAAAATATTGTTGGATTATTTTCTTAACATAATCATCTTTACTTCAAAATAAAAAGGGGGAAAAAGGGTTATTCTAATATACAAAAATTGGAGAAGATCAAAATAGCCGTGGCGTAGGTCTCTTCTGGACTACAAAGATGTAAGGGCAAATTCCACCACTGAAAAACATAAATAAAAAATGCATTTGAGATAACGAGGATAATCATGAAATTAATGAGGATAATCATGTATTTAAGTTTTTTGAATTGAATTCCTCTATGTTGGTAATAGTTTGTGTTTAAGAGTTGTTTCTTAATCTATCTTAAATATAGGATATATGTCTTTATATATTAGGCTGTGATGTTGTTATAGCTCTATTATTATATGTATTATGTCGAGTCGAGTGTGTTATTAGTGTCGTATGAGTCCAAACATAGTCGTCGCATATTTTATTAATGTCCCTTGCGTATTGACAATTATGCCCTTGGGTCCTATTATATATAGACCCTTGATCTTGTATGAAGTTATCAATAAATGAAAAGTCTAGTTCTTGTCCCCTTGTGAGATATTGATGGTTCTCTCCTCTAACGAGCAATCTCGCTTAGGCAGTCGCAATTAAGGCTCCGTTGTATCCTCCACCACCATCATCATCGACTCTGGTCACTACTCCGGCGAGTTATCACTATTACGGAAGTAGGCTCGTAACAACTTAGTATCAGAGGCAACCGATCCTCTTCCACACGCCATCCCTCGTTTCTCACATTTCAATAACCCCACGTCGTCGTTTCCAGCCACGACATCCATCCCCGCCGCCAACAGCCACTACTTCGGCATCCTCGGTCGATCCCTGCTCCGCCCCCTCTCCCCTGCCCTCAAGCTCCACGATACCATCTCCCTGTTGCGTCGACACCTCAGGATTCCCCCGCTTGTCCAATATACTTCCTTTCCCTGCCAGAAGACGACGCGACCGTCGACGTGCGACGTTTCCACATTTTGGCGCTTCTTCTGCCGCTTCTTCCCTCATATAAGCCGTAGACGGCCAACGGTAGCTCTTCTGTCGAAAGTCCTCACGCGGGATCTCCTCGAGCCCAGCCCCGCACAGCAACGTCTTCCTCAAGCCCTACAATCCTCGAGTAGCAAACTTCTCACGCCCCATCCCCGTTTTCTTGAGCCCTGCGCGAGTAAAATCCCCGCAGAGCCTCTTTCAACGCTGCTCCTTGCGTCCTGCCATTTTATATTTATTCATCGTGGGCCCCACATCAAGTTCTATTTTACTTTAGTTATCAACCCCACAGCTTTGTTTCTCTCTCACGCCACTCCTCTCATTTCCCAACTGTTTTATTTCTCACTCTTCTCTTTATCGAGCCCTGTGCACTTATTCCTTCCTTACCAAAGCAGCCACTAAAAAAAATCAACTTTAAATTAATTGATTAATTCTAAATTGGATTAATTAATTATTAATTGCTTGATTAATTCTTAATTGAATTAATTATGTCAACATATTATCTCATTATGGGGAACACCAAGTTGACTGTCGCGGATGCCACCATCATCCAATCGAAGATATGAGAAATAATGTGTTCCATGGATATGCACCTTCGGGACGTTGACGCACGTCAGGAGGCCATGACAACGCTCTTCTACAAACTTGACATTTTGATAGCTGCTCTACCGCCGAAGCTGCCACCCTTACCACTGTCGCCTCTTCTTGTGATATCTCCATCTACGCCAGTCGCCAACGTGCCACCGCTCTTAGCGGTGAATGCCCTTCTGCCATCAGTTTTCGTGGTGCCACCCCACCTTGGGCCACCATCGTCAAATACTGTGGCCGCATTTCTGTCAGCACTTGCTCCGCCGACCCACGCTCTGCCGGCCCACGCTCTACCGACCCTGACGGACCCGTTCCTGCCTCTGGCCACCTCACCGCCTTCAGATTCATTCCTTCTGTTGGTCGTCACTTCCCCGACCTACTTGATGTGGTTGCTCGTCACCGCTCCACCGACCTTGTCAAAGCCATTACTTCCGTCGCTCTTCTTTCCAACGGCACCGCCACTACTCACCAATGTTGCCGCCGTCACTACGCGATATCATGCATTGTTCTGGAAGGATATCAAGCTGTCAGATGATCCGGTCACCACGCGAAGTTCGAGCTTGAGGGCAAGCTCGATTTCAAGGGCGGATGAGATGTTATGTCTCTATTATTATGTGTATTATGTCGAGTCAAGTGTGTTATTAGTGTCGTATGAGTCTCTTGCGCATTAACAATTATGCCTTTGGGTCCTATTATATATAGACCCTTGATCTTGAATGAAGTTATCAATGAATGAAAAGTCTAGTTCTTGTCCCCTTGTGAGATATTGGTGGCTCTCTCCTCTAACAAGCAACCTCGCTTAGGCTGCCGCGATTAAGGCTCTGTTGTATCCTCCACCACCATCATCACCGATTTTGGCCACTACTCCGGCGAGTTACCACTATAACGGAAGTAGGCCCGTAACAGATGTATTCATTCATTCAAGAAATAGAATAAAGAATTCTTCCAAGTTTCATGACATTAGAGCAACAGACTCATACTTCTTGGCACCCATGCAATTTGTTATTGTTCATAGTGAATGCAGACATGGTTGGCATCGTGGTTTCACAACACCTTCGTCGACACCAAAACTCCTGACCATCTACACTCAGGAGATCATCCTAGGTTTGATCCTTGTCATTGAGGCTCAAGTGACACGGAAGAGAACTACTTTGCATGGAGGAGTAATATTCTCAACAGCTTGAGTCCAAAAACAAAGCAGGTTTTGTAGATGGATCAATTCCAAACCCCAACATCAATTCCTGGAAATACCAAGCTTGGATTCAATGTGACAGTGAAATCGTAGCTACTCGACTCGATTTATAAGGAGTTGCAATCGGGCGCGGTACATACTCTTACAGCAAAGGAAATCAAGGTTGACTTCGAAGAACGATTCACACAAGGAATTTCTCTAATAGTATATGAGTTTAAATGATCAACAGCACTACTAGAAAAGACGCTGAATTGACATACTGCAGTCAGGGGCGGAGGTATCTAGGGACCTGTGGGGGCCCGTGCCCCCACGCATTTTTCGGTCCGGTTCAGGTGAACCGCAGGTCCGCAGCCGAGTTCCCGAAACCCTACGCCTGGAGTCGACCCCGCGGGCCGCGTCATTTTCTCCCGACTCCTGATTCTGTCATTCGCCGAGTTGCGATACGCTGATACCTTCGCCCCTGTTGCTAGCTGCCGGCGCCCGGCTGCCGCTCGATCCACCGACCACCGTCCGCTGTCTGTCTGTCCCCTGTCGCCGTTGTCGGCTGATTGGCCCGAAGGCAGGACTGTGGGACTGCGGGAGGCCGGACCGCCGGAGCCGGACTGCCGGAGGCCTGAACTTTTTAGGGTTTTAGCTAAGGTAAAACCTATTGCTCTCACTTTTTCTTCCATTTGTGGCTTCTGTGAGTTGTTTGCTGAGTTTTTCCAAATTTGCTCCATTTAATTTGATGGACTTTTGGAATTCTTCATCCAAGCATGAAGCATCTAACCTAACCTAAGGCAAACAAATGCTAATGATTAGCCAGTTAGATGTTGTAGCCTTGGATATATTTTATTTGTAGTGTTGTTCAAAAATCAGAATAGAGAACCCCTTCAACTATCTAAAAGCTGCTGTCTCATTTCAGGAGTATGTTTGTCATGTTGACTTATAAAAGCTGCTGTCTTATTTGGGTCAAACTCCTCTAGTTTCAAGTCATCGTAGGTGAATATCATATGAATCATATAATCAAACATTAAGGTTGTGTTTGACGCAACTTATTGTTCTCATTTTTTCTTTCATTTGTGGTTTCTACAGATTTCTCAATCCCATATAATGTGGCCATGAGGTGATGAGGGTTCTCTTTTTAATAGGAAATTGCTTTCACACAATCTTGAACTCTTGAAGCACTGCAGTTTTACCAAGGGTAGGGAAATAAATTCCTTCGAATATTTCTTCATCATTAGAGATTACTACAGTTTTACATATCACAGTTTTACATAGGTTAGAGATTACTGATTTACCACCAGGCTAATAGAGACTTCTCTTTTGCTTCAATGTGTTCAATCTTTTCCTTGTTTTTTCCAATCAGATTTCGAAATGGATAAGTTTATTACACGAACAAAACGACAAAGAGAAATTGGGTGTACTTCAACTCCAACTCATAGAGAATATGCAATAATATCTGATCCAGGCTTAAGGCCTCCTCTTTACAATATCTCTAAAGATCCGATTGAGAGAGAAAATATTCAAAGATCATATTTGAATAAAGGTCCAAACCAACCAATTCTTAAAGAGTATCCTGCTACTAAAACTACAACTCAAGACAGCTTGTAGATTTTGTGCAAAATGGTATACAGAGAAGGTTTATGCTCAATGGTTGGAATACAGTGAAGCAAAAAATGCAGTTTTCTGTCTATTTTGTTATCTTTTTGCTTTTGAGTTTGGACATACGGGTGGTGGTCATGAAACATTTGTTGAATGTGATTTTTCAAATTGGAAGAAGAAAGAACGTTTGATTATGCATATTGGGGATAATTTGAGCGTGCATAACAAATGTAAGGTAGCATGCGAAGATTTAATGAACCGAAAAAAGTATATTGATATAGCTTTTGACAAGAGAAATGTGCAAAATGGAATTGACTACCGCATAAGATTAAGTGCCAGTGTATCTTGTATCAGATTTCTTCTAAGACAAGGGTTAACATTTCGTGGTCATGATGAAAGCGAAGAATCTTTAAACAGAGAAAATTTCCTAGAATTATTAAAATTTCATTCACTTTCCAATGATGGAATTAAGAGTAATTTTCCTCAATGCTCCTGAAAATGCAAAAATGACTTCTCCTGAAATTCAAAAGCAAATTTGCAGTGTAATGGCAGGTTTAACAACAAAGACAATGATCAAAGATATTGGAGATTCATTTTTCTCTTTGTTGGTTGATGAGGCTCGGGATATTTCAACTAAAGAGCAAATGAGTGTTGTCCTGCGATAAGTAAATAAGAATGATTTTGTAATTGAAAGATTCTTGGCTATGATTTATGTTTCAAATACTAGTGCTCTATCACTTAAACAGACAATGGATTCACTACTTGATACAAATGGTTTGAGTTTATCAAAAATTCGTGATCAGGGTTATGATGGTGCTAGCAATATGAGTGGACGGTTTAATGGACTTACGAGTTTGATATTGGGAGAAAATAAATTTGCTTATTATGTACACTGTTTTGCTCATCAGCTTCAACTAGCACTGATTAAGGTTGCAAAAGGACACAAAACGATGAATACTTTTTTTGATTTTTTACACATCTTAACTAATGTTGTTAGTTCTTCATGTAAAAGGCAATCGATTCTTCGAGAAACACAAGCTATGAAAATTAATGAAGGCATCGCTTTGGGTTCAATTGAGACAGGACGCGGGTTAAATTAAGAACAGAATTTAAAGCGACATGGAGACACCCATTGGAATTCACATTATGGTACAAATCTCAGTATCATTTCATTATTTCCTTCTATCGAAGCTTTGCTTAATGTTTTAAATGAAGACACTTCATTTGGAGAAACTAGCACTGTGGCCTATAATGTTTTGAAGGAGATAGATTGCTTTGAGTTTGCTTTTACATTGCATATGATGAAGACAATACTGGGGATTACATTTGAGTTATCTCAAGTTTTGCAAAGAAAAGATCAAGACCTATTAAATGTCATGCATTTTGTTAATATTACAAAGAAGAGACTTCAAGACCTAAGAACTGATAGTGCTTTTGTACAATTGGTCACTGAAACGTCTATGTTTTGTGAAAAATATGAAATTGAGATTCCAAAGATGGAAGATAATTACTTACATCCTGCAAGAAGCAAACGAGGGGTTCAAAAGAGGTCTAATCTACATTTTTACAAGGTTGAGTTGCTTTTCACAGTGATTGACTCTCAATATCAAGAGTTGAATGATCGTTTTGATAATGATAATATTCAGTTGATTTCAAGCATGGTTTGCTTCAATCCTCAAGATTCATTTGCTGTTTTCAATAAGGATAAATTAATTGAGCTAGCTCATTTTTATCCGGTAGAGTTTAATGAAAAAACTCTTTTAATGCTTGCCAGTCAACTAATAAATTGGTTTTATGATGTGTCAACTCATGAAGATTTTTGTGATTTAAATGGACTTGGTGAACTTGCTCAAAAAATAGTTAAACATAAGGACATGAGTTATCCTAAAGTTTATTTACTATTGACACTGTGTTTAACATTACCAGTTGCAACGGCTGCAGTTGAAAGATCATTTTCTGCAATGGGATTGATTAAAGACGATCTTCGCAACAGATTAGGAAATGAATGGTTGAATGATTGTTTGGTTACTTATATTGAGAAGGAAGTGTTTGATATAATTGATGATGAAGATATTTTGCAAGAATTTCAAAAAATAAAATTTAGAAGATGTATCCTTCCTTCAAAAAAAAAAGAGAATGTTTAATGTATTTTAATGTATTTTTCATGTATTAATGTTAGTTTTTATTCTATAATGAACTTTTTTTATTGAGCAAATTTTTATTTGTTATTTTTTTCATATTCTAAGTGTCTTGTGCCCACACGCTCCAATATTCCTGGCTCTGCCACTGACTGCAATAGATTGAAGTCCATATGGAGAGAAACACGGAACCTCTGGCCAATACCCACCTGCACTTGTGGAGCCACAACAAGACGTGCAAATGATTTTGAATGTCTTTAGCATGATTTGAACACAGTTTCTGAGCATAGAGCCACTGAAAGGGCTGGGAAAATGAATTGTGCTACTACCTAGGATGAAAAATGGCGCAATGTTGGAAAAGGGATCAATGTAATATGAGTTAAGGACCAAACGGAAAGGTGAGCTAGGAGGAGAAAGGATGTATAAACGTTTGCATTGCACTTGTTGCAGGAAAATGAATTATTCATAAGAAAATTGCTTTGAGCTCAATAGATATCAATCGGGTTGGAGGAAGACTAGACAACGGATGGGAGACCAGAAGTGAATGCAGACCAAACTGGAAGGACCGAAGTTGTTAGTATCCATAGCCTCCATTGTCAATGTAATGGTAGCAGATAAAATGCAAGCTAACTTAGGCTCACTAAGTGGTGACCATATCATAAAAGGCAATTAGGGCTTCTCCAATAAGAGGCGCGGTGCTTTGAGAATAAAATGAGACAAGAATATTAACTTAAAGGTGCGCTCTCTCATCACCAACATGATATCAGAGCGGAGAATCTGTGTCCATCGATCGGCGCCACTGATCCCTCCGGCCTAAAGGTTCATTCATCAGCATCGATCATCCCTCTCACCTTCGATGACTCGATCGACTTAAAGGTTTGTTCGCCGACATCATTGTTTCAACTGCATTGGACCTCTCATTTTTGATGACTTGATCGATACTCATGTTCTCGCGGCCAGCCTCATCTCATTTGTCTCCAACAATTGTTTGTTGTCGCCTTTTCCAAAGACTATTTTTGCATCGCTTCGTTTTTGTCCTGGTTCTGTCCAAGTGTGCTCTTCCTATGTGCATCTGCCCAATTCTGGTTCTATCAAACAGCTAAAAATGTGGGAGTTCGTTGAAAAAAAACTATTTGAAAAAGAAAATCTTAACAGGAATCTATCAACACACGTGACAAATATGAGTGACTTAGAGGAATATTATTATGAACTGACGAATAAGTGGGCTGAGATTGACCAATACTCGGCTATTATAAAAATCAAGGACTAAGAATCGAGCTTATGCAAAGAAAAGTCTTTGAACTGCTTTTTGGCCTACCACCAAATATTGAATTTCAGAGAGTTTGGATGTTGAGAAGAGATTTTGTTCCATATTTGGGGACCACTGCTTATTATATTCAAGGATAAGCTTGCCACCAAAACTTTTTTCGTACTTAAGTGAATGTGAGAATGACCATTCATCCTTATTCCCGAACAAAGAAAGTGACACTAAAAAATTGGAGTCTAAAAGGCAGGAAGACAAGAGTAAGGTAAAGTGACTCTACTGCGGGAAGAAAGGCCATGATAAGGGAAAATGTTGGGACTTGCACTCCAACTTGGTTCCAACATGATGAATTTGTGGCTTAGATGAAAGATATATTAGATCTCAAACTGTTATGTATGGCATCTTGGATAATAAAGGGCATTTTGTGGTTGAAAATGGGAGTTTACTTAGAGAGTTAACTGCCTTTAAGGCCAATATTGGGAAAACCCCTGTCAAGAGCACTTCCGGCACCAGCTCATGCTCAAATACCTTATATCTAATATAAAAACACGCACCCAGGATCATTGACTATGGGGTCTCTGATTATATAATAGGATTTACCAGTAAGATTACTTGTCTCTCATTCATCTGTCAATGTTAGACTTGTCAATGCGTCTTATGACCAGTAAAGGAATTGTTCAAGTCTCCCTTAATATCAAGGTTGTAAATATCGGATGTCGTTGAAATATCGAATTGAGTTTTTAAAATTGGGTGGCAGAAGTCGGAGACATGCCGGAGATATAAAAAATCAGATTTTCATACCTTATAAATAATAATTTTATTTGTATATATAATAACTATAATTATATGTTCTAAAAGCAAACAAAATTAATACAACAAATAGATGAAGAATGAGTCATGTCATTACAAAATAAATTGAATAGTATCAAAGATAAAATATCATTAATTATACAAAATAATACGTTGTAAAATATATTAAATATTGTTAGAAAAGCCTTGTTAAGGGCCCATCTAGTGGCCCAATCTTTCCTTCTTTTCCTCATTGTATTAGTCCCACATGTTAGAATGAGATTTATCTTCTTTCTCTTTTCCTATATAAATGTATTCATACTTGTAACTATTAACTCAAGAAGTATATACAAGGTTTTGGGCCTCTCTTTACATGGTATCAGAGCCACCGGTCTCCTCCTTGTATTTTTCGGTCTATTGTTGTGATCTCCCGCTTCTCTGCCCGGACTTAATTGTCCGGCATGTCCTCCTGGAAACCGTGCAGCCTCTCCCCCTCCCTCTTAGCCGTTGTATCGTGCGGTCTGTCTCCTTCTAACCGCTCTCTCCACTTTGTCTCCTCGTGGCTTCCACTTTTCCCCCTCCTCCTCCCTCTCTTTATATAAACTCTCACGTGGGGCCCACCTTCTCTTATCTCTCCACGCGTTCCACCTCTCTATCCGCGCGGCCTGTTGGTCTCCTCCTTCCGCTTTCCCTCTTCCGATGCTCGCGACTTCTCTCGCGTTGCCGCGATTTCTCCTCTAGCCGAGTGTCCGCATCTAGGTCGTGGCATCTCTACTTACCGCTGGTGGCCTCATCTTGACCGTGCGGACTCCCTATCCTGCCTCTTCATCGGCTACCCGCTGCGACTTCTCTTGTCGATTAGCGGTCTCTTCTCTTCCTGCAAGCTGCATCCTGGTCGCGACTCTTCTTGTCGATCGTGCGTCCGCCGAGACCGTGCGCTTCTGTTTCTTCTACTCCTTATCCCTCTCTACTCGGCCTCCCTCTAGCCGCCCGGCTTGCCTTTTTTGTTGCCCGGCTTTCTGGTTTTTAGCCGCTTGGCCTTCTCCGCCAAACCGACTGTCGTCTCCTGCTAGCCGCCCGGCCTCCTCCGGCCTTCTCCTTGCTAGCCCGGTCTTCTCCTTACTCGCCGCCCGGTCATCCCCCTACTAACCGCCTGGTCTCTTCTGTTAACCGCATGGCTGCCACGGCTTCTGATGATTCCGCTGCCACCTCTGCTCCTCCAACCCGTGCAGCTACCGCGGCTTCCGAACTCCGCGATGAGCTCTGGATTACTACCATTTCACTGACTGGGAAACAGAACTTCGTTGAATGGGTTCACTCGGTTTGTCGGGTCCTGCAGACCAAGGGTCTTCTTCACCACTTGACCCGAGCTACCCCCGCTGCTCCATCTGATGACTAGTTTCGCGATGATGGTCGGGTCCAGTCCTGGCTCCTAAATTCTATGGATACTGAGCCTTACAGGATGGTCATGTATCACGACACGGCCAAGTCCATGTGGGAGGAACTCCACTCTTTTTACTCGGGGCACAACAGTCTTCAGCACCTATATGATATACTCTCCGATCTTCAGAACCTCACTCCAGGTGCTCCCGGTGATATGATCTCTTTTGTTGCCCAAGCCAAGACCCTGGCAGAGGCCTGGATTCAACATCAGCCTCCAACCACTGATCTCGCTATTCAACGGGCCCAGAAAAAGGCTGTCACCATCGCGATGATGATGTCCCGTGTTCCTCCCCACCTGCATAGTATTCGGGCTCAGATTCTCTCTTCTACGACGACTCCTTCGTTGTCAGATGTCTGCTCCATGCTACTTAAAGTTACGCCTCCTACTGAGGCTCCTCCAGGATTTGCACCAGCTCTCCTTCAGCAGCCTCTCCTTCCGACCCCTCCTCCTACCCGTAGCTCTTTCACCCGCAGGGGCCGACCTCCGTCTCAGGGCCGCGGGCGTGGGGGTCGTTCTTCTATGAAATGCACCTACTGTGGCCGGGATGGTCATCTCGAGGCTACTTGTTACCGCAAGCATGGTCTACCTCCCCACCTTGCGGCTACTTCCTCTACTGCTCCTGCTCCCACTGGGGATTCTACTTAGGATTCGGCGTCTACTACTCGCCAACATATCGATGAGCTCCGCACCCAACTCCAACAGCTACAGGGTGTCCTCGACCGCTCCTCCGGCTCGGTTGCGTCTTTCTCTGCGGAAGGTATAACCTGTCTCTCTCATAGCCCCCGCTGGATCGTTGATTCTGGCGCTACACACCACATTACCTCCCAGAAGCCTTCCCAGTATCTCCAGACGGCTCATCCTTCGCATATCACTGTGGTCAATGGTGACACCTTATCGGTCTCTGGCGCCGCATCTCTCCAACTCACTCCGGTCCTTTCTCTCTCCTCAGTTCTTCATGTTCCGGGATCACCCTTCAATTTACTCTTTGTTAGTCGCCTGACAAACGAACTTGATTGTTGCATAATCTTTTCTTCTTCCTCTTTTCTTATGCAGGATCGCCGCACCCGGAGTATCATTGGTGAGGGGCAGCTGGTGAATGGGCTCTACATCCTGGATATACCATCCACTCTTCTCTCTGTTGTCTCCACTGTCGACTGGCATCGCCGTCTTGGACATGCTCCTCTTCCGATCCTCAAACGAGTTCTTCCCGATGTTCCTCTACGGGAGTTCTCTTATGAATCTTGTATCTACGGTAAACAGCATCGTTCTTCCTTCCCCCCTGCATGTACAAGGAGTAGTACTCTTTTATCTCTAGTTCATTCTGATGTATGGGGTCCCTATAAACTCTCCAGTATCTTTGGATTCCGCTATTTTGTCACGTTTATTGATGAATACTCGCGTGTTGCATGGTTATATTTATTGCATGACCGTACGGAACTTACTTCTGTGTTTCATGCTTTTTAAACTGAAATGCGTACGCAATTTGTCACCCCTCTCAAAGTCATTCGCACTGATAACGCTCGCGAGTATACTAGTCGCACCTTCTCCACTCTTTGCACCGAATTAAGCGTCATCCACCAAACTTCGTGTGTGTACATCCCTCAACAAAATGGGGTGGCTGGACGGAAAAATCGCCACCTCCTTGATGTTGCTCGGTCACTTATGTTTCAAATGCAGGTTCCAACCGAATATTGGAATTTTGCGATCTCCGCAGCATGTCATCTCATCAACCCTCTTATGTTCTTGACTTCGCCATCCCTATTCAACTTCTTTATCCTTTCGCGCCTCCAACTTCTCTCACCCCCCGAGTCTTCAATTGTGTTTGTTATGTTCATCTTCTTGCCCCCCCCCTCCGACAAACTTGCTCCTCGGGCGACCAAATATATGTTTGTTGGTTACTCTCATATGCAGAAGGGGTATGTTTGTTACTCTCCTTCTGCTGGCAAGTTGGTCGTCTCGGCGGATGTCACGTTCTGCGAAGATCAGCCCTTCCACTTACCTTCACCCACTCCGACTTCCTCTACTCCTCTTCCCCGGCCTGCTATACCTATCACTTCCTCTTCTCTGCCATTTCCAACCACCTCTCTCCCTGCCCCCTCTCGGGTTCCACCACCCCTTATCCGTGTCTACACCCGTCGCTTCAAGGATGCTTCCCTACACTAGCTACCACCCTCCAGCGACACCTCGGCAACGGCAGATCTAGCTCCCGCCTCTACTGCTCATCCCTTGGTCAACTATGTTTCTCTCCATCGGCTGACTCCTCCTCTCTACACCTTTATCACCTCTTTTTCCTCTATCTCTATTCCTAACACTGTGCAGGAGGCGCTGCAACACCCGGGGTGACGGTCAGCCATGGACGATGAAATGCGGGCCCTCTGGGCTACCCGGACTTGGGATCTGGTTCATCTTCCCGCAGGACAGCACTGTGTAAGCAGCAAGTGGGTCTTTGTTGTTAAACATGCGGCGGATGGCACCGTGGAGCGACTCAAGGCCCGCCTCGTGGTCTAGGGTTTTACTCAGCAACATGGCTTAAATTATGAGGAAACCTTCTCTCCTGTGGCCAAATTGAACACCGTCCGTGTTCTTCTCTCCTTGGCTGTTCATCGACATTGGCCCATTTATCAGCTGGATGTTAAGAACACCTTCCTCAACGGCGATCTGCAGGAGACTGTTTACATGCACCAACCCCCCGGGTTTGAGACCACGGGGGAGTCTCGTGTCTGTCTTCTTCAGAAGTCTATTTATGGTCTCAAACAGTCCCCGCGGGCTTGGTTTGAAAAATTCAGCAAGGTTGTCTGTGATATTGGCTTTATTCGGAGCTCGGCTGATTTCTCTCTCTTCACCCGACACCGGGCAACCGGAACTGTGATCCTACTTGTCTATGTTGATGATATCCTCATTACTGGCGACGATACTACAGGGATACAACATATCAAGGAACAGTTAAACTCTACCTTTCAGACCAAAGATCTTGGCAACCTTCGATACTTTCTTGGCCTTGAGGTTGCTCGACGCCCTGATGGTCTTGTGTTATCACAAAGGAAGTAATGTATGGACCTTTTTCATGATGTTGACTATTCTGGATGCAAACCTGCGGATACTCCTATGGAGGCTAATCACAAGCCCTCGGCCCACAGCTCTGACTCCGATGAGCTGCTTACAAATCCAGAATACTATAGACGCTTGGTTGGGAAGTTGATCTATCTCACGGTTACTCGCCCAGACATTTCTTTTGTTGTAGGAGTCGTGAGTCGTTTTATGCATGCTCCTCGGACATCTCATCTTCAGGCTGTAGAGCGCATTCTTCGATATCTCAAGACCGCTCCAGGACAAGGGTTGGTGTACAAACCATCCACATCTCTATCTCTTATCGCGTACTCTGACGCTGACTATGCTGGATCCATTGATGATAGGCGCTCCACAACGGGTTTCTGTACCTACTTTGGAGAACATCTCATAACGTGGCGTAGCAAGAAACAAACCATGGTTGCTCGCACTTCTGCTGAAGCCAAGTACCGGGCTATGGCCGCAGTCGTTTCTGAGTTAACTTGGCTTGAGGGCTTTCTGGGTGACTTAGGTGTTCGTCTCTCATCACCGGCGATCATATTTTGTGACAGTCAAGCCGCCATACATATTGCCAAGAATCCGGTCTTTCACGAACGCACAAAGCACATTGAAGTTGACTGTCATTTTATTCGGGAAAAGTACAGTCAAAGAAGATAGAGTTGGAGCATGTCCCTGCTACAAACCAAGTTGCTGACATCTTGACTAAAGCTCTCTCTCGGCCACTATACTATCAATTTTTATCCAAACTTGGTGCCTACAACTTGTACGCTCCATCTTGCGGAGGAGTGTTAGAGAAGCCTTGTTAAGGGCCCATCTAGTGGCCCAATCTTTCCCTCTTTTCCTCCTCATTGTATTAGTCCAACATGTTAGAATGGGATTTATCTTCTTTCTCCTTTCCTATATAAATGTATTCATACTTGTAACTATTAACTCAAGAAGTATATACAAGGTTTTGGGCCTCTCTTTACAAATATTATACAATAATTTTATATAGATAATAGTAAGTTTATTGTAAATAAAGAATATTTAAAAATTAGATATCGTTGATTTATTATAAGTCTTTCAAATTTATAAATTTATATTAAAAACGTAAAAATAATCAACTAATAGATGTTTTAAATATTTTCAGATTTTTTGTAATATGAAAAAAAAAATTGGGTGAAATAATTATACAAAACTGGTTATAAGAATAAAACATTAAAAAATTGAAACAATAAGTCTCATTAATTTAAACATATATAATATAATACATATAAATGATTTAAACACATATTGTTAGTCTGCTAATATAACATAAAATAAAATAACGAACGATATATTTAAAAGTTGTGTCGTCCGATATTTGAGTAGTTAAACAAAACAACTGAATAGTTCTATTACATTCTTTTCTTCTTGTTGAAATGTTCAGTTACTTGCATGATCAACTACAATGAGTCTCACTCTAATATATAGGAGTGAAGGGTAACAGGAGAAATACATAAAATAGAGAAATACAGGAAATAACAACTAATAAATGTTAACACCCCTTCCTCAAGTTGGGCATATAATGTTGATCATGCCCAAAATGATAATGATACTTTCAAAAGCACTCATACTCAATCATTTCATGAGGATTTTTGTCAATTTTTGTCCGGACGAAAGGAACAGAGTACATACGATTCCTCTCACTATGTTTTTTAATGAATTGTTTATCAACCTCAATGTGTTTAGTGCAATTGTGTTAAACGGGGTTATGCGAAATGTTAATGGTCATCTATCACAATATGGTCACATTGGTTCCTTTTTCTCAAGGTCAATGCCTTTCACAATAGTTTGAATCCACAATCCTTCATAGATTCCATGTGTCATGACTCTGAATTTAGCGCCAATACAAGATCTGACCACTACATGTTTTGTGCTCCTCCATGTAACCAAATTCTCACTCACTAAAGTGCAATATCCTGAGGGGAATGTCGATCATCAACCGATCCACCTCGGTTACGTCTGTGTAGACTTCAATGTTTAACTCATCGTTAGGTGAGAATGGGATATTGCTCCCGGGAGAGGACTTGAGGTGGGCAGCATCAAGATGGAGAGTCTTTGGCAAATGCATGTACTGGTTAATCACTCTAAAAACATACAAAAAATCTGGGTGAGTATGTAACAAGTAAATTAGCTACCAAACTAACCTCGAAAAACCAGGAATGCCCTCAACGATTTCTCTATAATCTCTCCCTAGCATTTGGTTTGCTTCGATAGAGGTGGTAGCAAATCTACATCCACTCATCACTGATGTCTCAAGTAAATCAAGTATATACTTCCTCTATAAGATGAAAGTTTCATGCCTGAACCTGACGACTTCAATGTCTAAGAAATACTTAAGGTTTCCTAAATTCTTGAGTTTAAACTTCTTTTAAATCATCTCCTGTTATAATAATATCGTATGCATGAACAACAAGGGCTATCAATTTTCCTTCCAAGAGAAAGTTTGACAACACAACATAGGTTAGTGGTGTTAGACGTACAAATTAAATATAATAAATTTAAGATAAGAACAAAAATATTGCCAAAAATTCGGTGGTGGAACTTGAAGATAGAAAAACAAATTGCTTTCAAGACAACAGTTATGGAACAACTAGTTGATGACCCTTATGTTGATCCTAATGTCTCATGGGAAATTATGTCTTCACATTTAAAGATAAGTGAAAAGAATGTAATTGGAATGTCAAAAGGTTGTGCGCTCCCAAATAAAGAATTTTGGTGGTGGAAAGAGGAAGTACAAGAAAAATTAAGGGCAAAGATGGTCAGCTATAAATCACTTTACGTTTGTAGAAATGATGAAAACTTAGTCAGTTATAAAGTTGCCAAAAAAGAAGCTGAACATGCAGTAAGTAAAGCAAGAAGTCAAACTTATAAAAAAAAATATAAGCGATTAGATACCAAAAATGGAGAGCGTGACATATATAAATTGCTCGAGCTAGAGAAAAGAAGACATGAGATTTAAACCAAGTAAAATGCATAAAGGATGAAACAGATACAGTTTTAACGAATGATGTGGATATTATAGAGTGATGAAAAAGATACTTTTAACAACTTTATAATGAAACAAAAGGCAATGAATTAAACTCTGAAGAGTTAAGTAAATCAGAAAAATATAGAAACACAACGTTTTATCATAAAATTCAAGTATCAGAGGTAAATGTTTTAGAGAAGACGAAAAATGAAAAAACGGTTGGGTCAGACGATATACCCATAGAAGTATGGAAATGTCTAGGGAATGAAGGAATTTTGTGACTCAGATGTTTTTTCAATATGATACAGAAATCAAAGAGGTTGTCAGACCAATGAAAAGAAAGTATCTTGATATCTTTGTATAAGAACAAGGGAGATATATAAATTGTGTTAATTACAGAAGAATTAAATTGATGAGTCATACTATGAAACTATGAGAACGAGTAAAAGAAAGAAGACTAAGACGGGAGACTAACATCTCGGAGAATCAATTTGGATTCATGTCAGGACGGTCGACCATGGAAGCTATACATCTCTTGAGGAGACTCATTGACAACTACCGAGAAAGAAAACAAGATTTTTATGTGTTGTTTATCGATCTTGAGAAGGCTTATGATAGAGTTCCGAGAGAAATCTTATGGAGAGTCTTAGAAAAAAATGTGTAAATGTATCATACATTGGCATAATCAAAGATATCAAGATAAAGGGTCTATCTTCCATGCTAAGTACGTGCCACAGATTGGCATCCCTTCGTCCAACCGGGCGGACTCACCGGCCTGGGCGACTATCTAGCATGGTCTCTCTTGTCTCTCGCCAATTATCCGATGACGGGTTGGTAAAGGGAGAAGGGTGGATGTCTTGCAGGATTGTTGGATTCTTGATACCCCGCTGGCCCGATGGCCTACGTTTGTTGACTAGGTTGCGTAGGAGGGGCTTCGGGTGGAGGATCTGGTTGATGAAGAGGGTTTTTGGTGGGTGGACCTCCTGGACCAAGTGTTTGGCCAGGATTTGCGGTGCTCCATTGTTCAAATGCAGTTGTCTGGTGGCGATGATGTTCCGGAACTTCTGCAGCAGCTGAGTGGGAGGACTATTTTGGCTCTTGCATATCCCCCCCCCCTCCCACCCGCTTGGAGTTGGATGTGTCGTGGCTCAAACATCTCCGACTACACCCCCGGGAGAAGTTTTTTTGTTGGAGGCTTGTTTGGGATGCCTTGCCCACTCGGGCCTGGTTACATCGGCGTGGGCTTGGGGATACTCTCCTATGCCCGTGGGATTGTGGAGTGACTGAGGACCGAGACCACCTCGTCGGCGGGTGTGCTCGGCTGGCTGCGGTTGGAAAGGAGCTCCTTAGGTGGGGGATGCGCATCCCAATTGGTTGGACATGGGATGAGCTTCAGAGGGCTGTTATGCATGGTGGTGAGTCGGCGTTGTCTCCAGTTCGTCTTCTTTGCTACTCTATGTACCAGTGTTGGCAGGCCAGAAATGCGAAATTGCATAGTCGGGAGGTGGGTACCCCCGTGGTCATTGTCGTTACTGTTGTGGAGAATCTTGCTCTCTTTGACCAAGGTCGCAAGCTGGGATGTTGGGGCACTTCTCGCCCCTCGGGGCTGTTTCGCTCTACCTCTTGGTGCCCCCCACCGCCTGGCTGGATCAAAGTTAATGTTGATGGTTCTCTTCTGCCTTCGCGGTGCGCGGGCCTTGGTTTTGTGGTCCGCTCGAAGGCTGGGGCGGTGCTTGTGGCGGCTGGTTTTGCTTGGAGGCATTGGGACCCGAGACGAGTTGAGCTTGAGGCCATCCTTGTTATCCGTCGGGTGGTCCATCCTGCTCTCCTTGAGGCGCGGGGTATCATTATCGAGGGGGATGCAGCTAATGTTTTGGAGTTTTGCAACTCGGCGGTCCGGTGCTCTGCTCGCACAACTTCTCCTTGGCAGGATGTAGGCATCACCTTTCTGACAGAGTTTACGACCGTGTGATTCCAGCATGTTAGTCGTGGGGCCAACAGGGCGGCTGACCACTGTGAGCGAGATGCTGTGACTGGCGATTTTCTGTGGGATACTGGTATTGGGGCAGATGACACCTTTTTAGGACTTGTGCCTGAAGACCGTCGGGGTCTCAAGGGTGGCTAGTTTTCTTTTGCTTGTTTGTTGTTGATGTTTTTCTCATGTTCTCTCCCCCCAGTTGTACTCTTTCTTCTTTCATGCTAGTGCAATATTCACGTATACAAATTCAGTGACAAAGGTGAGGACATCTGGAGGATTAACACAGGAATTTCATATCACTGTTGGCTCTATTGTGATAGAAGTCTGTTATTCTAGAGTAAACAAAAGTTGACTCTAGGCTAGGGAGCGTTGTTACGCACAATTAAGTTGTGTATCTATACCGAATATGTTTTTGGTACTGGTACGTTTTTGTTACAAGTGCGTATATTGAACGTGTTGATGCGACGATAGTTATTAACAAAATGGCTAACTTGTCTCTAGGCTAACCGGAGATTGAAGATGTTGATCTCCAACAATAAAGAAGAAGAAAAGATTGATGAGTAGATTTAAGTTTAATTTTATCTCTTTTGGTTAAACATATCAGATGTTAAATTTTGTAATATTTACGAATACTTGATGTTTGAAAATTCCATGTTATGTTGCATTGATTTGTGGACTTGTACTTCAAATTATGATTTATGTTTGATGTTTTGATATTTTAAGAACTATTTATTGCACTTGATATATATATATATATATATATATTTATATTTATATTCTATTTGTTATAACGTATCATGTCGCACCCGTATCTTTGTTTTTTAAAATTTGTTATACTGTCGTACCGGGTACGTATCATACCCGATACCATGTACCCGTACCGGTGCTTCCTAGATGGAGCTTAAATTTAGCAGTGCAAGAAGAACAGATGACTTCGTTATTAAGTTGAGTGATCAAGATATTTTTCGTAGTGAGTCTTGGATCGATAGTTCAAAAAACGGAGGTATTGATAAAGATGTGACACATAGAATCCAAGCGGGTTGATTGAAGTGGAGAGACACGTCAGGGATATGTGATCGTAAAGTACCATTAAAACTTAAGGGCAAGTTTTACCATACTGCAATTAGATTAGTGGTGCTTTATGGTTCTGCGTGTTGGGCAGTGAATTGTATACATGAGCAAAAAATGAGAGTTGCGGAGATGAGAATGCTTAGGTAGATGTGTGGACACACGAGACTGGATAAAATTAGAAATGAATGTATTAGGGATAAGACAGGAGTAGAACAAATTGCAGAGAAAATGCGAGAAGCTTGACTAAGATGATTTGGACATGTACGAAGGAGATCTTTAGAGGCACCTGTTAGGCGTTGTGAGAGTCTAGTCACTAGGCATGTTAAACGAGGGAGGGGGAGACTAATAAAGACTTGGAATGAAACTATAAAGAAAGACATGATGTACTTAAACATTAGTGAGACTATGACAAAACTATAAGGAAAGAAAGAGGATGAACAACATTACTCTAAGTATATTCAGAGGTCACCATGGCCTTACGAAATCTCTTAAATAAAGCTTTAGGAGACTGTTTGAGACCATAGAAAGTCCTTTTTAGCTTGTAGACCTTCCCTTCAGATCCTTCAAGGGCAAGTTCAGGAGCTAAGAACATATACAATTCATCTTTTAGGTCCCCGTGAAGGAACACATTTGTCACATTTAGCTGACTAAGGTTTCATTCCTTACAGGGAGCACGTGATAGGAGAACTCTCATGGAGTTCATTTTTCCATAGGAGCACAAGTCTCCTGATAATTGATCGCAACAGCCTGAGTGTATCCTCTGGCAACCACCCTTGTTTTGTATCTTTCAACAATTCCCTGAGTGTTTTGTTTGACAGCAAACACTTACTTACACGCAAGAACAGTCTTACCTTGAAGAAGACGCACAAGATCTCGTGTACAGTTTTTTTCATGGGCATGCATTTTTTCAAGCATGGCTTTTGCCACTTGCGGTAACAAAGGGCTTTCTAACAGGATGATGGAATAGAAATAGACGATAAAAAAGAAACAAAGGCTCTATGTGAAGCAGAGAGAGAAGCATAAGATACAAACTAAAACAAAGGGTGTTGGGTGGAGGTACCTTCTATTAGTGTTGTAGATTCTGAATACGAACCAGATGCCAGCTCTGATATCTTGAGAGAGACTTACGTGTTTATACCCTACTTATCCGAGATTAAACCTGCAAAGCGGGAGCATGAGAATTCTTCTAGCCATTCGAGGCAATAAGAGTGGTAGCTGAAAGAGGCTGGCATAAAGGAGGAATAAGTAAAGGTGTGAGTGAGGAGGATTTCTCATGTCCATTAGAGGCAATGGGAGTGGTAGCTGGAAGAGACTGGAATAGAGGAGGAATGGGTAAAGGTGTGGGTGAGGACTCCACCAGAACTGATAAGGAGCTCACTTCTAACATGGGAGTGGACCTCACCCACCCCCACCTCCCTGAAGTGAGATCTCATAATAGTTCTCAGATTCATGAGAGGTGACATTAATGGTCACAAAAATCTTCTTTGTTACAGGCTAGCATTTGTAACAATCAATTTACATCCTCCAACATAAAGGGGAAATAATGAGGATAATCATGAAATTAATGAGGATACTCATGTATTAAAGTTTTTCCACTTTAACTTGTTCTATCTTGGTAAGAGTTTAGGTTTGGTGTTGTTTCCTAATCTTTGGTCTTAAACATAGGGTCTTTTTATATACTATTAGGCAATGATTTATTCATTCGTTTAAGATCCAGAATCAAGACTCTTCCAAGTTTCATGAAGAAATGATAAATATGATCTCAATTGCCCATAAAAGCATTTCCACAAACACCAATTTTTCAAATGTTCCATCTCATCACGAACAAGATAAGGAGAATCATATAACCTTGCGCAGAAAGATCAAGGAATGGCGAATAACCATCTTCAATACTAAACTTATGCAGCCCTAGCGTACGTGCCTTCTCCAAAACAACCGACTTAATATCTATTATTAGAAACCCAATAATCTCACATTACGATTAAGTAACAAAAAATGAACACTCACCCAATACCTTCGGGAAAGGGACTCGGCCGTACACTCGCCATGCTTCCCCGGATCGCCCCTGTGCGTTCCCAAGCTCAACAGTTTGGCGGCCCTGATCTGATCTCCATCTGGATCCGCCCTGAAGTCCGAGTTGGACGCACTAATCGCAAGCGCTAGCTGCACCTGGAACTCCTCCTCAGATGAAAAGTACTTCTCCCGCTCAACAGCCGCCGCCAATGTCCCTTCCGCAGAAGACGCTGGGGATATTGTCGGCTGCACCACCCCAATAGTCTGGTGATTGGAGTCCCATGATTGGGTTAAGGTGCTGGAAGTAGGTGCGGCGGACGAAGAAGAAGGCCATGAAGACGAAAAAGAAAGCGCCGAAGAAGAAGAAGAAGGCGCCGAAGACGAAGAAGAAGGCGCCGAAGGGATATCTCCGGATCGGTTAGGTTCATGGCCGCTTCCGATGTGAAACTTTCGAAAAATATTCTTCATCGGATTCTTCTTTCGATTTTCGATGTGGAGATACTTCTCCACCAGCGAGCTCTCTCACTCGCGCGCACAGCTCGCCAAGAAGAGGAGAGGCTTCTCTAAAGAGGGAAACTGCGATGGTGGGTATTACTAATAATAAAGAACCCTGGACTTATCAAAATTTGTCTTTTATAAGTCGTCCCAGATGCAGCTTATACCAAAACCTACGGTGCGTCCCAGCCGCAGAGCAGTCAAACCGTCGAACCATACGTCGCCTTAGGCTTCGTTTGGGGGGACTTATTTTCACCGGTCAAGCGGTTACAACCGCATGAAGCGACCCTTAATTTAGGTCGGATTCATGCGGTCTTAACCGCTTGACCGGTGAAAATAAGCTCTCCCAAACGGAACCTTAGTTTTAGCTCTTTTTTTACACGAAAATTTCCACTCATATGACCTATCTCACTTTTCTCCAGAAGTTCTCATCTTTCAATATTCATGCACTCCATGTATCAATGGAGTTTATCTTAGAGTTTGAAGAGATCTATTGAAGAGGAGGTTAATTGCTATCTCTTTATTTTGATTTTTATTCTTGATTTCCTTTCTCAATCATACATGAAAGGGTTCCCCTCCATGTTTCCAAAACTATAGCTTGCATCACTGATCACTCTTTCTTCTTCTTCTTTTTTGAAATTTTAAAAACCTTCTTAGTGAGTTTGCATTTCATAATGATCATGCAAAAAATACTTCTTAGCTCGTATTCGGATAGTATTTTTGAGCATGGATGTTATGAAATGTAAACTCCCAAGGCCATGGGCGAACCTATGTAGAGATGCACTCAAGCAAGTGCATGAGTGTTATTTCACAAAAAAATTGTCATGGCCTGCTAAATGTGTGTTCCTGCTCTTTTTTGCAACCGAAACCCACTCGTGAATCCTTTTCCTTCTCAACGTGAATCATCTTCTTTGCCAATATGTGATATCCTTGCAGCCCCAAGCCCTAGCCACGCCACTAATTCCATTTCTGTCTCCATCGATGGTGTCCTACTGGTCGATGGGTTGTTCCTTCTCCTTCGCTTGCTATTCTTGCTCTGGGCACGCCTCCTATTGACGGGTTGTTCCTTCTCGTTCGCTTGTTATCCTTGCCCTTGCCAAGTCTCATGTGACTGGTGAGTACTTTGTGTTCCTTCTCGTTCAATTGTGCCTTACAAAAAAATTATTGGATATAGGTTATCTGTACTCATTTCCTAATTTATTCTTTGTTGCCTGTTTTCTGTCCAGGAAGGTAACTTATTAGTTTTGTTGTTGTGCAAATCTTTGGTGTGTTGTTGTGTACCTGTGATACTGTGCGCTGATGTTTTATCTTGTTCTTTGTGCAAATCATGTTAGAAAAGTAACTTAATCTTTCTCTAAGTGCTCTGTTAATGTTTGTATGAGGCTATGTTAATGTTTTCATTTAAATGTTTGTTAAATGATTGATTGGGTTTCATTGTATATTTGTAGGAAGCTATGTTAATGTTTTCATTGTAATGTGTGTTAAATGTTTGATTTGGGTTTCATTGTATATTTATATGAAGCTATGCTAATGTTTTCATTGTAATGTTTGTTATATGATTGGTTGGGATTTTATTATATGAGGCTATTTTAATGTTTTCATCGTATCTAGGCTAATTTAGGCTAATTTATCTGGTTATTCAGTTATTTGGTTTTTTTAAATAATAGGTGCCAAGTGATTGGGGAGTTTATGCTCTAGTTTCTAATTATGTTTTATTTCAATTATTGATTCCTAATTAAGTCTACTTTCAATTGTTATGTTTTTTATTTGTTATTTGTGAAGTTTAATAGAGAATTTTCTTTCAAAGGCAGGATTAAATTAGTCTTCTCAAGACATTATTGAGGTAACCTATAAGTTCATATGATGTAAATCTTCAAGACATTCCTAGAAGAAAATACTTGCATAATGGTCCAATTCAATATTTTCTCCTAAACTTTTAGTTGCCCTAAAGTGTTGTGTTTTTGGATAATAAAATTGTATTCACATTTACACTTTGACAATTGACTTTAAGCATTGTGTTTATTTCCTGAAATTTTGCGTGGCCTAAGTCTGCCCCTGTATAGGCAGTCCCTTGACAGATCCATCTGGTCGAATCTCATCTATACAAATCTGGGCTTCTCTGGTTATTTGGTCTTGGTTTTTCTCCAAGGAAGACGATGAGCTCTATGGTAATCCTCTTCCACTGTTGTCACCCAGGTTTTCGTTCTCTCATTTTGTGGCAAACCACGTGGAATCTTGGATCTTGTCGGTTCATGCCCTGCTATTAATGAAAAGTGTGTACTTGGCCCAAGTGGATGTTCTCTTCCATCTGGATTGTTGCCCTAGTTCATTAATTTCCCTTTTGGCTTGTTTTAGTGTTGGTGTTTCACTCTGCAATTGGTCATATTCCCCGGTAATTAGGGGTGTGCATAAAAAATCAAAACAGGGCCGAACCGATCCAACCGAACTGATTTTCAAACTGAACCGACCAATTTGGTTCGGTTTCAATTTTACGTGGTAATAAATCAACCCCTATTCAGTTTGGTTCGGTATAAAGCACTCCCAGATAATATTTGATGCAGTTATACCAGGGAAATGACGTGGTTGGTGGGTCACGCAACACATAGAGTCGAAGTTAATTAATATTAATATTAAGTAACATCAGATGAACTATGCATATCTCATTACACATTAGTGCCTAAACCAAAAAAATTACTTAATGTGTTGTTGAAAACTGAACCGAACCGTGCAATTTCGGTTTGAGTTTGGTTTGATTTTGGTTGGAGGTGTGTAAGAACGAAGACCATTCGGTTCTGTATCGATTTCACTTAAAATCGAACGGAATTGTTTACAGGTCTGCTGGTAATGTGGATGTACGATACTAAATTTTCTTGAGCTTCGTCTTGTGGGTGGGGTTTATGGTGGATCTCTCGACTGCTCCCTTGCCATTTTCTAAGGCTATTTCATATGCAAATGTTGTTGTTTTTCTTACCCAACTCATGCTCACTCTAGTCTTCTGGATCGTCCACTTACGCTTTTCGCATTAGGGGGATCTCATTGTGGTGATAAAAAGCTCTTTGTACGTCATGGTGTCGCTAACATTATGCTTGGTTACCAAATGTGTATATGACAAACCCTTCATTTTTACTACCAAATCTTTTTTGGCTCAATACTTGAAACTTTCTCACGATGTTAATGTTCGCCCCGTCGACCATAAATATCTAATACTTATTTTTGAAGTGGAGGAGGAATTCAACAAGGCCTGTCTTAAAAAGGTCGTAGGATTTTATTTCGATTTCTAAGATTGTATCCTTATTCTCATGTTCGGGACTCTAATGTCGTCCATGCATGGCTAAATAAATGGAATCTTTTATTCCATTATTTTGACGAGGACATTTTATGCATCTTTGTGAAACCTCTTGGCTTGCTCCTATCTTTGGATGTTGATCATACGATTCATGACACACGTGCTAATCGTGCTCGAGTTTGTATCAAATTCTGATGAGAATTTTTTCTCTTAAGTGTGAAAGCAACTAGACCTTTTTAATGATGTTTTTGACCCTGAGATATAACATGTGTTTTTGATCGAGGGAAGCTTCCAGAAAACTTCATCCATATTTACCTCATGTCATCTACCACTACCACCTCCATGAATTTGACCCTATAAATAGTTATGATGGGGGATAGAAGACATCCACTTATCTCCAAACGTAAGCATTATAAGATTTCTCTTGTGTGGCATTTGTGACATTCGTCTTTGTTTGGATGAGTTTTTGGACATCATTCTGCGACGTTGATGAGGAATACTTTGTCTACACTGATTGGATCTTGAGAATATTTGGACAAAGATTTGAAAGACATCTTGGAGAGGATTTGTCTAATCTGTCTCACCCACTATCGTCGGTAACTTACAATCCTTTTGCTATTGTTTATTATGCATGATTGTGTGGAATGAAATTGGCGAAGATCCTTTATAGATCTAGGAGAGAAAGTCTTTTAATTGTCTATTTATTTTATACATCTTTAGTGGAGACTTTCTGGGTTGGACTCCGGTAGTCCTGTGTTTTTCACCTTTTTTGGGTTTCCACATTAAATATGTATGTCACTTTTATTATTGTTACTATTTGTGTTGTGTTTTGGTTGTGTATTAACATACCTCTAAGTGGTCTTACACATATATGCTCAGACTAATTTGTAGGTTCTCTGGTTATGTTTTCGTGCTCTCTAGCCTAACAAGGAGGGAAGATTATGTGTGGATCAAGGAGAAAATGCATGTAATTGCCTATTTGTTATATACATCTTTAGTGGCGGTTTTCCAGGCCGGACTCCGATTGTCCCGCGTTTTTCACCCTATTAGATTTTCATGTTAAATTTGTGTATCACTTTTATTACTGTTATTATTGTGTTATATTTTGGTTGTATATCAACATAATACTAAGCGATCAAGTAAGTACTTGATCAAACTAATTTGTAGGTGCTCTGGTCGGGTTTGCGTGCGTTTTGGCCTAACAAGTGATATTAAGGAATATTCATTGTTAGAGGAATTATCGGATTGGCCTATTTGAGATTTAAGACAAGTTGATCAGATATTTTTGAGTTAGTGATTAGGTGTGGTAGGTAACGACTATTCGTGCAGTCTCTATCCTTTTTGATTGCCTTTTTTAAAATAGTTGACTCAAGGGAGAGGTATGAGCAAGAGCAAAGGAAGAAAGAGCGAAATGAGTTAAAGAAGAGAAAAGTTCAAGTCACTTTATGAAAACGTGGAGTGTCACTATTGTCATAAGAATAGACATACTTAGAAGTTCTGTTATTTTATGAAGAATAATGAAAGAAAAAAGGATTGGCTACTGATGATGTGAAAGAGAGTCACACTACAACTATTATATCTACAGAGGAAGACGATGTCATCATTATTGGAGATGACATCACAGCTACACTCTCATGTGATGACCGAAGTTGGATTATTGATTCAGTGGCCTCCGCATATGTCTCCATAACATTGAGTTATTTGTCACTTATATCACTCATGATTGTGTGGTGCTTATGATGGGCAATAATGATACTTCTAAAGTCATCGGAAGAGTAGACATATACTCAAAGACGAGCACGAGTGGATTGTTAATCCTAAGAGATATATGATATGTACCTGACATCCGCTTCAACCTAGTTTCAATTAAGAAGCTAGGTGATGAAGGGCACTTGAGTGTTTTTTTGTGGAGATTTTTGGAAGTTAATCAAGGAGTGGCTTGTAGTGCTCAGAGATTATAGAGAGACTGTTTCATACTACATGAAGGGGATACCCGAAGCTTCTCAGGCCAACACTATTATAGATGGGGCATCCACATTCTTATGGTACAGGAGATTGAGTCGCATCAGCTAGAAGGGCCTGAGATGTTTCTCTAGAAATAAGATGATCTCTAATCTATCTGTAGATCTGTTAGTGATATATACCTATTGCATGGCTAGGAAACAAAATATAGTTTCATTCTAGAGTCATACTTTCACCAAAAGATTCGAGCCACTAGAGCTTATACACACAGATGTATGCGGGCATTTGAAGGTCCAAATGAAAGGAGGAGTGTTTTACTTGATAGCATTCACTGATGATTATTCGAGAAAATTTTGGGTCTATGTTATTAAGACTAAAAATGAGGTTCTCAATACTTTGAAAATTTCACGTGGAGAAGCGGTTCGGGAAGAAGCTAAAGTCCATCATGTCCGAAAAATGAGGGAAAGTATATTTTTCTCTTTGATGAGTACTGCAGATAACAAGGGATCATGAAAATACTTCGCCCAAGATGTCATAGTTGAATAGCGTAACTAAAAGAATGAATAGGACATTAATGGAAGGGGTGAGGTGCATGCAATCTGAATTAAAGCTACCTAGCATATTTTGGGTGAGGCTTTAAATACACCCACACACACCATCAACTTATCCCCAAGTTATGAATGTTAGGAGGATGTTTCTGATAAGGTCTAGTATGGGAAGGACCCTTCATACATTCACTTAAGCATTTTTAGTTGTAGAAACTTTGTGTATGTCCCTCAGGACAAGAGATCAAAATTAGATTCTAAGACCCAACAATGCATCTTTTCTGAAGTATGGACACAACAACGAGTTTGGATACAAGTTCTTTAATCCGGTTGAGAAAAAACTTATACGCATTTGCGATGTTATATTTGTGATGATCAAACCATGGTCGATCCTGAGAATATTGAGAAGGCTGCCTCTCACACTAATGTAGAATCTCCAATAGTTGGAGATGATAATGCTAAGGAGGTCGTAGAGCCTGAGCAAGTACAAGGTACTGAAACACGTCTAGATCATGAGGACACTACTGATGGCGAGCCTATAGAGGGCATCACTAATGATGTGACTACACCACAAACTGAGGTCGATGCACAGAGGTCTAATAGAAGCAGTCACTCTTCTTCAAAATACTCTACTACTGAGTATATGTTATTGACCGATACAGGAGAGTTTGAGAGTTATTATGAGATTGTGGAGAGCTTAAATAAGAAGTAGTGGATAGTTGTTATGCAGAAGGAGATACATTCTCTGTAAGAAATTCACACTAATGAGTTAGTAAAATTGCCAAAGGGCAAGAAAACTCTGAAGAATCAGTGAATTTTTAGAGTAAAATGGGAAGAACTCTCGACACCACTCAGATATAAGGTTGGATTATTGGTTAATAGTTTTATTCAGAAATAGAAAGTTGATTTCGACGAAATCTTCTTTTTTGTTGTGAAGATGTCATATATTGGGATTGTTCTTTATCTTGTTGCAAAGTTAGAACTAAAGATTGTGCAAATGGATGTAAAGACAGCCTTTTTCAATGACAATCTTGAGGTGGAGTTGTATATAGAGAAACCAAAAAGTTTCAGAGTGAAAGGGAAGGAGAGCCTTGTATGTCGTCTGAAGAAGAGTTTGTATGGCCTGAAGCAAGCCTCGCAATAGTGATATAAAAAAGTTTAATGCTTTTATGGGGATGATCGACTTTAGGGGGACCACCCTTGATCACCATGTGTTTGCAAAGTAGTGCGCTCCAGATAATTTCATCATCTTACTCTTTTATGTCGATGACATGTTGATAATTCGAAAAGTACTGTGTGCATTGCAAAGCTAAAGCGACAATTGAACTCCATATTTTTGATGTAAGACTTGGGAGCAGCAAAAGCCAGCCTAGGGTTGCATATTATGAGAGATAGATGATCCAAGTTACTTTAGCTATCGTAGGAGAGATATGGAAGGAAGGTAATGCAGAGATTTAGTATGAATCAAGTGAAAAAGGTGCACATGGATGACAATGAAGCAGATATGCTTAAGAAAAACATGTCTAGGGAGAAGTTTGAATATTGTGTGAAGATCGCTTGCATGACGATCTCTTCCATATAAGAGCAAAGGGGAATAAATTGCTGGGTATAGTTCCCATATTTTATAGAGAAAACTATTGGATTCGATTCTTACTAACTTGAATTTGGTGCGCTTAATCTACTGACCGAAGGTGAAGAAATGTTGATGGAGGACCTAACAGAGACAAATTGGAGATTAAAACAAAAATTGCAGAATGATATGTTTCTTCACTTAGTTGAAAAGATTTGATGAGATATTTTTTCTCATAAATATAAAAGCAACAAATCATTTTTGACCATGCTTTTCAATCATATGTTTCATTCCAAGTGACAAAAATGGATAACCATCTTTGACCATGAAATATGACAAGTGTTTTTGACTGAGAGAAACTTCCAAGAAAGAGGCTAAGAGAAGCATTATCTAAATCTACCTCATGTCATCTATCACCACTACTTTCATGAATTTTTCTCTATAAATCGTCATCATGGAGGTAAAGGAAGACATTCAATTCTCTTCAAACATCGACATTGGAAGATTTCTTTTGGGAGGTCTTTGCAGCAATCATCTTAGTTTGGGAGAGCGAGCGGGGGGATGCTAAGCACACATGACCAGACTTGTACACATAGGGAGGTCATACGCATGGCCTCGTATGTGCCTGCGGGGGTGGGGTCATGTGTATTGCGCAGCCTCATGGCTTAGTGTGTGGTGTCATGCGGATGCTTTTTCTGAGCCCCTTTGATTTTTGAGATGGTATTTGGGCTATTCTCATGTTCGAGACTCTAATGTCATCCCCGTCTGGATAAAGAGATAGAATCTTCTATTCAATAATTTTGACGAGGACATTATAAGCATCCTTGTCAAACCACTTGGCCCGCTCCTATCTTGGGATGTTGAACATATAATGCTTGGCACACATGTTAATCGTGATAGAGTGCATCGAATTCTGATGAGAATTTTTTCTCTTATGTATGAAATCGACCAACCATTTTAACGATGCTTTTGACTCTTTGACCTTGAGATATAACATGTGTTTTTGATCGAGGGAAACTTTCAGGAAAAAAACCAATGAAACCTTCATCCATATTTACCTCATGAAATCTATCACCACAGCTTTATGAATTTCTCAATATAAATAGTCATGATGGAGGATGAGGAAGACATTCACTTCTCTCGAACACACAAGCATTAGAAGATTTTTATTGGGAGACCATTGTGACAATAGCTTTTATCTGGATGCGCTTTTGGACATCGTTCTGCAACGTTGATGAGCAATATTTTACCTACACTGATTGGATTTGTTGCAGATTTGGACAAAGATTCGAAAGATATCTTGGAGAGAATTTGTGTAATCTGTCTCATCCACCACAGTTAGTAACTTGCAATTATTTTACTATTATTTATTGTGTATTATTGTGTGGTGCAAAATTGGCAAAGATCTTATGTGGATCAAGGAGGAAAATGCTTGTAATTGCTTATTTGTTTTATACCTCTTTAGTGGCCGCTTTTCGGGTTGGACTCTGATCATCATGTGAATTTCACCGTATTGGGTTTCCACGTTAAATCTGTGTTATTTTTATTGTTGTTATTATTTATGTGATATTTTGATTGTGTATCAGCATATCGCTAAGCGGTCTTGCAGGTACATGCTCAAACTAATTTGCAAGTGCTCTAATAAGGCTTGTGTGCTCTAACCCAACAAAAAGGTAAGATCACATGTGGATCAAGGAGATAATGCCTTATAATTGCATATTTGTTATAAACATATTTAGCAGCGGATTTCTAGGTTGGACTCTGATTGTCCAGTGGTTTTCACTTTATGGGTTTTCACGTTAAATCTGTGTATCACTTTTATTGTTGTTATTATTATGCTATATTTTGGTTGTGTATCAACATACCACTAAGCCACTAGAGCTTATACACATAGATATTTGTGGGCCTTTGAAGGTCCGGACGAAGGAGGAGTGTCTTACTTGATGATTATTAAAACCAAAGATGAGGTATGACTATCTCATGACATTCATTGATGATTATTCTAGAAAATTTTGGGTCTATATTATTAAGATCAAATATGAGGACCTCGATACTTTTTGGAATTTCACACTGAGGTGGAGAAGCTGTTAGTGAAGAAGGTAAAGTGCATCATGTTCGAAAAATAAGGAAAAATATATTGGTCTCTTTGATGAATACTACTAATAACAAGGGATCATGAAAAAACTTCGCCCAAGATACTACAGTTGAATGACATAGTTGAAAGAATGAATAGGACATTGATGGAGAGGGTGAGGTGCATGCTATCTGAGTTAAAACTACATGACATATTTTGGGGTGAGGCTTTCTTTATGCACAGTTGCACACGTTATCAACCTATCCCCCAATTTTGCATTATATGAGGAAATTTTTGATAGAGTCTGATACGGGAAGGACCCTTCATACAGTCATTTAAGGGTCTTTGGTTGTAGAGCTTTTGCGTGTATCCCTTGGGATGAGAGATCAAAATTAGATTATAAGACCCAACAATGCATCTTTTCTGAGATATGGACATAACAACAAGTTTGGATATAGATTCTTTGATCCGGTTGAGAAGAAACTTATACGCAGTCGCGATGCTATATTTTATGAAGATCAAACTATGGTTGATCCTGAGAAGATTGAGAAGGCTGTCTCTCGCACTAATGCAGAGTCTCCAATGGTTGGAGGTGATAATGCTGAAGAGGTCGTAGACCCTGAGACAGTACAAGGTACTAAAATACATCTAGATCATAATGACACTACTAATGGTGATCCTATAGAGGACATTACTGATGATATGTCTACACCACTAACTGAGGTCTCTCCATAGAGGTCTGATAAAAGCAGTCACTCTTTTTCAAGATACTCTGCTACTGCTCTGCTACTGAGCATATTTTATTGACCGATATGGGGGAGCTTGAGAGTTATTAAGAGGTAATAGAGAGCTTGGATAAGTAGTGGATGATTGTTATGTAGGAGGAGATACATTCTCTGCAAGAGATTCACACTAATGAGTTGGTGAAATTGCCAAAGGGTAAGAAGACTGAAGAATTAGTTGATTTTTAGCTTAAAGTAGGAAGAACTCTCGACAAAACTCAGATACAAAGCTAGATTATTAGTGAATATTTTTAGTTAGAAACAGAGAGTTTATTTCGATGAGATCTTCTTTCTTATTGTGAAGATATCATATATTTTGGTTGTCCTTAGTCTTGCTGCCAGACAACACTTAGAGATTGAGTAAATAAATGCTAAGACTGCCTTTTTGTATGACAATCTTGAGCAGAAGTTATATATGTAGCAATCTGAAGGTTTTAAAGTGAAAAAGAAGGATAGTCTTGTATATCGTCCGAAGATGAGTTTGTATGTCTGAAGCAGGCCCAATAAAAATGATATAAAAAATTGATGCTTTTATAAGGATGGTCGACTTGCGGTGGACCGCCCTTGATCACCACGTAATTTGCAAAGTAGTATGATTTAGATGATTTCATCAACTTACTATTGTATGTAGATGACATGCTGATAATCAGGAAAGTACTTCAAGCATTGCAAAGCTTAAACGGCAGTTGAAATCCATGATTGTGATGTTAGACTTGGGAGCAACAAAAGTCAACTTAAGGGTGCATATTCAGAGAGATAGATGATCCGAGATACTTTGGCTATCATAGGAGTGAGATATCATGCAGATAATGCAGAGATTTAGTATGAATTAAGTGAAGAGGGTGCAAACAGATGATAATGTGACAGATATGCTTACGAAGAATGTGTCTAGGGAGAAGTTTGAATATTTTGTGTATGAAGATCGCTTGCATGATGATTGTACAACCTGTATTCATCGAGGATGGGTCCTACCACAGCCAGGTCATCAGAAGTCAAGGTCAACAAGTCAAGACAGAGGTCAGAGTCAACATACGAGGCAGCAGGAGGCCTGGGCGAGTATGACAAGCTCCCCTCGCATACTCGCCAGGTTGGCAACTAGGCGCGATACTCGCCCAGCCGTGCGAGCTCCTCTAGAAAGTCCCCTAGTCGTCGGGGGGTGCTATAAATAGACCCCCCCCCCCTCTTTGGATTTCTCTATAAATAGGACCCTAGAGGTACGAGGAGAGGGACTTGAAATCCTCTACAGGATACTCGCGAGCTCTTCTTTTTGGATACCAGCTGAGCCTTTCGATTCCCTTTCCTTAGAGACCAAGTCGCGACCTTGCGATTTAGTTGCCAGCTAGTCTCCCTCGTACCCTGCTCGGCCATTTTGGTTGTGGAGGGGTTGCTTTTTCCAAGCATCCGAGTATGTGGTGGGACCTTCCTGCCACAGCATTCAGTGTCCTGTTTGTTACCGCTATTCTTCATCTTAGCCCCCTTCGCCGTTTAGCCTTGCTGCGAAGCCGGTAGCCTTAGGCTGTCTTGATCTGATTTCTGAGGTCGGGAATTTTCCTGGCTTAAACACTTGGTGCGATGAGCTTGGATCGCGACCAAGGAGGAAAGTTTTGTATTTTGGTAAGATGGCCAATGGTGGCGAGCATGGAGAGTTGGTAGGTAACTTAGCGGAAGTTGGTGATCGCGCGCGAGGTGGCGAGTTCGTGACTGTTGCTGAGTTTGAAGAGTTCGCAAGGAGAATCGAGAGGACCATCCTCGTCGGGCCTTCTCATCGTCCCGATGTCACGATGACTTCTCCCCATCGTATGACATCGCTGGAAGAGGAAGCGCCGCTGAGGCGAGCTTGGAAGGAGCCTGCTTGGACGAGAGAGGATCGCCTGATGCAGTCGCGACACCATCCGACGAGCAGTCAAGGGATTCGGTTCCGAGATCCGATGTCGCCCTCGAGATACTGTAATACTCGCCTGTGGAGCGAGTATGATGTTTCCAGCGAGGATGAAACTCGTCACCGCCAGGAAGGGAGGAGCCCCTTCTGTGACGAGATCCTTGTCGCCCCTATCCCAGAAGGATTTAGAGAGCCCGTTCTCACCTACTATTCCGACAGAGATGACCCAGTCAGGCATCTTCAGTGGTTTGAAGATGTCATCTCCATCTGCAACATGTCTGGCGCTTTCAAGTGCCAATTCTTCTCCATTACCTTCAAAGGGAACGCAAGAGACTTGTTCCACCAGTTTTCAGCAGGTTCCATTTACTGCTTCACCGATCTGCGTCGGGGCCTCATGGCGAGGTTCGCGACATCAAAGAAGAGGAAGGAGGCCACAACCCTCTTCATGATTACTCAAGGACAGCACGAGAGTTTGGGACATTACATAGATTGTTTCCAGGAAGAAATCTTGGAGGTGGATAGCTTCACCCTGATGATAGCCCTAAAGTTCAGTCTGAAGCAAGGTCTCTTTAGCATGAAAATGGGGTCGAAGCCCCCGAGATCCTTCGAAAAGATGGTGGAGAGGGCGAATACTTTCGTCCAAGGAGAGGAGAAAAACAAGGATTTCTTGGCATGGCTGGATGGAGATGAACCGTTGGGAAGAGGGAGAGCAGTACCTTCGGAGGTGAAGGCTAGGAGGTCCCCAGAGAGACAGGTCGAGAAGAGAAAGGAGGAGCCGAGGAGCGACATCCAACGAGTAGAAGGGCATGAGACGTTAGCTTGCCCGGAGTTCTGGGAAGCGAGGAGAAGGTTGGAAGCAGGGGTTGCGGAGAGGGAGCAGCCGAGGCAGGAGGCCCCGGTGGGGCAGGTAGCATTCCAAGCTCCGGTGAGGAGGAGGAATGAGGATCGTATTGACCCGGGAGGTCCCAGAGAGGTGATCCATGGCCCAGGAGGTGGGCACGTCGAGGTGATCAACAAAGGAGCTGGTCTCGGAGCTTCCCGCAAGGGAAGTATCCACCAAATCTACAAGAAGAACGTCGCCTCGACCTCGCAGAACCCACCGCCACTGGACGAGATTACTTTCTTAGAGGAGGACATGTTGGGAAATGAAAACCCCTTCCACGATGCCCTGGTTATTCAAGCTGTCATCGAAGACTTCACCGTCAACCGAATCCTCGCAGATAACGGGAGCTCGGTGAATGTCATTTTCAAGAGAACTTTCGTAGGGCTTCAAGTGGAGGCGTCTCGGGTCCAGGCTGCCGATGGACCCCTCTTTGGCTTCTCGGGAGAGAAGAAAGAGGTGGAAGAGGCAGTGGAGCTTCTGGTTACTCTCGGCGGGACTTCGATCTGATGCTGTTTCATCATCTTCGATGCACCAAGCAGATACAACACCATCTTCGGGCGGCCCCTCATCAACTATTTCAAGGTCGTCCCGTCGTCTTATCATTAGTGCTTGAAGTACTGCCGAGGTGATGTCCAAGTGAGGATCTGAGGCGATCCGAAAGCATCCAGAGAGTGCTACCTTAATGCTGTCAGTACCATTAGCTGGATGGGGGATGCAGAGAGGTTAGAGGAGCTTCTGGAGAGAGAGAAGGGTCTGCGTTCTGTAGAGGAAGTGGAAGAGGTGGAGGTAATCTCCCAGGGAGGAGAGCCTATTCTGCTGAAAGTCGGAGGATCCATGCTGCTGGAGGGAAAGATCGTGATAGTCGCGTGTCTGCAGGAGAACGTGGACGTTTTTGCTTGGAGCACTGCCGAGATGCCAGGAATCGACGCTGATGTTTCATGTCATCGCCTCAACCTGGATCCCGCAGTGGCCCCCGTCCGTCAGAAGCAGAGAAAGAGCGTCGCCGTGTTGGCCGGCCCAATCAGAGAGGAGGTGGAGAAACTGTTAGATGCGGGTTTTGTTTCCGAGATCCAGTATTCAGGCTGGATCTCTAATGTTGTAATGGTGAAGAAGCCTAAAGGGGGTTGGCGTCTATGTATTGATTTTCCCTTGTTGAATAAAGCTTGCCCAAAAGATTGTTATCCCTTGCCTCAAATCGACGCGTTGGTTTATTCTGCCGTCGGGTTTCTTGTGATGAGTTTTCTTGATGCTTTTTCAGGATATCACCAGATCCGGATGCATCCCCCCGACTGTCGTGACGTCTCCTTCATAACTAGCGATGACTACTATAATTACAAGATGATGCTCTTTGGGCTCAAGAATGCGGGCGCAACTTACCAAAGAATGATGGATCAAGTCTTCAAAGAGAAAAATGGATGGAATATGGAAGTATATGTGGACGATCTCCTTGTCAAGAGCAAAAGCATCGCGGAACACATCAAGGATCTGGTAGAGACCTTCGCCACCCTGAGGAAGTACAAGATGTGATTCAACCCGGCCAAGTGCGTCTTCGGCACAAGAAGAGGAAAGTTTCTAGGTCACCTCCCCACTCCAAGGGGGGTGGAGCCTAACCCAAATAAAGTCATGGTCATTCTGGAGATGGCATCCCCGAGAGATCCCAAGGAGATCCCAAGGAGATCCAAAGGTTGACAGGAAGGTTGGAAGACCTTAGTCGTTTTCTCTCCAAGGCGGGAGAGAAGTGTTCACCATTCTTTAAATCTCTTCGGGGAAATCAAAAGTTTGAGTGGACTGCGGAGTGCGAGGAGGCCTTCAGAAAGCTCAAGCAACAGCTAACCCAAGCTCCTCTCCTCCAAGGTTCGCAGGGAAGTGAAGATCTCCTACTCTATCTGGGAGTAGGAGCAGAAGCGATTAGTTCGGTGTTGGTTAGAGAAGAAGGCAAGAAGCAGCTCCCTATCTACTATGTGAGTAGACTGCTGCGACAGGCGGAAACGAGATATCCTATCCTGGAGAAGTTGGTGGTTGCCTTAGTGGTTTCGGCTCGGAGGCTCCGTCCTTATTTTCATGCTCACTCTATCAAGGTCGTCTCAGATCATCCACTTCGCAGTATCTTAGACGAAGTGGAGCATTCAGGAAGATTGGCAAAGTGGGCGGTGGAACTTAGTGAGTTCGACATTTCCTATTCACCAAGGGTAGCAATCAAGGCCCAAGCAGTGACAAAAATTTTAGCTGACTTCTCAGCCGAAGTGTGAGAGGACGTGGGCTCTTCTAGCTCGGTCTCCTGGGAGATCTTCGTGGATGGGGCTTCAGGCAGGTATTCCGTGAGAGCCGGAGTAGTGTTAGTGAGCCCGCAAGGAACCCGGATCTAGCAAGCTGTCAAGATCCTCTTCCCCGTTACAAATAATCAGACGGAATACGAAGCCATGGTGGCTGGCTTGCGTCTCGCCAAGGAGCTAGAAATTTGGGATATCAGAGCCTCCACTGACTCGATGGTGGCCACGTCTCAAATTAGGGGGGAGTTCGAAGTGCACGATCCCGTCCTACAGAAGTACTTGGTCAAAGTGAAAGGTCTAATTGGGGGTTTCCAGTCCTTCTTCGTCGAGCATGTACCCCAAGAAGAGAATTCAGAGGCCAATTACCTCGCCAAGTACAGTCCCCGGGCTGGGGGGACCGTGACCGAACTGTTCCGACCGTCCATCAAAAAGGGAGAGATGATGGAGATCAAACAAAAAGCCTCATGGAAGGATCCATTTGTTGCGTTCTTAACGACGGGTCAGCTACCTGCCAGCGAGGGAGATCAGAGGAAGTTCCATTACAAAGCTGTGTATTACCTGCTGTAGGAAGGAGAGCTATATCGAAAGACTATCTCAGGCCCTCTGGCCCGGTGCCTTTCGGAAGTAGAAGTCCCTCGTGCTCTGGAGGAGATTCATTCGGGAGAGTGTGGCAGCCACTCAGTGACTCGTACTCTAGAGAAGAGAATCCTAAGACACGGCTACTTCTGGCCGACTGTCCGGAAAAACGCAGAAGCCTTCTCCAAGAAATGTTCGCAATGTCAGCTCTTCGTGCCTCTTCAGTTACATCCAGCTCAGCACCTTCGCTCGATCACTGCTCCATGGCCCTTCCTATCTGGGGGATGGACTTGATCGGTCCTTTTCCTCAGGCTAGCGGGCAAAGGAAGTTCGTTCTTGTAATGATCAATTATTTCTCCAAATGGATCGAGGCAAAAGCTCTAGCCAAGACCACTTCTCAAATTGTAAAGAACTTTATCTGGGGAGAGATTGCATGTAGGTTCGGGATTCCTCTCGCCATCGTTACCGACAATGGTCCACAGTTTGCCATCTTGGAGCTAGAGTACTTCTGCAAGCAGCTAGGGACGGATCTTTGATTCGCCTCTGTGCATCATCTTCGCAGCAATGGGCAGGTAGAAGCCGCCAACAAGTTGATTATCAACCTCCTAAAGAAGAAAGTCACCAACTTGAAGGGCAATTGGGCGGAGCAGCTCCCCTCAATACTATGGGCTCTAAGGACAACTCCGAACTCGACCATGGGGGAAACACCTTTCAAGTTGTCCCACGGGTCTGAGGCGCTCATCCCGATGGAGTTTGAGATTCGGATCCCAAGAGTCATAGCAGAAGGGGATGGCAGTGAAGGATGAATCCTAGAGAATGAAGACACTCAAAGACTCTCGCTGGATTATATCAAGGAGCTTCGTGACCTAGCCTCCATTCGCCAAGAAGAAATCAAGAGACGCATGACAAAGCACTTCGACAAGAACGTCCTCCTCAGACATTTCCTCCCAGAAGACCTAGTCATGAAGAAGGTAGATGCCGCAGGAAGGGGAGCAATGATTGGCAAGCTACTTCCAAACTAGGAAGGCCCCTTTATCATCCAGGAAGCCTTAGCCACTGGAGGCTATTATCTTCAGGATCAAGTCAGTGAGCAGCTAGGAGGTACTTGGAGCGGGGATGACCTGAAAAGGTTCTATCTCTAGCAGTAACACTATGTTTTCTTTGTAATCTTGATTGCATATATATACAAGCAGTGGCAGCCCAATTGTTTCTTTTTATGTTAATTCATCTCAAGACATCTGAAAGCTTTTAGGTTCAGCTCCGCGATCGATCCGTGAAACCGACCGTCGACCTGTTACTCGTAAATAGCCCAGTGCGGATGATGGGACGATGCCTCGGGAAGCTCTCTTGTAAGACCGAGCCTCTGCATTGACGGCCGAGGTTAGCTCCCCCCTTGCATGTCGGCCTAGGTACCCCCGATTGCATCTCTCCTCCGAATGGAGGAACTATCAGGAACAGGTCCGAACGCCCACCTCCCGGATTCGAGGAAGGGGGACCTTACCAAGCATCCATTTGGGCAACAATACTTCAATTATTTCTAAAAGCAGGATAACCTACCAAGGGGCAAGGATAGGCCTAAGGGCTAATGTTAGCCCTGAGTACGTCCTGAAGGACCCTCGGAGGAACATTACCCCTCTCTCATACACTGACACTCGTAGCTAGGTGGCATTGTCGAAAGAGACCTCCACTGTTGGATCAGGATACGAGCTTTTGAACCATTCCTCCTAAATAGCACAGTACGGATGATGAGATAATGCTCGGGAAGCGCACTTGTAAGACTGAGCCTCTGCATTGACAGCCGAAGTCAGCTCCCCCCTTATATGTCGGCTTAGGTCCCCCCGATTGCATCTCTCCTCTAACTGGAGAAATTATTAGGAACAGTTCTGGACGCCAACTTCCCGATTTGACGGGTTCAAAATCGTCTCTTTTAAAACATACCCTTCATTTACAAAACATCGGTGCAGCTAATTCCTCTATCGTCTCTCAAGCAACAGGATGAAATCACCTCAGCACCGATTGAAGTCCTCGAGTGGCAATGTCAGCATAAGTCTGAGTTCCTACACGATCTCCTCTCCTATTTATTGGCCACCGACCTCCTTAGGTGAAACCAAGTTCTTCGTTGGAGCGGTATCGTGGCCTGTCACCTCTGTACTAGCTTCTCTCCTACAGGCCAACTACTTGCCTCCCCGAGTTACTTCGCACCACCAGTTGATCTTGGCTTTTGCTGGGTGTCGACTAATTCCCACAACCAGTTGAGCCTGGCTCCTGCTGGGTGTCGACTACTCCCCACAATTAGTTGAGCTTGGCTCCTGCTTGGTGTCGACTACTTCCCACCACCAGTTGAGCTTGGCTCCTGCTGGGTGTCGACTACTTCCCACCACCAGTTGAGTTTGTCTCCTGCTTGGTGTCGACTACTTCCCACCACCAGTTGAGCTTCGCTCCTACTGGGTGTCGACTACTTCCCACCACCAATTGAGCTTGGCTCCTGCTGGGTGTCGACTACTGCCCACCACCAGTTGAGCTTGGCTCCTGCTGGGTGTCGACTACTCCCCACGACCAGTTGAACTTGGCTCCTGCTGTGTGCCGACTACTCCCCACCACCAGTTGAACTTGGCTCCTGCTGTGTGCCGACTACTCCCCACTACCAGTTGAACTTGGCTCCTGCTGTGTGCCGACTACTCCCCACCACCAGTTGAGCTTGGCTCCTGCTGGGTGTCGACTACTCCCCACCACCAGTTGAGCTTGGCTCCTGCTGGGTGTCAACTACTCCCCACCACCAGTTGAGCTTGGCTCCTGCTGGGTGTCGACTATTTCCCACCACCAGTTGAGCTTGACTCCTACAAGGAATCGACTTTGATCTCCAATCCAATTGGGTTAAGCTCCAAGCTCCTCCGAGGTAAGCAATCATGCAGGTGCGAGTATGCCTTGGCGAATATGCAAGTATGCGTGAAAGTGGCATGCGAGCAGGGGAGGCGACCTGCGAGTAGGCAATGAACTCTAAGGAGCGACATCGATACGCGAGTAAGCACATCACAAGAAATCATCCTCCCCGATCCTATGAGCCTATCGAGCGACATCCAGCAAACAAGCATGCGAGCAAAGAATAAAGAGAAAAGGAAGTAACAACAATAACTTGTATTATATATAAAAAATACAAGTTTCAAAAAATCCCTATTTACAGTTTCGTATAACCGAGCATGAAGAAGATCGGCGAGCAACTAGGACTCATCGTCACCAATGTCTGGCTGATATTCATCATCTCCAATATCAGCATCCTCCTCTTCCTCTCCGTCGTCGCCGCTTCCCTCCTCATCACTGCCTTCGTCGCTGCTGCTGGTACTACCACTGCCGCTGCCGCTAGAGCCCGATGTCGAGGAAAGAACACGATCAGGCGAGTTAGATTCCTCGGCGAGCAACTCCAGAATGAGGTCCTCTACAGTCAGCTTCCTGCCCTCCTCGTCGAGGTGTCCACCGATCCTCAGCCTGGCGAGGATGACGTCCCCCTCCGCTCGCGCTAGTCCTTGGTGGATGGTCGACATCTCATCCCCCTACGGGCGGGGTTTCTTGACCGCCTTATGGTCGATCATGTCCTGCGGCGACATCTCCAAGCGAGAACCTGAGGGATCGGGGAGATCTTCAGTAGCTATCGAGCGAGTTTCCATCTCAGCCACCCGGACTTGGTATGTTTCCAGCTCAGCCCGGGTGCTGGCAAGCTCCTGCTCTAGCTCAGAAACCCGCTTTGTCGTCTCTATCTCAGCAGCCTGCGAGTATCAGTGGATCACCAATCAGCAAAACAATCTAAGTCCAGATCAGTCATGTCACACGAACATGCGACTTACCTCATAGTCCTTCCAGCGGACTGACTGCATGCCAAGATCAATGGCTTTCTTGGTGACGACCTTCAGAGCCTCATGCATCTCCAGCAGCTTCCTGGCCGAGTAGTGTCCTAGCTCGATAGTCCCGCAAGCAAGCATGAGGTTTGCTAGGCGAGTATTTCCGAGCTGAGCTCTAGCAGGGACTCAGTATCAACTCTCCCGTATAGAGCATGGAGAACGGAAAAGGCCTCCCCTTTGTCTTCCCAATATGCCGACCAGGAGGGGAGCTTGGTGCTCAGCGTCACCGAGTGCTCGTCTGCAGACCAGGACACCAGCAGGCGACCATAGGCATCCACCGCTCCTCGCCCAAGCTTGTAGTTTGGGTGGAAGTGGGGCGCCCTGGCGTCGAGCGACGACTCCTGATCTTCGGACTGAGGGGACGAGACCTTGGCCCTCTTGCTCGCAGGGCCTGACGACTGGACCTTCACCTTTCCTTTGGCGAGCTTCTTCTTCTCGTCAACATCAGGCGGAGTGTTGGAGGACTCCGGGAAGGATGAGGCGACTACTTTAACTGGAGGAAGCGGTTTCTGTAGAAGATCGCGAGCTTCTGTAAAAATCAAGAAGATTAGCGTGATGTCCAAACAACGAGCAACCTAGCAAAACAAAGGGATCTCGCCAATTTTTACCCTCGCAGGGAAGAACCTCATCAAGTGCGTCGACGTTGATACGCCAATGGATGACATCGAATCGGCGACCACGGAAGGACTCGAACAACTGTTCGCGAGCACCCTCCAAAATCGGCGGTAAAAAGACGACGTCGGCAGGTTGGTGCGGCCTCCCCAAGAAACCATCAAAGTCGCCTTCAACGACGACCAGGCACTCGCTCCACCTGTGAACTTTGTTCGCCGTCCTTACCAAGGTGCAGACGTGGCTGCTAAAGTAAACAACCCCCTTGGCGGTCGCGGCAAAAGCAAATATCTTCCTGAAGACAGTAAGGTCAAAGGCGATCCTCTCTTCCCGCAAGAAGCACAGGAACCCCATGATGATAGCCACGCCATTGGGATTTATTTGAGCGGGCACGATCCCAAAGTATTACAGGATCTGGCGATATTCAGGCCACAACGGCAGCCGTAAGCCAACCTCAAAATGGCGGAGCGAGAAGATTACGTCGCCTTCAACGTAGGTGTTAAGTCGCTAACTCCAGGTGGGAAGCCTCACCGAGTATCCTTCGGGAAGATGTCGTCGTTTAAACATCTCCAACTCGTTGTCTGAGGTTATAGACTTTTTGAAAGTTGCATCGGTGAAGTTCGCGGTGTGGGCGTGTCGGCGAGCATTAGCGTCATCCCCGACCATCGTCTGCGAGTGGGAGTGGGGAGGAAAAGAAGGCAAGAAGAGAGAAAGCGCAAAAAAAGTGCTCGAGCAAGGACAGATACTCGCAAGTTGGAGTTTGAAAATCGCAGCAGCGTACTTAAGACCTACCTACCCCCTCTATTTATAGGCAGAACGGGGGGGGGGGGGGGGGGGGGGGGGGGGGGGTATACCGTGATTTGGCGAGTATCGTCCTAAATCACAACCTAATGATTAGGTGGATCCCCGGCGTCAGCATTACCTCGCACGATATCATCGGGAAACCTCACAACCTCGCCAGAACCTATATAAAACAAGCTCGACAAATTGCAGAAGGAAAGCGAGTAAACAACGAACATAAAATCAGCAAGCAAGACAGAAAGCAAGAGCGAGGTTCAAACTCGCTTATTATAAATAATAGAATGTCATATAATCGCCTGAGGCGAGTTCAAATGAAGAAAATGAAAATCCTAAGTTCTAGGCGGCCGCTCCGGTGGATGTGGATGTCATCCAGCCCACCCCATCTTGCGAGCTCGCCAGTAGTGATCGGTCGCCAACGATATCGCGTTTTCGCCTAGCCACAGTTGTTCCTCCATCCTCGCATGTCGGCCAGCGGAGCCCATACTCGCGCGCATGCCAGCCATCTCGTCAAGAACCAGCTAGAGGCGGTGATTGTTTATTGCCAGCTGACGGTCGTTCTCCTGGATCATGTGGAAGCGGGCCTCGTAGCCCTCTAGGGTGGTCTAAAGCTCCTCCGTCCTCACCACCCGCACCTCCAGAGATGAGATCTGACGGTGAGGCTCGCAGATGGCAAACTGGTCAAACTTGCTCTCCAGCTCCAGATAGGCGCGAGCAGCGGCGTGACGGTACTCGCTTCCCGACAGCCCGATGACATCGATGAAGGCCGCCCCTAGAGTCGCAGGGCGATCTGTCAAGACAAGAAGGTCGCCATATCAGAAAATGAGCTGTTGGGTACACTGGAAAATATGTACCAGATTTGGAGAAGCCTCCCCTTACTCAATGATATACATCAGTTTGTATTTGATGGGATGTTTGAGTTTCAGTGTGCAGGTTCAAGAAATGCAGGAAAAATTTCTAAGTATAAGTGTCGACACTTGTAAGGAATTGTGTCGACACCTGAAGCAGGAGCTGTGTCGACACTTAAGGATTGTGTTGACACCTAAAGCAGGAGCTATGCTGTCACCCAGGAGTTATGTCGACACCAGAAGAAAGGTATGTGTCGACACCCAATAATTGTGTCGACACCTAAAGAAGGTTTGTTTCGACGCACAAGACTTGTGTCGATACACACTCAATGCCATCTATCAACAACAGTTATACTGAGTCTGAAAGGCTTGTGTCGACACACAGGACTTGTGTCGACACACACTCAACGACATCTGGGCATACACTCAATGTCATCTGTCAGCATCAGCTATGTCAAGACCAGGAGCAGTTGTGTCGACACACAGGACTTGTGTCGACACACACTCAACGGCGTCTGGACATACACTCAATGCCATCTGTCAGCATCAGTTATGTTGAGACCAGGAGCAGTTGTGTCGACACACAGGACTTGTGACGACACATACAAACAGAAGCTGTGTCGAGAAGCAGAAGAATGACTGTGTCGACACTTAGTCTATTTGTGTCGACACATGTAAAGTAATTTGCTGAGTGTTTCCTGCTGAAATATAAAGTCATTGCAGAATCAGCTATCACGGCTGAAGACTTGATAGCTGTCATAAACAACAAGTCTGACACATTTGTCAGAACTGTCAAAAGGTTGTTATAAACCGGATCAGCCGGTAATCATTGAGAAACTCTATATAAAGGACTGGTCCATGACAACCAAATTAATTAAGGAAACAATTAAGAGGGAACAAACCAACACAGATCCAGAGAGAGAATTCAACAACAAGAAAGGGGGAACCCTTAAGAAGGCAGATCCTGAACAGTCCGCAAAAAAGATTTAGATCTATTTCTGAATCTAAGAAGGGAGCTGTCTGAAGATCAACTTCTACTCCAAGTCAGATCAACATCATTTTGTTCAATCAAGAAGCTTTGAAAAAGCTAAGTCAGGTTGGATCTGAAGTATACAGTTTGTTCAAGAACTGATTAAGAAGCTCACACCAATTGAGAGTTCTATCTGGGTGAAATTTCTTTACAACTAAATATTCTTTTTCCTTATAAGATCTTATTTGATCTGAGTTGTAAGCCTGTGTATATAAAGGCTGAGAGCCTGAGGTGTAGGACTTGTAAAAGTCTGAGTTATAAGCCTTGTGATAAAGGCTGAGGTAGGGCTGTTGCCTGAGGTAGGGTTCTTGGGAAGAATCTGAGGTAGGACTTATATAAGTCTGAGCTGTAGGAACCTATCAGGTTCTGAGGTGTAAGATCTGTGGATCTGAGTTAGTGGAAGGAAGTTGGGCTGAATCTAGTTCTTTATTGGATAGGCGAAGGGGGAAAGTGGATGCACCCATAACTTGGGGAACCACTATAAATCTGGTGTACTGTGTTGTGCTGTGATTATTGTGCTGTGAATTGTATTTTATGTGCTGAGTTAAAACAAGATAATTGCCTAAAATTTATTAAAGAAAATTAGAACCTATTCACCCCCCCTCTAGGTGTCTAGGCTCTTGAAATAAAGTCTTTCATGAGCGATTAGCCCATCAAGCTAATACAACAGTGGCACGGGTTACCGTGATGTGGAGATCGAGACCGTCGAGGAGAATGGTCGCGACCAATATGATCTCGCTGGCCTGAGGACGAGCCGCCCGCGTGCTCGACGAGTTTCCCCTGCCCGCAAACCCCGTAATCCGGATCCCCTACCCTTGGCGGGAAATAACTTGGTCGCGGCTTGTCCTGTTTCCGGGCCAAGGTCTTCGATAGAGGCAGAGGAGGTTGCGATGAACTCGCCGGAAGCTGCGAGGTCTTCTGCGGAGGCGGTAGTGGAGGTCGCGACATAGTCGTCATTTGATGAGCAGTCAAAGGCGGCGGCGGCAAAAGACTGCTCGTCGCTGGCAACACAGAGTCAAGTGAGGGAAGGGAAGGAGCCTTTCTCGCGGGAAGATCTTTCCTCGCCGGAGGATCCTTGTTCGTGGGAAGATCCTTCCTCGCAGGAAGATCCTTGCTCGCGGGAAGCTTCTCGCTCGCCGGAGGTTTTTTCTTAGGCAAAGAGGTGTGTGCCTCCGTTACTTTCCCTGAACCGATGTCAATCCGGACCTTGTGTGCTGTGTGGGTATGTTTCTCGGCCGCTAGGGCAAGCAGCGGTGCAGATTGCAGGGGGCGACGATCAGGGTCGCGTCAGGTTTCGTCAGAGGAGGATCTGCGAGTAAGAAAATAAGTCAGCAAGAAAGAATCAGCAACACCGACATCCTTTTTACACCGCTTGGCGAGACGGAGACCTAGCGAGGAGATAACTTCAACCAGCGGTTGTATCAGCAGGTTGGCGACTTTGGGAGGCGTAGTTTTCGTCGGACTGAGAAGATTGGAGTCGGGAGCGGCTACATTGGGAATGTCGTCCAAACCAAGATCGCTAAGGAGCTTATGGGTGCTGGCAGAACGTGCGGGATTGCCGGTCAAGGCGGCGACGTTCTCAGAAGCTGGAAGCGGGTCTTTGAACTTAGGGGCGAGGGCCTTCCTCGGCCTCATCTTTTTCTACTTAAGGGGAGGCAAGTCAGCAGCGACATCCTCTCCCCGTGACCTCTTGTGCTTAGAAGACTGTAGCAGGCCGGACAACGCGGCAAGGCTCTTTTGGAGGGCTTCCTCGTCATTTTTCGACATGATGTGTGAGCTGCGATAGCGTTGGTTGAAAATCAGGCCCCCCTCATTTATAGAGTTCGGCAGGCAGCCGTCAAGGGAGAGCAACTCAGGTACTCGGTCAAGCAGCTCGCCGAATAAGTGTTGAATGATTCTTTCTGAGCTCCGTCGTCGCCCGAAAAGAGCGAGAATTGTGTACAACCCGTATTCGTTGAGGATGGGTCCTACCACAGCCAGGTCATCAGAAGTCAAGGTCAAGAAGTCAAGACAGAGGTCAGAGTTAACGCGCGAGGCAGCAGGAGGCCTGGGTGAGTATGGCGAGCTCCCCTCGCATAGTCGTCAGGTTGGCGACTAGGCGCGATACTCGCCCAGCCATGCGAGCTCTCTAGGAAGTCGCCTAGTCGTCGGGGGGGGGGGGGGGGTGCTATAAATAGACCCCCCCCCTCTTTTTGGATTTCCCTATAAATAAGACCTTAGGGGTACGAGGAGAGGGACTTGAAATCCTCTACAGGATACTCGCGAGCTCTTCTTTTCGGAGACCAGCTGAGCCTTTGGATTCCCTTTCCTTAGAGACCAGATCGTGACCTTGCGACTTAGTTGCCAGCTAGTCTCCCTCGTACCCTGCTCTGTCATTTTGGTTGTGGAGGGGTTGCTTTTTCCAAGCATCCGGGTACGTGGTGGGACCTTCCTGCCGCATCATTCGGGGTCCTGTTTGTTACCGTTGTTCTTCATCCAAGCCCCCTTCGCCGTTTAGCCTTGCTGCGAAGCCGGTAGCCTTAAGCTGTCTTGATCTGATTTCTGAGGTCGGAAATTTTCTTGGCTTCAACAATAATCTCTTTCATATAAAGAGCAAAGAGGAAAAAATTGTTGGATATAGTTCCCGTCTTTTAAAGACAAAACTGTTGGATTTGATTCTTACTTACTCGAATTTGGTAGCACTTAATCGATCGACTGAATGTGGAGACATGTTGATGAAGGATTTGGGGGAGACACTAGAGATATGAAAAAAAATTGTCAAAAATAACATATTTCCTCACTTAGTTGAAAAGATTTGATGAGATATTTTTCTCTTAAATGTGAAAGCAGCTAGCTATTTTGATTATGTTTTTCAAGCATGTGTTTCATGTCAAGTAGGAAAATGGGTAGCCGTCTTTGACCGTGAAATATGACATGTATTTTTGACCAAGAGAAGTTTTTAGGAAAGAGGCTAAGGGAAGCTTCATCCACATCTACCGCATGTCATCTATCACCACTATCTCCATGAATTTGACTTTATACATATTGGAGGATGAAGAAGACATACAATTCTCTTCAAACACAAGCATTGAAAGATTTTTTTTGGGAGACCTTTGCGACAATCGTCTTAGTTTGGGAGAGCGTACATGGAAATGTCGTGCACGCGTGGCCAGACCTGCATGCTTGGGGAGGTCGTGCGCAAGGCCCCGCACAAGCTTGCGGGGGAGGGGTCGTGCGTGGTGCACAACCTCGTGGCTCAGTGTCGTGCACGTGCTTTGTCTGAGCCCCCCTTTGGCCGGCTTTGCGGCCTTTCGAGCGAGCGTGATTTACCTGCGCGGCGCATTCGGTCGGGTTGACTCACTCGAGTGATTCAGTGTACTTCGTCAAAGATTATTTTAGGGGAACCCATCGAGACGAAATAATTATATTTCTTGCTTACTTTTTTTATTGTCTGTATGGAGTTGTGAGTGACAAAAATGTCTGCATATAACAACGTTTTATAGCTACAGATAGTAAAACTTGACGAATAGAAGAACTCACTACATGAATAACAATTTTCAAATTTAAGGCTCCGTTTGACACGGTGGTGGTTGTCGTAAACATGAGCGGACTTACCATAGGCCTAGTGTGGGCAGCCACACACACACTGGAATAAATTTTTTCTCGCAAGTAGTATTTGTCAAGGTTAAAAACCGTGGCAAATACTTCTGAATCAAATAAATAAACTGCATTCCCCATTCGTCCCCGACTAGTCGATCCTAGGTTTTGATGGAAGCACTCGCGCGATACTGCAAACCATCCTGCTCGTGACTCCAGCAAAATGCCCTGCTCGGCACCATAAGCCCCCTCGCGCTCGTGAATCCAGCTGTCGGCGAGCCATTCCTTCTCCGGTGATGACCCCTCTCCTCTTCTCTGGCCGACCACAAGTAAGGCTCCTTTTGAGTTTTTTCTCTCGGTTTTGCCTTAATCTTAGCTTGCTTTGTGATATTTAATGGATTTCAGTTTTATTTTCATTTTTGTCCTTATAATTTCAGTTTTTTGTCTTGATTTTTTCTGCTTGCCCTAATAATTTCATTTTTCTTGTCTTGTTTCTCTTCTCCTTGTCCTAAAAATTTCAATTTTCTTATATTGATTTCAATATGTTTTATTAGCTTGCTCATGCATAATGTCAAAAAAAAAACTAATCTAACATGACAACGTAACGTAGACTGGTGTGCAATCTGCATTCTATTTTCATGTTAACGACCATATCTACTGCAAGCATTCATATATTCATATTTATTATCGAAAATTGCAAGATTTTATATTCAAAATTATACTAGTCTACTAGTGTTTGTTTCGCTGAAATTAATATAACTCACTTTTTTCATGTCGAGACGTAGAGTCCATTCGGGTACAACATGATATTACTTATTTTATTGCATGCCCACACTGAAAAATCTCACTGAGTCCGCCTATGATCATAAACACAAGGGTTAAACTGTCATTCGTTAAGTGTCACCTAACAAATATCATTACTTTGAACATAAAAGTGAATGATGTTCCTTATGTGGCATTAACCAATGACAATTTAACCCCTATATTCAGGACCACCACCACCGGGCCGCACGGAACCTATATATCCCATCATGTAATATTTTTGCTCAAAATTTAATAATGGAGTTCGCCCCCATATAAAAATAAAATATAAAATATCACCGGCCCATCTGCGGTTAAAATCAGATATAAAATCTCAGCCCGGCAGCCCCTTCACCTGTCCTTCAACAGTTCTACCGGCCTAAAACGCGCATAGAAAGAAATGCTGGGCTGCTTCACCAAGCCAAGACGCCCTTCCCCCATTCTTCCCCCACTAAGCGAACCCTCCTCCCAGGCCGTCCCCTCAGCGTCCAAGGACTCCGGCGACCCCTCCATCGCCGTATTCACAGACCTCAACTCCCCCACCGGATCATCATCCCAATCCCCAACCCTAGACGATCCCGATCCGATCTCCTCCGCCATGGCCTCCTGCCGCCTCTTCCCGGCCTCTCCTGGCCGATCCAACTCCATCATCGACTCTGCCGCGGTGTTCGTTGGCGTCAGCAGAACCGGCGTGGCGGTTCCAACATACTCGCCGGATCCATATTTGGATTTCCGGCGATCCATGGAGGAGATGGTGGTGGCGCTCGGCGTTGGCGGTCCAGGATCTCACCTAGACCACATCGCCCTCCGTGAGCTCCTCCTCTGCTATCTTTCTCTCAATCGGAAGAATGCGCACAAATACATCTTCACCGCCTTCGTCGATCTCCTCCTTGCCCTCTCAGCTGCCGCCCGCGATTCTTAGGCTTCATTTGGGTCCGCGGCGGTAGTCGGCGCCGGAGGAATCGCCTGCGGGTTTGGAACCGGAGGTGGGGAGGTGCGGCGGGAGGCGACTCGGTTCCAAGGCTTTTGCGAAGGTTTGCGGGAGCAAACGCCGCCGCACGGGCTGCGAGGTGTTTGTTTTCCTGCCCTGCGGCATCTGCTCTCGCATCGGTGTAAATGCCCTACCAAATGAAGTCTTAGGCTCCGTTTGGGGGGACTTATTTTCACCGGTCAAGCGGTTACGACCGAATGAACCAGATCATAATTAAGGTCCGGTTCATGCGGTTGTAACCGCTTGACCCGTGAAATTAAGTTCTCCCAAACGGAGCCTTAGGCTCTGTTTGCTTCGAAAATGGTGATAATAAATGTAGTTGTGGGAATTGAGCCGTGAGAATGAAGTTGTGGTAATGATGCTTTTCAGAATAGAGAAATAATTTGGTAAAATAGCGGTGACAAAGTTGTTCAGAATGAAGAAACAGTTTACTAAAACAACAATAACGTTTCTATTATTTTGTAATATCATAACTAGTCCCGCCACGGTTAGAATTGCACGAGAAATTCGTTACTGCATAAATTATGGATCATCGCTCATCATAAGACTGTGTAATGAACGACGATTAAGAATTTTGACGCCTCAGATAAATTTTATCCTAAATTTAAAGCCCGATGTTGCTTGTTTGCCTTTGCCTTTTGAGGCGTGGTAGTGTGGGTACTATACAACTGATCTATGCGGTCAGTGACAGAAATAGGAATTTTATGTAGCCTTGACACTATAAATTTAACCATAGAATTCATCGAAATAGCAACGCAAAGAAACCTAATTAGCATATGTATTGAAATAAAAACAATTGATAGCATCATGGAATATGCAACATGGGTGTAATCAAAATAGCATAAGTGGAACTCAAATTGCACTTCTCCAACCAAAAATCTGGAACTGCGCAAGTGCTCTTTCATTGTTGAGGATAGCTGGTCCACTAGAGAAGGCTTCTTTGCAAAATCGTTGTTCCGCCTGTGGAGAAGCTAAGATGGAGACCACTATATGAGGATTTGTTCATGAGTGATGGCGAGGACGACGAGTAGACGAGGAAGGAAAGAAAGTGGCCGACGGATTTGGAAAGCGGCGTGATTTTAGGTCTTGGCCGGGAGGACGGAGGACTCCTATTTTTATCCCAATTTCACGCACGGGCACGTGCCAAAGCGTCTCTTATTGGGTCCGCCAATGTATGCAGTCATAGGAGATTGTTGCTCCGTTTGGCACGGTGGTGGCGGTCGTAAATGTTAATGTATATTCAGGCATATAACGGGTTTAGAGGCTTAAGAGGTCGGTTCGAATACATGGATATCCGATAGTCGTAGATACTCTTAGAGTTTGTCTATATAAACCTAAGCTAGGGGCAACAGGGAGTTGGTTCCACTTTGACCATCACCCGGGATACTTGAGCAACCTAACAATCTTGAAGTTGCCCTAGTTGCTAGACTCTTGTGTTTACGATTTTCTCGTTGCTGCTCCCTTTCGCACTGGTAAAGACGTATTAATTTCACACCGTCGTTGATTTGGATCGGCATAGAAAACTTGTTTCGCCGCCTGGAGGAAAAGTTTTCCACGACAGTGCTTCCTGTTCTGGCATTCGACTAAGAGAGATTGGAATTAGGGAAATAGAAGATAGCTGTCGGATCTGGAATACGATTTCGCCACTACTCTGTTCGGATAGGGAGATAGATCTCGCTGCTCTCGTCGGCGTTTGATTGGGACAAGGAAAGCTCGCCGCGCGCTCTCCTAGGTCGGTAGTGGAGGACGCTGCTCCAGTTCTCCTTCTTCTCCCGTGGAAATCAGGGGCCGTCGTTGATCGGGAAATGTGGAAAGATCCCATCGGCGTCGCTCGGGAGGAAGAGATAACACTGTCGCTCGCCGAATCTGGACAGGAATCGCCCCCTGGAAGCTCTTTTGGTGAACAGGAGGAAGTTCTCGTCGAAATCGCAGTTTCATAGAAAAGAAGTCGCTTCTTTGTGTTCTCAGCGTTTGGGAAAGGTACAAGGAGTTCTCTACGAATCTGTCTGTTCGTCGTGTCCATTCGACAAATCGCAAAGAATTTCCAGGACATCTCGACGAATCGTGGAGGCGCTGTCGGGAGTTCTCGACAAATCTGATCTCGACGAATTCAGTGAGTCTTATCGAGACCACTTGAAGAATTCGGTGAGTCTTAGCGAGACCACTCGACAAATTCGATGTCTTAGCGAGACTTCTCGACGAGTTCGATGAGACATTGGAGGACCTTCTCAACGAAATTTTTCGTCTTGTCATCGCGTTTCCTCAGTTTCCTAGTGAACTCAAAATGATGAAGGGGAACAACTTTTTCTCTCTGTTTGCGATGATAAAATTGGAAATGTTCACTACAACGGAGTTAAATGACTGTAAGTTAAACACTCAGTTTGTGATATTGTAACTGAACGTGTTCTACACCGTTCAGTCTGATCGTGTTGATGCTATCGGGACTGACGATGAGACACAGTGGGTAGCTGATAAAGACTTCTGCCGAGACTATTTACTAAACTGCTTATCCTCTAGCCTGACAAAGACTTACATCAAGATGAAGACTGACAAAGAGATCTGCGAGGCACTTGATGAGGACTTCAAGCAGGAAGAGGACCCGTTCAAAGCTCACTTGGTGGACAAGTTTCACTCTTTCACGTCCAACAAGGAGAAAACAATTCTCCCTCGAATATTTGAATTTGAGAACCTAATAGATTCTTTGCACAATGAAAATATTTCTTTACCGGATAACTTTGTTGCTGACACGATAATCTACAAACTGTCTTCCATGTGATACAATTTTAAAACTGAATGTAAGGGTAGAAGAAGCGTGTTGGTTTGAATGATCTCAAGCATTTTATACACATTAATGATGAGAATAGGGTCAGACACACATTAGAAGATGTTAGCAAGCAGAAAGCTGCGACTAATATGATTTCTACCTCTAAACGCGGGTCTAACCCCCAAAAGACCAAACCTTCCCTTAGTAGTCCCCAGGTTGCAGGCCCTAGTAAAAGGATTAAAAAGTTCAAGGGCAAGTGTTTCAAATGCAACAAGTGAGGACGCATTGCATCTGATTGCAGATTACTTAAGAAGGAGAGGACCAGGTGTACAACCCCGTATTCGCGGAGTAAGAACCTCAAGCAAGGCATAAGGCATGCTAGTAAGTTTTAAGCTTTGGAGCCCCCTTTGAGGGGCGGGTGCGGCGAGTAGGCAGACACCCGTCCCAGCATGGTAGCCGTGAGGGGAAGCTGCGGGACCGGCCGGAGTCCGAAGGCGCACCCCTGCCTCGCGGCCAGGCGAAGGCAGGCGGGGCGAGACCGGCCTGGGGCCGGGTTCTCGCCCCTGCCTCGCGGCTAGGCGAGGGCAGGCGGGGCGAGACCGGCTCGGGGGCGGGTTCTCGCCCCTGCCTCGCGGCCAGGCGAAGGCAGGCGGGGCGAGACCGGCCTGGGGCCGGGTTCTCGCCCCTGCCTCGCGGCTAGGCGAGGGCAGGCGGGGCGAGACCGGCCCGGGGCCGGGTTCTCGCCCCTGCCTCGCGGCCAGGCGAAGGCAGGCGGGGCGAGACCGGCCTGGGGCCGGGTTCTCATGTAAGACCCCCCCCTCCCGGAACACAACACACGGCACGAGGGGAGTCTTATGCCCGAAATAGCCGCCTTGCGGTAGCACTAACACACGGGTTAGCCTTTACCACAAGACGCCTATTCCGCCGGCTACAATCCATATCACAACAATTATGCCAACCCAACCATAACAGAAAAGTAAAGCTAAAAGCAGTTCAGTTCACAGCTAAGTTAAAGTCCAAAAATAGCGGAAGATAACAAGCACAACAGGCTTGTACAAATAAATAAGAGTCTAGAAATGTTTTGCCAAACGGCTACATGAAAACACTCACTACTGTCACTGACGGTGCCGATGGCACCACCACCTCAGGTCCTATCATCCGGGCCTGGCTGTCCTGCTGCATAGTCCGTTGCCGCTCTACCTGCGGGGTTTCCTCCTAAAAAGGAAGACGTAGCAACCGTTAGTCATAAGACTAAGTGGCTTCACATCCGCTCCCCCGGCGACTCCTCGGCACCGGGCGGAGAAAGGAACACAGGTACAATATATATACATAAGCAAGTAAACAAGCAGGTGACAGTAAGTATGGTGAAGTATAAACTACGCTACACAACTAGCAGTTCTACGAATATCAATAATATATAAATGACAGCAGGTATAATTAATCAGAATAGTAACTTAACTTATAAGAGTGCTCATACAAACTTATAAGTTAAGGATCGGCTTAACAGTATAGTAACTCATCGTATAAGAGTGCCCATACAAACTTATACGATGAGGATCTTGTGTATGCAATGAATGACATGTTATGAATGTTATGGTATGACCGAATCATGCGCACGCACATGCAAGTTGCTATGTCGACACAGACTAGAAGTTCCCACTTTTCGAGCAGGTAGCTAACCTCTCAGGCGTCGTCCGTCGTGGCCAGACGGCGACAGTGGAGCGGGCGTCTCCACTACTAGGTGGTATCACACTACCTATCCTAGGCCCCCGTACGCCTCAACGCTGAGAACACACAGCGGAGCTCACATGCGTACTACGGCTCAGAAGGGGTCTTGGGTAAATGTGCACCAAGAACACAGCCCAACCTGGCCTTTGATTTCGAACCGGATGGAACCTCGGAAACGCACGAGGTGCAAGCCCAACCGTTCACATGGCACGGAGGAGATCTCGGGTTATGGACACCAAGTATCTAACCCTACCGCCCAAGGTCTACCCATTGGCTCCCATCGGTGTGACGACTGGCGAACCCGTAGACCTGCCACAATCATTCTCCCAACATCGCGACACGATGAATCGTCGCACATCACATGCCCCAAAACAACTCACTCGATGCTACCCGTAGGGAGACTTCAACTCTAAGCATCGGTTGTTAATAAACCCCTTGGGCTCGGATTACAGTTACAAAATACTCTTCACATAGTGTTCATCATGTTCACGCCCACCTATTCAATGAATTCACCTCAACACTACGCATAATAGATATGTTCAACACCAAATTGTATAAATATATCTTTTACCCATATCAACTCCTAATATCTAGCCTTCCCATCCAATCCATTCCTCTACCATTGCATGGTTATCCCTTATTACACAACCAAATGAGTAACCATGTTAAATTATAGCAACAACAATATTATAGATATATGGGAGCAAGATATCAAATGAGCAAATCACAATCATTGCAAGAGTGCTAACATTATAAATTAACAAGTGCATTAACATAAGATAGCCCAATACTAAAACTGGGATTCCCGGAGCTACAGGAATCCGATCACAATGCACAACCCCTCGTTGGAAAGGTATTCGCGAGGGCTACGACTTTCGTGTTGAGTCGATCGCCCAGATCTGGTCGCAACATACCAGAAATTCAACTCGAATACGTACAGGAAACAGTTTCCTGTACAGGAATTTTCCCGAACGCAGCGGGCTCAAACCAGCTTTCCCGTGGCTACAGGTATCGCATGGAAACGAGCAACCCCTCGTTGGAAAGGTAATTTCAAGGGCTACGACTTTCGTGTTGAGTCGATCACCCAGATTTGGCCAGAACACCTCCGAAATTGGCCACGAAGGTCGCCGCGTGCAGAAATCAGATTTCTGCACGCATCTTAAGGCGAGATGAACGGCATCCGTTCATCTTCTTCCTTGCAACGACCTCGCATAAGCTTCTCCAGAAATCACACCCAACCTTATTTCTCCTTTCAAAGCCAAACCCTCAACGAAAACCCCTCTCATCTCCACTTTGAATGATGAGAAGGTTGAGGGAGACTAAGCCTAAAACCTAGGCATGGCTTATCCTAAGAACTCTCCTCCTCACCATCAAGACTCTATGGAGTCGATGTCTCTCCTAAAATAACTATAGATCTAGCACCAAGGGAGAGGGGAGGAAGCTCACCTCAAGTCCAGCGGTACCACCATGGCCGGCCATGAGCCTCGCACTCCTTCGCGGCGGCATTGTTTTTCCCTTGACGGTGGCGGCGTTTTGATTCCTCCAAAGATGGCTCCGGCAAGCCCTTCCTCCTCCTCCAGCCAAGAACCCTCTCAGAAATTTCGGGGCAGAAGAAAGGGGAATGAATGCTAGGGTTTCCAACTTTTTCCTTTTTATACATCGCAGACACGGGTAGGCACACGGCCGTGTTCCTACCCGTGTTCAGGTGACACGGCCGTGTGGCATGCCGTGTCTAGGGCCGTGTTCCTCCCAGAACCACTTTCTGCCGGGTCAGGGTTGCGGCACACGGGTAGAGACACGACCGTGTCCCGACCCGTGTCCTTGGCACACGGCTAGGGACACGCCCGTGTCCCAATGCCCGTGTACCTCTCTGACTGGTAAACCTATTTTTATGAGGCACACGGGTATGGACACGGCCGTGTCCATACCCGTGTCAGCCAAAAATGCTGCTTTGCCTTGTTTTCTTCATTTCCCGCACGTCCGCACCTGTTCACCCACATCCCCCATTGGGCTCACCACAGCCCCCTTGACTCAAATACGCAATCAAGGGGCCTAGCGCGAATTGGGACGTTACAAATCCTATAAACAAAATAAAAGATTTCGTCCCCGAAATCAGGGTAGGGCTATGGGGGTGAAACACATAAAATGGAACTATGCTTTCAAATAAAATTTTTACCTGGAGTAAATAATTCCGGGTAGCGCTCTTGCATCAAATCCCTTGGCTCCCATGTGCACTCTTCCTTCCCATGATTAGACCATAGCACTTTCACCAAGGGAACACTTTTGCGGCGCAAGGTTCTTGTCTCGTTATCAACGATCCGCACCGGCTCCAGTCGCACAGACCTATCAGACGCCACGGCACCATCCGCCGTGGGGATATACTGTTCAGGCCGCAACAAAGCCTTCCGAAGCGACGATACATGGAACACGTCGTGAAGGTTCTCCAGCTCCGGTGGTAACTCCAATCGATAGGCCAGAGGGCCAATCCTTTCCACTACGACATAGGGCCCAACATACCTTGGGCTGAGCTTCTTGACTCCACGCACCCGCGACACTCCGTGCATCGGTCGAATCTTCAGGAACACTTTATCACCCACTTGAAACTCTACCATACGGTGCCTTGCGTTGTAATATTTCGCCTGTCGGCTTTGAGCCTCTAGCATTCGATTCCGGATCAACCTAACCACCGCGTCCGTGTCATCAATATACTCATTTCCCAATGTCTTCGGATCTTCGTCTTGCACCCAGGACAAGGGTGTTCTACACCTCCTTCCATATAAAGCTTCATGAGGTGCCATTCCAATACTGGCTTGATGACTGTTATTATAAGAGAACTCCACGAGAGGTAAGAGTCTCTCCCATGGTTCTCCTTTATCTAGCACACACAACCTCAATAGGTCCTCCAATGTTCGGATGGTTCGTTCAGATTGCCCGTCCGTTTGTGGGTGAAAGGCTGTGCTAAAGGCGAGGCGCGAGCCCAAATAAGCCTGTACAGCCCTCCATTCTCTTGAAGTAAACCGACCATCCCTGTCGGAGACGATCGTCTTTGGCACACCATGGTACCGCACAAATTGTTCCACAAAGAGACGCACTAAGACGCCCACTTGCGCCTCCTTCTTCATTGGGATAAATCGGGCTACCTTGGTCAACCGGTCAACTATCACCCACACAGAATCATTCCCCGAGCGCGAGCGAGGTAACCCGTGGACGAAGTCCATGGAGATGTCCTCAAATTTCCATTCGGGGATGGGCAACGACTGTAGCATTCCACCGGGGCTTCGGCACTCTGCCTTCACCATTTGGCAGGCCACACAATGAGTAACAAAGTACTTGACATCCCTCTTCATGCCCGGCCAACACATCGTCTTTCTCAAATCGGTGTACATCTTCGCGATCCCCGGGTGCACCGAGTACTTGGAGCAATGGGCCTCCTTTAGAATATCCTCCCGAATGTTGTCACCTTCGGGGATGTAAAGCCGGCCACGAAAATGGACGAGGCCGTCTTTTAGGGAGTATTCTTCCGTAGTCCCATCCTCCATTGACTTGAAAGCCGGGGTTAAAGCCGCATCCTTCTTTTGTTCCGTACGGATCCGGTCTCGTATGTTGCAAACTATACTCATCGCGGCCAAATATTCGGTATACTCTTCCGGTTGATTCTTAAAGACCAAAGTGATTTCCATCTCTTGCAGCGTCCGGATTAACTCCATCCTCATCAAGCGGGATTCCGTGCTCGCTTCCGGCGCTTTCCGGCTCAAGGCATCAGCTACGGAATTAACCTTCCCGGGGTGGTAGTTCAAGGTGAAATCATAGTCGCACAAGAACTCCAACCACCGCCGCTGTCTCAAGTTTAACTCCTTTTGGGTGTGAACGTACTTCAGATTTTTGTGATCCGAGTAGATCTCGCAGTGGACGCCGTATAAATAATGCCTCCACATCTTCAAGGCGAATACCACCGCTCCCAACTCTAGATCATGCACCGGGTAGCTGGCTTCATGTTTCTTCAACTGTCTTGAAGCATAAGCGATCACATGCCCATTCTGCATCAACACAGCTCCCATCCCTTGATACGACGCATCCGTGTAAACTTGAAAGCCCTCCTTCCCAGATGGAAGAGCTAGGATGGGTGCAGTCGTCAATCTGTCTTTCAACTCTTGGAATGCAGCTTCGCACTGGGGTGTCCATTCAAACGGCACACCCTTCTTGGTCAGCGTAGTAAGGGGAAGGGCGATCTTCGAGAAGCCTTTCACGAACTTGCGATAGTACCCGGCAAGTCCAAGAAAGCTCCGTATGTCGGCCGCTGACTTCAATGGCGACCACTCCTTCACGGCCCGCACCTTGGCCGGATCTACAGCTAGCCCCGCCCCACTAATCACATGTCCCAAGAACGCGACCTCTCGAAGCCAAAACTCACATTTGCTGAACTTGGCAAACAAAGTGTGCTCCTTTAGTTTCCTCAGCACTAAAGTTAGATGCTCGGCGTGTTCTGCCTCAGTCTTTGAGTAGACTAGGATATCATCGATGAACACGATGACAAAGACGTCCAAATAAGGGCCGAACACCTTGTTCATCAGGCTCATAAAGGCGGAAGGGGCGTTTGTGAGCCCAAACGGCATCACGGTGAATTCATACAAACCATATCTCGAACTGAACGCCGTCTTTTGAATGTCATCTTCTTGTATCCTCAGCTGATAATATCCCGAACGCAGATCTAACTTGGAGAACCAATACGATCCCACCAATTGATCAAATAATTCATCAATGCGCGGTAGGGGATAGGTGTTCCGCACCGTTAACCGGTTCAACTCTCGATAATCAATACATAACCGCAAGGTGCCATCCTTCTTTTTGACGAACAAAACGGGCGCTCCCCAAGGCGACGAGCTTGGGCGAACGAACCCTGCTTCCACCAATTCCTGAAGCTGGACTCTAAACTCTGCAAGTTCCTTCGGAGCCATTCGGTATGGAGCTCGCGAGACGGGCTTGGCACCCGGAATTAGCTTGATTTGGAAGTCCACTTCCCTATGCGGGGGTAGTCCCGGCAATTTCTCGGGAAATACCTCGGGAAATTCTCGCACCACCCGCACATCCTTGACCTCTAATGTCAATTTCTTCAACTCGAAGCAAATTACATAGACCTCGTCCCCTTCCATATGAGATTTCATAACTTGGATCGAAGACAATAATTTACGGGGTGCGAATTTAATACCTTGGAAGATGACTTCCGAGTCTCCATGCCTCAACATAACTTGCTTCTCCGCACAATTGATCCTGGCGTGGTGCCAGTCCAACCACCTCATGCCCAGGATGAGATCGAACTCCGGGATTCTTAACACTGTCGCCGGAGTTTCAAAGAACTTTCCTCCAATAAGGGTGTCGAAGTCGCAACTTGCTGACGACGTCATCTCAGAGCCGTCCGGAAGGCGCACCCTTTGAGTAATGCCCGTGAAGTGTTGCACTCCCTCCAAGTCCTTCACGAAGTCCTCCGAAATGAACGAGTGAGACGCACCCGTGTCAAATAACGTATAGGCGGGTCTCCCGCTAACCACGACAGTGCCTAGGTTCCAAAAGGGTAATCACTATTCAGAATAGCGCGTATCATTTGTATCATAAATCTAACAAGTCATATAATATTAAAACAATTTTGCACGTACCGGTGATGACTTCCTGCGGATTTCTCTCCTGAGTCATATCCAATGCGAATACATGCTCCCGTGCATGTCCTTGATTTCTCCCTGGTGGTCCTCTTCCTCGGCCACGCATGTGCCCTCGCCCCCGTGGAGCTACTGGAGGGGGAGCAATAGGAGCATCCCCGACCAATCGCGGGCAAACTCGCCGGACATGCCCCGGTTGGTTGCACTCGAAACATATCACCTCACGTCGGCCCCCAGGTTGTTGATAATATTGCTGCTGCGGTGGTGGTGGTAAAGGTAATGGTTGCGGAATTGGGTACTCCACCCGATAGTTCCGGTTGACCCACCGACCGCCTCTGTGGTTTCCCCTTCCTCTGCCATGATCATTCCGCCTTCTATTACTAGGGCCGACTTCAATTACTCCTTCCGCAGGTCTCTTGCCACATCCCATGTGGTCCGCCTCCAGTCTCTTTGCCATGTCAATGATTTCTGCCAGGCTTCCATCGGCTATAAACAAAAGGGCCTGCCTCAGGGGGTCCCTTAACCCTTTGTAGAAGCGCTTCGCATAGCCTCTATCGTCCAAATCATAGGAATCAGCAAATCTAGCGAGGTGTTGGAACTCCCTTTGGTACTCCGTTACCGATTTCGATCCCTGCTTCAGCTGCAGAAATCTTTCTTCAAGTTCATCCCGAGCAGAAGAAGGAATGAAGTGATCCAGAAAAGCCTCGGTGAACTCGTTCCAACTGATGTCCGTGTACAACCGCCCTTGGAAGGTGGAGCCCATGAGGGACTTCCACCACCTTTTGGCGTGTAGCTCTAGCAGCGTCACTACCAATGTCACCGCCATGTTGTTCGGACATCTTATGCCAGCCATCAATTCCTGCACGGTATCAAGCCATTCCTCGGTGCGCACCGGCGATTCTGTCCCAAGATAGGCAGGAGGGGACAGGGCACGGAAGGTGCTCACCCAGTTGGAGCCTGGCGCCTGTTGTTGCACCGGAGCTTGCTGGACTTTAAATGCATCCAATATGGCTGACAGCGTTTGTCCCAGTTCCGACTGCTGGAATTGTGAAGGGACGGAAGGGGTAGGAGTGCCCCCAACCGGCTCCACCTGCGCTGGGACCTATACGCAAGGTACAAACTAGGGTCAGGTTGGCTAAAACTAATGTCAAAGTTGGACAACTTAGTGTGAATTACATATGGGCACACCACTGCTTCCGCTAAGTCGGTTTGTCCCCAAACCGACTAATCGAACGGGAGTGGCCCATTGTTACCTGACTGCTGTAGGTGAAGATCGGCTTAGTCTGATACCATTTGTAAGACCCCCCCCTCCCGGAACACAACACACGGCACGAGGGGAGTCTTGTGCCCGAAATAGCCGCCTTGCGGTAGCACTAACACACGGGTTAGCCTTTACCACAAGACGCCTATTCCGCCGGCTACAATCCATATCACAACAATTATGCCAACCCAACCATAACAGAAAAGTAAAGCTAAAAGCAGTTCAGTTCACAGCTAAGTTAAAGTCCAAAAATAGCGGAAGATAACAAGCACAACAGGCTTGTACAAATAAACAAGAGTCTAAAAATGTTTTGCCAAACGGCTACATAAAAACACTCACTACTGTCACTGACGGTGCCGATGGCACCACAACCTCAGGTCCTATCATCCGGGCCTGGCTGTCCTGCTGCATAGTCCGTTGCCGCTCTACCTGCGGGGTTTCCTCCTAAAAAGGAAGACGTAGCAACCGTTAGTCATAAGACTAAGTGGCTTCACATCCGCTCCCCCGGCGACTCCTCGGCACCGGGCGGAGAAAGGAACACAGGTACAATATATATACATAAGCAAGTAAACAAGCAGGTGACAGTAAGTATGGTGAAGTATAAACTACGCTACACAACTAGCAGTTCTACGAATATCAATAATATATAAATGACAGCAGGTATAATTAATCAGAATAGTAACTTAACTTATAAGAGTGCCCATACAAACTTATAAGTTAAGGATCGGCTTAACAGTATAGTAACTCATCGTATAAGAGTGCCCATACAAACTTATACGATGAGGATCTTGTGTATGCAATGAATGACATGTTATGAATGTTATGGTATGACCGAATCATGCGCACGCACATGCAAGTTGCTATGTCGACACAGACTAGAAGTTCCCACTTTTCGAGCAGGTAGCTAACCTCTCAGGCGTCGTCCGTCGTGGCCAGACGGCGATAGTGGAGCGGGCGTCTCCACTACTAGGTGGTATCACACTACCTATCCTAGGCCCCCGTACGCCTCAACGCTGAGAACACACAGCGGAGCTCACATGCGTACTACGGCTCAGAAGGGGTCTTGGGTAAATGTGCACCAAGAACACAGCCCAACCTGGCCTTTGATTTCGAACCGGATGGAACCTCGGAAACGCACGAGGTGCAAGCCCAACCGTTCACATGGCACGGAGGAGATCTCGGGTTATGGACACCAAGTATCTAACCCTACCGCCCAAGGTCTACCCATTGGCTCCCATCGGTGTGACGACTGGCGAACCCGTAGACCTGCCACAATCATTCTCCCAACATCGCGACACGATGAATCGTCGCACATCACATGCCCCAAAATAACTCACTCGATGCTACCCGTAGGGAGACTTCAACTCTAAGCATCGGTTGTTAATAAACCCCTTGGGCTCGGATTACAGTTACAAAATACTCTTCACATAGTGTTCATCATGTTCACGCCCACCTATTCAATGAATTCACCTCAACACTACGCATAATAGATATGTTCAACACCAAATTGTATAAATATATCCTTTACCCATATCAACTCCTAATATCTAGCCTTCCCATCCAATCCATTCCTCTACCATTGCATGGTTATCCCTTATTACACAACCAAATGAGTAACCATGTTAAATTATAGCAACAACAACATTATAGATATATGGGAGCAAGATATCAAATGAGCAAATCACCATCATTGCAAGAGTGCTAACATTATAAATTAACAAGTGCATTAACATAGGATAGCCCAATACTAAAACTGGGATTCCCGGAGCTACAGGAATCCGATCACAATGCACAACCCCTCGTTGGAAAGGTATTCGCGAGGGCTACGACTTTCGTGTTGAGTCGATCGCCCAGATCTGGTCGCAACATACCAGAAATTCAACTCGAATACGTACAGGAAACAGTTTCCTGTACAGGAATTTTCCCGAACGCAGCGGGCTCGAACCAGCTTTCCCGTGGCTACAGGTATCGCATGGAAACGAGCAACCCCTCGTTGGAAAGGTAATTTCAAGGGCTACGACTTTCGTGTTGAGTCGATCACCCAGATTTGGCCAGAACACCTCCGAAATTGGCCACGAAGGTCGCCGCGTGCAGAAATCAGATTTCTGCACGCATCTTAAGGCGAGATGAACGGCATCCGTTCATCTTCTTCCTTGCAACGACCTCGCATAAACTTCTCCAGAAATCACACCCAACCTTATTTCTCCTTTCAAAGCCAAACCCTCAACGAAAACCCCTCTCATCTCCACTTTGAATGATGAGAAGGTTGAGGGAGACTAAGCCTAAAACCTAGGCATGGCTTATCCTAAGAACTCTCCTCCTCACCATCAAGACTCTATGGAGTCGATGTCTCTCCTAAAATAACTATAGATCTAGCACCAAGGGAGAGGGGAGGAAGCTCACCTCAAGTCCAGCGGTACCACCATGGCCGGCCATGAGCCTCGCACTCCTTCGCGGCGGCATTGTTTTTCCCTTGACGGTGGCGGCGTTTTGATTCCTCCAAAGATGGCTCCGGCAAGCCCTTCCTCCTCCTCCAGCCAAGAACCCTCTCAGAAATTTCGGGGCAGAAGAAAGGGGAATGAATGCTAGGGTTTCCAACTTTTTCCTTTTTATACATCGCAGACACGGGTAGGCACACGGCCGTGTTCCTACCCGTGTTCAGGTGACACGGCCGTGTGGCATGCCGTGTCCAGGGCCGTGTTCCTCCCAGAACCACTTTCTGCCGGGTCAGGGTTGCGGCACACGGGTAGAGACACGGCCGTGTCCCGACCCGTGTCCTTGGCATACAGCTAGGGACACGCCAGTGTCCCAATGCCCGTGTACCTCTCTGACTGGTAAACCTATTTTTATGAGGCACACGGGTATGGACACGGCCGTGTCCATACCCGTGTCAGCCAAAAATGCTGCTTTGCCTTGTTTTCCTCATTTCCCGCACGTCCGCACCTGTTCACCCACATCCCCCATTGGGCTCACCACAGCCCCCTTGACTCAAATACGCAATCAAGGGGCCTAGCGCGAATTGAGACGTTACAAATCCTATAAACAAAATAAAAGATTTCGTCCCCGAAATCAGGGTAGGGCTATGGGGGTGAAACACATAAAATGGAACTATGCTTTCAAATAAAATTTTTACCTGGAGTAAATAATTCCGGGTAGCGCTCTTGCATCAAATCCCTTGGCTCCCATGTGCACTCTTCCTTCCCATGATTAGACCATAGCACTTTCACCAAGGGAACACTTTTGCGGCGCAAGGTTCTTGTCTCGTTATCAACGATCCGCACCGGCTCCAGTCGCATAGACCTATCAGACGCCACGGCACCATCCGCCGTGGGGATATACTGTTCAGGCTGCAACAAAGCCTTCCGAAGCGACGATACATGGAACACGTCGTGAAGGTTCTCCAGCTCCGGTGGTAACTCCAATCGATAGGCCAGAGGGCCAATCCTTTCCACTACGACATAGGGCCCAACATACCTTGGGCTGAGCTTCTTGACTCCACGCACCCGCGACACTCCGTGCATCGGTCGAATCTTCAGGAACACTTTATCACCCACTTGAAACTCTACCATACGGTGCCTTGCGTTGTAATATTTCGCCTGTCGGCTTTGAGCCTCTAGCATTCGATTCCGGATCAACCTAACCACCGCGTCCGTGTCATCAATATACTCATTTCCCAATGTCTTCGGATCTTCGTCTTGCACCCAGGACAAGGGTGTTCTACACCTCCTTCCATACAAAGCTTCATGAGGTGCCATTCCAATACTGGCTTGATGACTGTTATTATAAGAGAACTCCACGAGAGGTAAGAGTCTCTCCCATGGTTCTCCTTTATCTAGCACACACAACCTCAATAGGTCCTCCAATGTTCGGATGGTTCGTTCAGATTGCCCGTCCGTTTGTGGGTGAAAGGCTGTGCTAAAGGCGAGGCGCGAGCCCAAATAAGCCTGTACAGCCCTCCATTCTCTTGAAGTAAACCGACCATCCCTGTCGGAGACGATCGTCTTTGGCACACCATGGTACCGCACAAATTGTTCCACAAAGAGACGCACTAAGACGCCCACTTGCGCCTCCTTCTTCATTGGGATAAATCGGGCTACCTTGGTCAACCAGTCAACTATCACCCACACAGAATCATTCCCCGAGCGCGAGCGAGGTAACCCGTGGACGAAGTCCATGGAGATGTCCTCAAATTTCCATTCGGGGATGGGCAACGACAGTAGCATTCCACCGGGGCTTCGGCACTCTGCCTTCACCATTTGGCAGGCCACACAATGAGTAACAAAGTACTTGACATCCCTCTTCATGCCCGGCCAACACATCGTCTTTCTCAAATCGGTGTACATCTTCTCGATCCCCGGGTGCACCGAGTACTTGGAGCAATGGGCCTCCTTTAGAATATCCTCCCGAATGTTGTCACCTTCGGGGATGTAAAGCCGGCTACGAAAATGGACGAGGCCGTCTTTTAGGGAGTATTCTTCCGTAGTCCCATCCTCCATTGACTTGAAAGCCGGGGTTAAAGCCGCATCCTTCTTTTGTTCCGTACGGATCCGGTCTCGTATGTTGCAAACTATACTCATCGCGACCAAATATTCGGTATACTCTTCCGGTTGATTCTTAAAGACCAAAGTGATTTCCATCTCTTGCAGCGTCCGGATTAACTCCATCCTCATCAAGCGGGATTCCGTGCTCGCTTCCGGCGCTTTCCGGCTCAAGGCATCAGCTACGGAATTAACCTTCCCGGGGTGGTAGTTCAAGGTGAAATCATAGTCGCACAAGAACTCCAACCACCGCCGCTGTCTCAAGTTTAACTCCTTTTGGGTGTGAACGTACTTCAGATTTTTGTGATCCGAGTAGATCTCGCAGTGGACGCCGTATAAATAATGCCTCCACATCTTCAAGGCGAATACCACCGCTCCCAACTCTAGATCATGCACCGGGTAGCTGGCTTCATGCTTCTTCAACTGTCTTGAAGCATAAGCGATCACATGCCCATTCTGCATCAACACAGCTCCCATCCCTTGATACGACGCATCCGTGTAAACTTGAAAGCCCTCCTTCCCAGATGGAAGAGCTAGGATGGGTGCAGTCGTCAATCTGTCTTTCAACTCTTGGAATGCAGCTTCGCACTGGGGTGTCCATTCAAACGGCACACCCTTCTTGGTCAGCGTAGTAAGGGGAAGGGCGATCTTCGAGAAGCCTTTCACAAACTTGCGATAGTACCCGGCAAGTCCAAGAAAGCTCCGTATGTCGGCCGCTGACTTCAATGGCGACCACTCCTTCACGGCCCGCACCTTGGCCGGATCTACAGCTAGCCCCGCCCCACTAATCACATGTCCCAAGAACGCGACCTCTCGAAGCCAAAACTCACATTTGCTGAACTTGGCAAACAAAGTGTGCTCCTTTAGTTTCCTCAGCACTAAAGTTAGATGCTCGGTGTGTTCTGCCTCAGTCTTTGAGTAGACTAGGATATCATCGATGAACACGATGACAAAGACGTCCAAATAAGGGCCGAACACCTTGTTCATCAGGCTCATAAAGGCGGAAGGGGCGTTTGTGAGCCCAAACGGCATCACGGTGAATTCATACAAACCATATCTCGAACTGAACGCCGTCTTCTGAATGTCATCTTCTTGTATCCTCAGCTGATAATATCCCGAACGCAGATCTAACTTGGAGAACCAATACGATCCCACCAATTGATCAAATAATTCATCAATGCGCGGTAGGGGATAGGTGTTCCGCACCGTTAACCGGTTCAACTCTCGATAATCAATACATAACCGCAAGGTGCCATCCTTCTTTTTGACGAACAAAACGGGCGCTCCCCAAGGCGACGAGCTTGGGCGAACGAACCCTGCTTCCACCAATTCCTGAAGCTGGACTCTAAACTCTGCAAGTTCCTTCGGAGCCATTCGGTATGGAGCTCGCGAGACGGGCTTGGCACCCGGAATTAGCTTGATTTGGAAGTCCACTTCCCTATGCGGGGGTAGTCCCGGCAATTTCTCGGGAAATACCTCGGGAAATTCTCGCACCACCCGCACATCCTTGACCTCTAATGTCAATTTCTTCAACTCGAAGCAAATTACATAGACCTCGTCCCCTTCCATATGAGATTTCATAACTTGGATCGAAGACAATAATTTACGGGGTGCGAATTTAATACCTTGGAAGATGACTTCCGAGTCTCCATGCCTCAACATAACTTGCTTCTCCGCACAATTGATCCTGGCGTGGTGCCAGTCCAACCACCTCATGCCCAGGATGAGATCGAACTCCGGGATTCTTAACACTGTCGCCGGAGTTTCAAAGAACTTTCCTCCAATAAGGGTGTCGAAGTCGCAACTTGCTGACGACGTCATCTCAGAGCCGTCCGGAAGGCGCACCCTTTGAGTAATGCCCGTGAAGTGTTGCACTCCCTCCAAGTCCTTCACGAAGTCCTCCGAAATGAACGAGTGAGACGCACCCGTGTCAAATAACGTATAGGCGGGTCTCCCGCTAACCACGACAGTGCCTAGGTTCCAAAAGGGTAATCACTATTCAGAATAGCGCGTATCATTTGTATCATAAATCTAACAAGTCATATAATATTAAAACAATTTTGCACGTACCGGTGATGACTTCCTGCGGATTTCTCTCCTGAGTCATATCCAATGCGAATACATGCTCCCGTGCATGTCCTTGATTTCTCCCTGGTGGTCCTCTTCCTCGGCCACGCATGTGCCCTCGCCCCCGTGGAGCTACTGGAGGGGGAGCAATAGGAGCATCCCCGACCAATCGCGGGCAAACTCGCCGGACATGCCCCGGTTGGTTGCACTCGAAACATATCACCTCACGTCGGCCCCCAGGTTGTTGATAATATTGCTGCTGCGGTGGTGGTGGTAAAGGTAATGGTTGCGGAATTGGGTACTCCACCCGATAGTTCCGGTTGACCCACCGACCGCCTCTGTGGTTTCCCCTTCCTCTGCCATGATCATTCCGCCGTCTATTACTAGGGCCGACTTCAATTACTCCTTCCGCAGGTCTCTTGCCACATCCCATGTGGTCCGCCTCCAGTCTCTTTGCCATGTCAATGATTTCTGCCAGGCTTCCATCGGCTATAAACAAAAGGGCCTGCCTCAGGGGGTCCCTTAACCCTTTGTAGAAGCGCTTCGCATAGCCTCTATCGTCCAAATCATAGGAATCAGCAAATCTAGCGAGGTGTTGGAACTCCCTCTGGTACTCCGTTACCGATTTCGATCCCTGCTTCAGCTGCAGAAATCTTTCTTCAAGTTCATCCCGAGCAGAAGAAGGAATGAAGTGATCCAGAAAAGCCTCGGTGAACTCGTTCCAACTGATGTCCGTGTACAACCGCCCTTGGAAGGTGGAGCCCATGAGGGACTTCCACCACCTTTTGGCGTGTAGCTCTAGCAGCGTCACTACCAATGTCACCGCCATGTTGTTCGGACATCTTATGCCAGCCATCAATTCCTGCACGGTATCAAGCCATTCCTCGGTGCGCACCGGCGATTCTGTCCCAAGATAGGCAGGAGGGGACAGGGCACGGAAGGTGCTCACCCAGTTGGAGCCTGGCGCCTGTTGTTGCACCGGAGCTTGCTGGGCTTTAAATGCATCCAATATGGCTGACAGCGTTTGTCCCAGTTCCGACTGCTGGAATTGTGAAGGGACGGAAGGGGTAGGAGTGCCCCCAACCGGCTCCACCTGCGCTGGGACCTATACGCAAGGTACAAACTAGGGTCAGGTTGGCTAAAACTAATGTCAAAGTTGGACAACTTAGTGTGAATTACATATGGGCACACCACTGCTTCCGCTAAGTCGGTTTGTCCCCAAACCGACTAATCGAACGGGAGTGGCCCATTGTTACCTGACTGCTGTAGGTGAAGATTGACTTAGTCTGATACCATTTGTAAGACCCCCCCCCCTCCCGGAACACAACACACGGCACGAGGGGAGTCTTATGCCCGAAATAGCCGCCTTGCGGTAGCACTAACACACGGGTTAGCCTTTACCACAAGACGCCTATTCCGCCGGCTACAATCCATATCACAACAATTATGCCAACCCAACCATAACAGAAAAGTAAAGCTAAAAGCAGTTCAGTTCACAGCTAAGTTAAAGTCCAAAAATAGCGGAAGATAACAAGCACAACAGGCTTGTACAAATAAACAAGAGTCTAGAAATGTTTTGCCAAACGGCTACATGAAAACACTCACTACTGTCACTGACGGTGCCGATGGCACCACCACCTCAGGTCCTATCATCCGGGCCTGGCTGTCCTGCTGCATAGTCCGTTGCCGCTCTACCTGCGGGGTTTCCTCCTAAAAAGGAAGACGTAGCAACCGTTAGTCATAAGACTAAGTGGCTTCACATCCGCTCCCCCGGCGACTCCTCGGCACCGGGCGGAGAAAGGAACACAGGTACACTATATATACATAAGCAAGTAAACAAGCAGGTGACAGTAAGTATGGTGAAGTATAAACTACGCTACACAACTAGCAGTTCTACGAATATCAATAATATATAAATGACAGCAGGTATAATTAATCAGAATAGTAACTTAACTTATAAGAGTGCCCATACAAACTTATAAGTTAAGGATCGGCTTAACAGTATAGTAACTCATCGTATAAGAGTGCCCATACAAACTTATACGATGAGGATCTTGTGTATGCAATGAATGACATGTTATGAATGTTATGATATGACCGAATCATGCGCACGCACATGCAAGTTGCTATGTCGACACAGACTAGAAGTTCCCACTTTTCGAGCAGGTAGCTAACCTCTCAGGCGTCGTCCGTCGTGGCCAGACGGCGACAGTGGAGCGGGCGTCTCCACTACTAGGTGGTATCACACTACCTATCCTAGGCCCCTGTACGCCTCAACGCTGAGAACACACAGCGGAGCTCACATGCGTACTACGGCTCAGAAGGGGTCTTGGGTAAATGTGCACCAAGAACACAGCCCAACCTGGCCTTTGATTTCGAACCGGATGGAACCTCGGAAACGCACGAGGTGCAAGCCCAACCGTTCACATGGCACGGAGGAGATCTCGGGTTATGGACACCAAGTATCTAACCCTACCGCCCAAGGTCTACCCATTGGCTCCCATCGGTGTGACGACTGGCGAACCCGTAGACCTGCCACAATCATTCTCCCAACATCGCGACACGATGAATCGTCGCACATCACATGCCCCAAAACAACTCACTCGATGCTACCCGTAGGGAGACTTCAACTCTAAGCATCGGTTGTTAATAAACCCCTTGGGCTCGGATTACAGTTACAAAATACTCTTCACATAGTGTTCATCATGTTCACGCCCACCTATTCAATGAATTCACCTCAACACTACGTGTTGAAGCCAAAAATAACCTCAACAAATGTTCACGAACCAAAGTGCAGTCAATGCCTACTTCTCTCAAACCTCGACCCCTGACAGGCTGCTAAGGCCCTAACACAGACCCAAAGCCTCAGCTGGGAGGTCCCACCACACACCCGGAAGATCTCTGAGAGCTTCCCCTCCAAAGCCAAATGCTGGGCTGGGAGCTCTTCAGAAGGCACTAGGGTTAGAGGAAAATGATAAAACTTGCCTTCCAAAGAGCCCTTATGGGTCTTTTTATAGTCTTTCTTTGACCTGAAAATACTGAAATACCCCTGAGGGGTCTGCCAATAGCCAAATCCCGCTGTCATTCAAAGGGCATTTGGGTAATTTTACCTCGGGATAATATATTATAAAATAATCCTCTTTATGAGCGCCGGGCCCCACCACGTGGGCCCACTTGGCGAGAACCCTGGCCGAGAAGGCTCTCGCTGGACCCTCACCCGGGCCAACCTTGGCGAGACCCCCTTGCCAGGGAGGTTCGCGCCCTCCACGGTTTCGAAGAGCTCGCGACTGAAGGCCTTCTTGGGGCCTTCTCGCCTCCCCTGGGCGGGAGCTTGCCCTAGGGCGGAAGCTTCCGCGGTCAGGCCCTCTGCTTCGGTCGTTCGACGATCTCTCCTGCCGAGAGGTCGACCATCTGCCCTGGTCGGTCGACGATCTCTCCTGCCGAGAGGTCGACCATCTGCCCTGGTCGGTCAACGATCTCTCCTGCCGAGAGCTTGAACATCTGCCTTGGGCGGGAGCCCCTTCAGGGCGAGAACTCTATAAGTATGTCTTAGGGCTAACCCAGGGCTAACCTGAGCCTAGCCCAATTCCTCAGTGGTGTCTCCGGGTCCCACCCAGCGAATATGGGGTTGTACACAATCCCCGCTCTTTTTGAGCTAGCCCTGCGCTCGACAAGACAAGTCCAACCCCCAAAATATTCGCTGGACACGTGCCCGCCTATCGAGGGAATCTTTTGGTGGGTCCCACTGCGGCTATAAATATGTACTGATGGACGTCCATACGCCCTGCCCTTAAAATACGACTCTCTGACTGAGCTCTCGCCTCCGGGATTTTCGCGCGAGCTCACCATGCATCCCAAGCGTGCTGCCAAACCGCTTCCGCAGGACCTCCAAGACCGGTTAGCCGCTGCCCAAGCGCGGGCCTTGACTAACTGTGCGGCGGTGGCTCCATGGTTAGCGAAAAAGACTTCAACCGCCGGGCCTTCGGAGCCGAAGAAGAAGGAAAAGAAAAGGGCGAAGGCGGTCCGGCGGGACCTTTCTCGCGAGAACAGGGATCCTCCTTCCCCCACTCCCAATCCTGCCGGAGATCCTTCCCTACAGAAGGTAAGCCTTTCGCCCATGCCTACCGAGCTAACTGTACATTAGATTCGATGATTAAAGTATGCTTTCGCAGGAGTCCACTCCCAATAATGACGCCGAAATTCCGCCCAGCTCTTCGAACCTACCCGCTCATCCCCCCGAGGGCCAAACACGGGTCTCGGAAAGGATTCCTCCAGCCGAGACCGGAACGATAGGTACATTTTCCCTTGTCAATATTTCAACCAGACCCTTTCTTTTCTGAACCGTCTTCTCGCAGTGCCAGCTCCCGCCGACCCGGGTCTATCCACCCGGGAAGATGAAGCGAGAACCGTCGAAGTGCCTCCCGCGGTGGCCAATCCTCTCCTGCAGGCGGGGGGGGGGGGGGGGGGGGGCGGCTTCTGAACCTTCCGCTACTCTCAAGGATGCTGATCGCCCCTTGAGAGAAGACAACTCCCCTCATGCTTCCGGCCAGGCCGGGATCATCGTGCGCGAGCCCTTCCGCCCGGGGCTGGGCAAGCCTCTTCACCTCCTTTATGGAACCAACGGAGGGGCCGGGCCTTCTCGTCCAACTTTGGCTGACGGTTCTCGCCCAGCCGCAGGTATGCGAAAACTTTTTCGGACTGTCGATCGTCATGTCTTGACCAAAATTCTCGCGTGTTTCTTCCGCAGGTGATCCTGGCTTGCGGTCGGAAGTCAACGAGGAAGGAGAGGAAGAGGAAGAAGAAGACGAGGAAGAAGAGGATGAAGAGTCCCCCCTCCCTTCGTCTGGCGAGATAGAGGAAACCCTGAACAGTGCAGGGAGCGCGAAGGGGAGACGGAGGAAGATCTCGGCCATCCTGGCCAAGCTTGTCCGGCGAGACCGTGCCCATGCTGCCGCGGCGAAAGCATTCCGCGAATCCGTGGAGCAAAGACTGGAGGCTCTGGAGCGGGACTTCTTCTTGGGCGAGACTGATTGCCCGCGCGGGCCTTCCGCCGAGTCTTCGCCAGGGAGGTGCATCTCGCAGATCCGGGACTACGTCAGGCGGATCAACCTTGGGTGTACCACGCTATCGTCTTACTTCAACCCGTTGGCGCCCCCAAGAACTAGGCGGCGAGAACGGGGACGATGGAGCTGGAAACCCTACTAGCCTTCACGCTCTGAATCTTAATGTATCTCTTTTTTCTTCTCCCCTTGTTTCTCTTTTTCAATGTCTGTAATAAACATTATTATTAATTAAGTTTTATCCAGCTTGCGCTAGCGAGAGTCTCGCTTCTACCCATGTCTCTCTTTTCCCTTTCCTTTTTATCGCTCTGCGGGGCTTTTTAATCAAGGCGCTTACCCCGATCTAGGATGCTTGCGCTGATCTAGGAGGTTTGCGTTAACCTAGGAGGCTTGCGCCAGTCTAGGAGGCTTGCGCCGATCCAGGCAGTCGCGTCGAAACCCGAAGCGACCGTTGACCGCCGTCATCCTGAGGGGGAGAACCGAGGCGTCGTTAGCCCGGATTCTGACAGCTGTACTCCGCTGTCACTTTCTCTCTCTGCCGGATGAACTCATGATGACTACGATTCCCTATAAATAGAGAAGTCTACCAACCGCATTTACTTCTCCGATCCGGAACCTCAGCCTTCCCTCCGTGCTCTCGCGTTCCTGCTTCCGCTTCGACCCCCCTACAGCTCTCGCTCTTACTCACGAACTAGCCATGCCTGGCGAGAGCAAGGGTCGCGCCCATTGTGCGGAAGCCTTCCAGAAACACCTCTTCCCTTCCTGCAAGCTCACCCTCGACGAATACAACGTGATCGTCGATCGCTACGTTCCCGCCGGCTTCTCGGCGCGGAACCCGGGGAATCATGATAGGGTGAATACTCCCGGGGCGGGAGAGCTTGCCATCCCCCTCGAGCATTTCGAGGTGGGCTTCCGCCTCCCCCTGTGGCCGGAGGTTCGGTTAGCTCTCCGCTATTATGGGGTGGTGCCCGCCCAGCTAAACCCGAACTCCGTCGCGATCCTTATAGCATTCATATGCTATATGCGATCCGAGAGGATCGAGTTTAGTCTGCCCATCTTCCGGAAGCTATTCAACTTCCGTGCCAAGGGGGGGGGGGTAGTTTTCTTCTCCGGGCAACAGCTCGAGGTTACCGGTCTCGCCAATAAGCACCACCATTGGGGCGAGAAGTTCGTTTACGTCAGCGGGGACTTCGGCAACGTCCCGCTTCAGCCCGTCCAGTATGAAGACGCTGCCTACAAGCCGCCCGCTCTGGGATCGCGCGAGAGCGCAATCCTGGAATTCTTCGGGACCAAGGAGTTCGACGTCCCCTATCTTCTGCGGGACGTCGACTCCCTCCCACTTGTTCAATCGGGCGAAGGTACGGTCTCGCCTCAGATTCCCTTTTTTATCAAAGATTTTCTTGCGCTGAAGTGCTAAAGCGTTTTTACTTTGCAGGAGAGCGGGAGGTCCCTCTGCACCAACCCTTCGCCGCAGGCCGGGGTGTCGAGGGTCTGGCAGCGAGAGGCCCCCTTGCGCTCGCGGAAGCTAGCGCCAGCGCCTGCCGAGAAGATCCAACCCCTTCCATACCGCCACCGGCCAAGAAGCGGAAGGCCACCCTTCCTCCTCTCCGCGCGCTGAAGAGGCCCAAGCCTTCTGCCGCCGACAAGGGGAAATCGTTGGCGGTCTCGCCCGTCCAACCTCCTCCTGAGGGCAGGTCCTTTGAAGCGATCCTTCAGAGGGCCAGTGAGATGGATGCCGCCGCCAAGAGCCGCGCCGAGGCTTCCGCCAGGAACACATCGGCCGTAGGCGAGGCTGGGAGAGAAGTGGTCGCCGCCGAAACCTCCGCCAACGTCCCGCCCCAGGAGGTGCCGAGAGGGCACCGGAACTTTGGTTTAGGCGTCAGGTACGCCGACTCGGAGGGGAAGCCTCAGATGGAATGGGACCCCAAGACAAACTCAATCAGGGTTTCGACCCTCCTTCCCCGATGGGCGGAGGGGGAAAATGTGACCGGCGAGGCCTTCTCGCTTGGATATGGTCTCTACAGCCGGGAAGATGCCAGCGTGTTCGACCAGACGCCTACCCGCCTTCTAGCCTTCGACGCCACCCGGGCCGTAATGCGCGGGTTCGAGCTTACACATATGTGTGCGCGTCGAAGCATCACCATTGACAAGAACTTCACTGATATGCGCAAGGCGAGGGAGGACGCGATAGCTCGCGCGCATGCCGCGGAAGAAGAACTCGCGAGAGCTCAACAGGAGCTCGCGGATGCTAGATTGGCGCTGTCTCTGCGCCCCGCGACCGAGGTAGGCGAGATCCTCCTGAACCCTTGCCCCCGTTTTCTCGAAGTTTCTACTGTGTAATGCGTCTAGACTAAAATCTTTTATCCCTTTTGCAGGATTCCGCCCAAGTCAGGGAGCTTCGCGCAGAGCTGGCCAACGCGCGCTGCGAGAGCGTCCTCCTGAGGGAACAGCTCCGCGCAGAGCTGGCGAAGGTCCCGCCCCCGGAGCTAGATGCGAGGTTGCGGAGTCGTTACCTCTCGGAGTATGATGTCGATAAGCTGCTTCAAGCCAACGCTCAGGCGACCGTCAAGCTGACGCTCGAGACGCTGCGAGACGTCGAGCTGCTCCGGGAGGACGGCGCGACCATCGACGCTCGCCAACTTCTCCCTTGGCTTTACGACCCAGTTCCCAAACCCCCGGGCGCGCCGGACTCGCCGCTCTCAGACGTCCCGAGGTCCTCTACCGCTGTTGACGAGACGTCCGAGGAAGGCTCTGGCGATGATTCAAGCGAGAGCACCAGTGGGGACTACAGCGCGTCCCCCTGAGGTGTCTTTTATTTTGAATATCTTTTTGTAATGAGCGAGAACCTCCTTCTGTAATTAACTTTTTTATAAAGTAATGTCTCATTTTCATTTTTCATTTCCCCCTTTTTTTTTATTATTATCCATGCGTGCTTTGAAAGTATATTACTCTGCCGAATGACCTCCGCGCGAGCTTCCGCCGAGACCCTTAGTCTCTTTAGGGTGACCTTCCTTAGAGATCAGCTAGGCGGGAACCTCGCGTCGTCGATTGAATCGTCCTGCCTAGGTCCGCCGGGAGCTTTCTTTTGCGAGAACCTCCTTTAGCCGAGACCTTTGCTGGCCGAGACCTCTGGGCCGGGATCCTTACTGGCCGAAACCTCCGGGCCGCGATCTGCCGAGACCTCCAAGCCAAGACTTTTACTGGCCGAGACCTCTGAGCCGAGACCTTTACTGGCCGAGACCCCTGAGCCGAGACCTTTACTGGCCGAGACCCCTGAGCCGAGACCCTTTAGGGATTTGCCCCCGGTCTAGGTCAGGGTCCTGCCCTCATATTTTTCCAACCAATCAAACCCCTACCCCGCCGGCGAGCCGTTGGACCTGCTAGCTTATATGGGTGCCTGCGCAGCGGGTCTACCGGGGTTTGAGCCGAGCTCGTTGTAACGTAGTAACTACCAATCAAGAACCAAGGATCAAAAGGTCAAGGACTCCACCTATCCCCCGCAGGCGAGCCTTCGGACCTGCCAGGTTGGTGGGAGCCTGCGCAGCGGGTCTGCCTGGGGCCGAGCCGAGCTCGGGGTGTCGTTGAAGTGGCTAAGAACAAAGTATCACAAGAGCCAACCTATCCCCCACAGGCGAGCCTTCGGACCTGCCAGCTAGATGAGAGCCTGCGCAGCGGGTCTACCTGGGGCCGAGCCAAGCTCGGGGTGTCGTTGAAGTGGCTAGGAACAAAGTATCACAAGAGCCAACCTATCCCCCACAGGCGAGCCTTCGGACCTGCCAGCTAGATGAGAGCCTGCGCAGCGGGTCTACCTGGGGCCGAGCCGAGCTCGGGGTGTCGTTGAAGTGGCTAGGAACAAAGTATCACAAGAGCCAACCTATCCCCCACAGGCGAGCCTTCGGACCTGCCAGCTAGATGAGAGCCTGCGCAGCGGGTCTACCTGGGGCCGAGCCGAGCTCGGGGTGTCGTTGAAGTGGCTAAGAACAAAGTATCACAAGAGCCAACCTATCCCCCACAGGCGAGCCTTCGGACCTGCCAGCTAGATGAGAGCCTGCGCAGCGGGTCTACCTGGGGCCGAGCCGAGCTCGGGGTGTCGTTGAAGTGGCTAAGAACAAAGTATCACAAGAGCCAACCTATCCCCCACAGGCGAGCCTTCGGACCTGCCAGCTAGATGAGAGCCTGCGCAGCGGGTCTACCTGGGGCCGAGCCAAGCTCGGGGTGTCGTTGAAGTGGCTAGGAACAAAGTATCACAAGAGCTAACCTATCCCCCACAGGCGAGCCTTCGGACCTGCCAGCTAGATGAGAGCCTGCGCAGCGGGTCTACCTGGGGCCGAGCCGAGCTCGGGGTGTCGTTGAAGTGGCTAGGAACAAAGTATCACAAGAGCCAACCTATCCCCCACAGGCGAGCCTTCGGACCTGCCAGCTAGATGAGAGCCTGCGCAGCGGGTCTACCTGGGGCCGAGCCGAGCTCGGGGTGTCGTTGAAGTGGCTAGGAACAAAGTATCACAAGAGCCAACCTATCCCCCACAGGCGAGCCTTCGGACCTGCCAGCTAGATGAGAGCCTGCGCAGCGGGTCTACCTGGGGCCGAGCCGAGCTCGGGGTGTCGTTGAAGTGGCTAGGAACAAAGTATCACAAGAGCCAACCTATCCCCCACAGGCGAGCCTTCGGACCTGCCAGCTAGATGAGAGCCTGCGCAGCGGGTCTACCTGGGGCCGAGCCGAGCTCGGGGTGTCGTTGAAGTGGCTAGGAACAAAGTATCACAAGAGCCAACCTATCCCCCACAGGCGAGCCTTCGGACCTGCCAGCTAGATGAGAGCCTGCGCAGCGGGTCTACCTGGGGCCGAGCCGAGCTCGGGGTGTCGTTGAAGTGGCTAGGAACAAAGTATCACAAGAGCCAACCTATCCCCCACAGGCGAGCCTTCGGACCTGCCAGCTAGATGAGAGCCTGCGCAGCGGGTCTACCTGGGGCCGAGCCGAGCTCGGGGTGTCGTTGAAGTGGCTAGGAACAAAGTATCACAAGAGCCAACCTATCCCCCACAGGCGAGCCTTCGGACCTGCCAGCTAGATGAGAGCCTGCGCAGCGGGTCTACCTGGGGCCGAGCCGAGCTCGGGGTGTCGTTGAAGTGGCTAGGAACAAAGTATCACAAGAGCCAACCTATCCCCCACAGGCGAGCCTTCGGACCTGCCAGCTAGATGAGAGCCTGCGCAGCGGGTCTACCTGGGGCCGAGCCGAGCTCGGGGTGTCGTTGAAGTGGCTAGGAACAAAGTATCACAAGAGCCAACCTATCCCCCACAGGCGAGCCTTCCGACCTGCTAGCTAGATGAGAGCCTGCGCAGCGGGTCTACCTGGGGCCGAGCCGAGCTCGGGGTGTCGTTGAAGTGGCTAGGAACAAAGTATCACAAGAGCCAACCTATCCCCCACAGGCGAGCCTTCCGACCTGCCAGCTAGATGAGAGCCTACGCAGCGGGTCTACCTGGGGCCGAGCCGAGCTCGGGGTGTTGATGAAGATAACCAAACCTGGTCTATTCCATCATCGAGGAGAGGAGTCATAGTCGGTAAAAACAAAAAAGACTTAAAGATTGTGTACTCGAAAGCAGTCAATATCCTGAAATAAACTTATCGAAAATGCAATAGTTGTTTACAATCATTACAATCCTTCTTTCCTCCTATGGGTAGAAGCGCTTCAGGTCATCACCATTCCAGGTGTGACTCAAGGTCCTTCCTTCCGCATCCTGGAGATAGTAGCCTCCGTTAACTAGAGCCTTCCCTACTATATAAGGCCCTTCCCAGCTAGGGTTGAGCTTACCAACCGCGGCCGACCTTCCCGCAGCGTCGACCTTTTTCAGTACTAGATCCCCCTCGGCGAATTGCTTGACTCGGATATGCTTATCGAAGTACCGAGCCATTCGCCGTTTTATTTCCTCCTGCCTGATGGCGGCAACATCCCGCAGCTCTTCCACCATATCTAATGAGAGGCGCAACCCTTCTGTTGGGTACATTGGAAAATGTGTACCTGATTTGAAGAAGCCCAACTTAGCTCAATGATATACATCAAGGTGTATTTGATGTTATTTTAAGTTGACATGTGCAGGTGGAAAATTGATAAAGTATGCAGAAAAATTCTAAGTCCAAGTGTCGACACAAAGGAAGCAGTGTCGACACACAGAAGAAAATAGTCGACACAACACTGGGAAGCAGTGTCGACACATAGCAGTTAGTCTACAACTACACTGGGAAAAAGTGTCGACACAGAAAAAGAGTCGACACAACACTGGGAAATTGTGTCGACACAGAAGAAAAGCGTCGACCTCAAACATTGGGAGAATGTGTCGACACAGAAGAATATAGTTGATCTCAAGATTGTCGACATCATCTGAATGTGTCGACACAGAAGAAAATAGTCGACCTCAAGTTTGTCGACACCAGCAGAATGTGTCGACACATTGTGATTAAGTCGACACATAATAGCAGAGTTAAAAAATGAATGTGTCGACACCTGAAGGCTAAAGTCGACACTTACTAAAGTTATGATTCTACAACAATTGTGTCGACACACAGGACTTGTGTCGACACACTGAAGGGTCAAGATCAAGTTATTTGCAGAAGAAGCTGTGTCGACTCAAAGGCAACTTAGTCGACATCACTGAAGACTGTGTCGACACCAAAGTCAATTATGTCGACACAAATAGACAGATTGTCTCGACACTTTCTGACAGACTGTTTCAACAACTTGTGATTCAAGACTAAGGCACAAGACTTGTTTGAAGACTTGACAGCTGTGGGTTATCACCGGTTAACTGAAGTTGTCAGACTTGTTAGAAAACGGTTAGAAACCGGATCAGCCGGTTACCATGAAGAATGTCTATAAATAGACAGATTCAGAAGGAGAAAATCAATCAATAACATATAGAACTGACCTTTTGAAATACATTGGATCAGAAAGTGGAGAAGGATTACTATTCTACTCATTTCAAGAAAGTGCTAGGCACTTAAGAAGATCTTCTCCGGGAGATCTAAGAAGACTATCTAAGGATAGATCTAAGAAGAGTTCTAATCAGAATTCAGAAGAATCATTCAAAGTTCTGGATAGAGAGAGGTCAAGTCAGAATTTGAAGAAGAAGAAAGAATCCACCAGTGGATTCTCAAGAAGCTGTTTGGAATCAACTCAGCTAAGTACATTTTCAAGAAGCTTTGAAGAAGGCTAAGAAACAGTTGATTGCATCAGCTGATCAAGAATTGTCATTGCCTTTTCTCTCTCAACTTTGGCAAGACAATTAAGACAATCTTTTCTATATTTCTGTAGGATCTGTTTATACAGATCTGAGTTGTAAGCCTATGTTATAAAGGCTGAGTGTAGGAGTGTTGAACTCTGAGTGGTAGGGCTGATTGCCTGAGTGTAGGAGAAGGGTATTCTCTGAGTTGTAGGCCTTGGGGCAAGGCTGAGGTAGGGCAGTTGTGCCTGAGTTGTAGGAACCAGTTGGGTTCTGAGTTGTAAGATCTGTTGATCTGAGATAAGTGGAAGTTTGGCCGAATCTAGCATACTGCTAGATAGGTGAAGGGGGAAAGTGGATGTACCCAGACCTTGGGGAACCACTATAAAACATAGTGCAATCTGTGATGTGTTGTTTTCTGTGATTGCTGTGTTTATTATATCAGTTATTAAATTGAATTCTGTCTAGAAGTTTTAGAAAGAAAAGCAGAACCTATTCACCCCCCCTCTAGGTGTTTAGGCTGCCTTGAAAGTTAAACTATCAAGTGGTATCAGAGGGAGGTTCCTCAAAAAGGACTTAACAGTCTGAGGTAGATCTGATAGGCAGATTCAAGAATCAAGAAGATGGGTTCTGGAGAGAATCATAAGGAGCTAGGGTCAATGAAATTACCCATATGCAAGAAGGAAATCTTTGGGATCTGGAAAGAAAGAGTCAGATTGTTTATGGAAGCATCTGACCCAAGGATTTACATCTCAGTACAGGAAGGCCCCTTCATACCAATGAAGATATCTGTTCTTGATGCAAATATCCAAACACCAAAGACTTATTCTGAAATGACCAAGGATGAAATCATCTTGGCAACCATGGACAAAAGGGCACAGAACATCATTATCAGTGCCATAGATGATTCAACATTTCAGAATCTGATTCACTGCAAGACCTCCAAGGAGATGTGGGACACATTGATTGTCTACATGGAGGGATCTGAAGAAGTAAGGCTGGACAGAAAATCTATGCTAAATCAGGAGTATGAAAGTTTTAGACAAGAAAAATCTGATAGCATAACTGAGTGCTATAAGAAATTTTATAGAATTGTGAATGAGCTAATATCCTATGGAAGAGTCTTCAGTACCTATGAACTGAATGACAAATTCTTAAGATCCTTATCAAAGGATTGGGATACAAAGATCTGTGCCATAAGAGAAGTGGCAAAATTGGCAGAGATATCTCCTCCAACTCTGTTTGGAAAGTTGCTATCCTATGAAATGCAACTTATGGTAAGGAAGGAGGAGGAAAGAAACTCAAGAGGAGAGCATAGAGAAAAGACTGTGGCATTTAATGCTGAAGCCACTAGAAAGAATAGGAGGAAATCACCATCTCCTCCTAAGGAAGTTGAAGAAGGTAGTTCTGAAAATTCAGATAAGGGTTCAGTCAGCTGTGATTCAGATGCAGACTTTGCTGCATTCACTAGGCAATTTCAAAGGTTCTTGAAAAAGAAGCAATGGAAGTCTAGGCCTTCCTCATCACAGCAAGTAGATGACTATTATCAGAAGAGAAGGTCATCAAGAAAAGAGAAAAGCAGGTCAAAGCCCAGCAAAGCCACTACTTCAAAGATTGTCTGCTATTGTTGCAATAGGCCTGGACATGTAGTGGCTGATTGTCCTGACAAAAGGAAGGAATCTTCAGAAAAGAAGAAGACTTATCAGAAAGGCAAGAAGGAGAAATCCTTTGTAGCAAAGAAAGATAAAAGTCTGTCAGACCAGTCAACTTCAGAATCAGGATCTGAAGCTGAAGCATATATTGGATTATATGCTGCATCTGAGGAAGAGGAGTTCATGCAGTTGCTAGACTCCATCAATGAACATCAATGCATGGGTTTGATGACTAGATCAGAAGAGGACCTATGCCAGAATCAGTCTGGTTCTAATGAGGTAAACTGTCCTTCTTGTACATCTGTTTGTAATACAAGTGAAGAATCAGCTACATCTGCATCAAGTGATGAAGATGTATCTGGATCTGAAGGAGATGTCTATCAATTGATGGACAAGTATGGAGACCTGTTGCAGGCCCTTAAGAAAAGCAAGAACCTGGTTAAATCACAGGCTCAGGAAATTGCTGATCTAAGGGTTGCAACAACTGAGTTAGAAAAAGTCCTTGATCAAAAGTTAGCCGAAATTGCCAAGCTGAAGAATATAACTATTATTCAGATGGGCACAATTAATTATACTAATGATCAAGTAAAGAGTCTGGAGGACAGACTTAGAATTGAAAGGGATTTAGTGGCTAGTTACTCTAAGCCAAAATCTGTCTTACCCTTGATAGATGAATTTGTCACTCAGAAGGGTAAGGCTGGATTGGGATTTAAGGGTAACTCCAGGGCTGGCAGATTCAAGAGGAAAGGCAAAGCCCCTATTCAGCCACTAAACCTTTCAGTCCTCATAAGGTTTGGTAAGGAGAAAGTGCCTTCTAACATATATGATCATGAAGACATTCAGGATCATATTAAGACAAATGTTCTGAAGAACAAGGGTGTTAAGGCAAGCAGGCCTACCTATGGTCATAAACCCTATGGTTTTAAGAAATCAGTAGGTGAAGTTGCACCAGCACCAGCAATGAACAGAAATGCTTCTGACAAGGATGTATCTAGATCTAGATACAATAAGTTTGAATGTTGGTGCTGTGGCAAGAGGGGTCATTTTGCATTGGACTGCTGGTATAACACAAGTGTTATAAAGAATAAGAGTCTACCTGTTAGAAGAGGTTATGATAACTTTATTAAGGCTAACCTGAACCAAGGACCCAAGACTTACTTGGGTTCTAAGGGTAAGTAATTCTGTATTGCAGGTGAATCCAAGTTACCATGCCCCTATATGGTACTTGGATAGTGGTTGTTCCAGGCACATGACTGGAACAAAGGGGCTGCTGAAGGAGTATTCATCTGTCAAAGATGGACATAAAGTGATCTTTGGTGGATCTGAAAAAGGAGTCATCAAAGGATTTGGTAACATCTCTTCAAACCTAATTACTATCACCAAAGTGGCCTATGTAAAAGGTTTGAAACATAATCTAATAAGCATAAGCCAGCTGAGTGATCTAGGATATGACATTTCATTTGGTAAGGATGGATGTCATATCAAAAGGTCAAGTGATCAAGAGATCATATTGACTGGGTATAGGAAGAGAAATGTGTATTGCCTTAATTTTGAATGTGAGAATAAGGCATCCCCCATTTATCTTGTAGCTGATGACAATGCTTCTCATTGTGTTAAGTGGCACAAGAGATTGGCTCATCTAAACTACAAGACAATTGGCCAACTCTTTAGTAAAGAACTAGTGAGGAATGGGCCTCAAGTTAAGTGTATAAAGGAAGGGGTATGCTCAGCTTGTCAAAAGGGCAAGCAGACAAAAACCTCATTTCAAAGCCTTGAAAACAAGGATTCTGTGAGGTGCTTATACCTCTTGCATATGGATCTTTTTGGTCCTATGCCAGTTCACAGTCTAGGTAGGAAGGTCTACACTCTAGTGGTTGTAGATGACTATTCTAGATTTACATGGGTGTTCTTTCTGAGACAAAAATCTGAAACCCCAAGTGTATTATTTAATTTTGTAAAGCAAATTCAGAATGAACTGAATAGTACAGTGGTCAAAATTAGAAGTGACCATGGAACTGAGTTTCAATCTGAAAGCATAACAAATTTGTGTATAGACTTTGGGATTTTCCAAGAGTTCTCCTCACCTAGAACACCTCAGCAAAATGGTATTGCTGAAAGAAAGAATAGAACATTAATTGAAGCTGGTAGAACTCTATTGAGTGACACCTCTCTCCCAGAATATTTTTGGGCTGAGGCAGTTAACACTGCTTGTCATGTCATCAATAGGGCTTCTATCACCAAAGGTCACAGAAAGACTCCCTATGAGATTGTGAAAGGCAGAAAACCAAACCTATCCTATTTTAGGATCTTTGGTTGCAAATGCTATATACTTAACAATGGCAAGTCATATTTGACTAAGTTTGCTGCCAAATCCCAGGATGGGATATTTGTTGGGTACAGCACAAATAGTAAGGCCTATAGAGTCTTCAACTTAACTACTCAAGTTGTTGAAGAATCTGTGCATGTTGTATTTGATGAAACAAGATTAATCAATTGTGAGTTGTCTTGTAGATCAAATGACTCAACAGGTATAAGCAAGAAGATGGACAAGCTCTCCATTGCTGAAGCTTCAAAGGAAGAGGGAGCATTGGAAAATGAAGGCTGCTGTCCAGGGGGAGTACAAGAGATAATGGAAGCTGATGAAAACCAAGAGGAACAGCAGAATGAAGAAGCTGGAGATGCACAACCTGAAGGGAATCTACCTCCAGCTATAAGATATCTAAGAGATCATCCTACTGATCAGATAATTGGTGATCCAAGACAAGGAGTGCAAACTAGAAGCAGAAATCAAAGCACAGTTTTGCATTCTAGTTTCTTGTCCCAAATGGAACCTAAAAAGTTTGAAGAAGCTATCCAAGACCAGCACTGGATTGATGCTATGCAAGAGGAGCTGAATCAATTTAGAAGGTGCAAAGTCTGGGAGCTTGTTCCTAAACCAAGAGGACCACAACATAATTGGAACTAAGTGGATCTATAGGAACAAGCTAGATGAAAGTGGAATAATAGTAAAGAATAAAGCAAGATTGGTTGCAAAAGGATACAGGCAGGAAGAAGGGATTGACTTTGATCAAACATTTGCTCCAGTAGCAAGGCTGGAGGCAATCAGAATGTTCCTTGCCTATGCAGCCTACCAAGACTTCAAAGTATACCAGATGGATGTGAAGTCAGCATTTCTGAATGGTGATCTTAAAGAAGAAGTATATGTAGAGCAGCCATCAGGTTTTGTAGATCCTCTTAAACCTGATTCTATGTATAAGCTTAGGAAAGCTTTGTATGGGTTAAAACAAGCTCCAAGGGCTTGGTATGAAACCCTGTCTACCTTCCTCATTGAGAATAAATTCTCAAGAGGAAAGATAGACAAAACTCTATTCCTTAGGGAATCCAAAGGAAAGATCATCTTAGTCCAGATCTATGTTGATGACATAATCTTTGGATCTACTGAAAACAACCTTTGTAAAAAGTTTGCCAAACTTATGCAAGGGAAGTTTGAGATGAGCAGTATGAGAGAACTTAAGTTCTTCTTGGGACTCCAAGTAAGACAGACTGATGATGGATTGTCCATATCCCAGTCTAAGTTCACCAAGAAATTAATTAAAAAATATGGTATGGAGTCATCCTCCTCCATGAGAACTCCTATGGGCACAAGTATGCCAATATGCAAAGATGAGGCAGGTAAACCTGTTGATGAATCATTGTATAGAGGAATAGTTGGGTCTCTACTATATCTCACTGCTAGTAGACCTGACATTATGTATGCAACATGTGTCTGTGCTAGGTACCAAGCCTGCCCTAAAGAATCTCATTATACTGCAGTCAAAAGGATTCTGAGATATCTAAAGGGCACTCCTACTCTAGGTCTTTGGTACCCTAGGAATAGAGATTTTCAACTAATAGGCTATTCAGATGCAGATTTTGCAGGATGTAGAGAGGATAGAAAGAGTACTACAGGTACTTGTCAATTCCTGGGAGGAAGACTAATATCTTGGAGTAGTAAAAAACAGACTAGTGTGGCAATTTCCACAGCTGAGTCAGAGTATATTGCTGCAGGAAGCTGCTGTGCACAGCTATTATGGATGCAGCATCAGCTTAAAGATTATGGTATTCAGGTAAGTAGAACACCCCTTTTATGTGATTCTAAGAGTGCTATTTCTATTGCTAATAATCCAGTTTCTCATAGTAGAACTAAGCATATAGAAATCAAATATCATTTTCTTAGAGAACATGTAGAAAAAGGTGACATCTCATTGGAATTTGTAAAAACAGATTATCAAATAGCAGATGTATTTACTAAGCCTTTAGATGAAACCAAATTCAATAAATTCAAAATTGAATTAGGCATGTTAACCATTGATTAATGTATTAAACAAAATCATTAACAATGCTATTGAAATGGTTTATAAGTAAGTAAAAGTAGTAACAACATAATCAAGTGTTAAAAAGGACACATTGAAGTTACAGAAATTGGCTAAGTAAGAATGTGTCGACACATTCAGTAATAATGTGTCGACTCAGAGAAATTATGTCGACAAGTTAGACATATTGTGTCGACACAGAGAATATGTGTCGACACTTAAGAGTTTTATTGTCGACTTAACCAGAAATGTAATGTCGACTCAACCAGAATTATGGTGTCGACACTTACAGAATATGTGTCGACACTTGTCCTTAGTGTCGACACAGAATTTCTGTCTTTCTACTATGTATCCAAGGTGTCGACATAACCACAAATTGGTGTCGACACATAGTAGGCTGAAGAAATGTCAAGTTAATAGAAGCTTGTGTCGACACATTCCATCTGTGTCGACACATTTAGACTGTTTTTGGCGCCTTTTGAACTTCTTTCAACAGAAGCTATAAATAGGTCAAAAGCTCTTTGTGTCGACACGCTTTCAAGGTTTTCGAGACTCAAACCCTGTGTCGACAGTCCTTCTTTCTCTCTTCTCTCAAGCTTTCTCGACACAACGATGGCGCCAAGGATTGAAGATAACATCAATGAAGGATATGAGTTAGTGCGCCAGGCCTTTGCAGAGGCGCCGCCTGATGTTCAAGGAGTTATCACCCTTCTCTCTGCATCAGGGTTAGAATTTCTCATTTCAGAACCAACTAAGATCTGGAAGAAGGAGGTGCACGAGTTCTTTATCTCTGCATCAGTCCATTCTACTGGCCTCAAGATTAAGTCCACTGTTCAAGGGACAAAGGTAAAGATTAATCAAAGAAGTTTACGAAAGATCTTCCAACTGCAAGTGGTTGAGAATGAAGAGGAAGTTCCTATATCTAAGACAAGGGAAGCCCTTCAATGGTGTGGCCTGGATTCAGGATTGAAGATAGGAGCTGCATTCAACAGAAAGGGAATGAATCAGCAAGGGAAGTTCTTGTCGGAAGTGGTTGGAAAGGTAATCCTCTGCAAGACAGGTGGACATGATAGGATTTCTGCCTATATGTTCAGCCTGATGACCAGGATAGTTTTTACTATTCCTACTGATTGGTCAGGAGTGCTCTTTGACAAGATCAAAGAGGGAATTAAGAAGCCTAACATGGCTAGGATCATGAGCCTGTACTTCACTGGGGTGATTCCTGATGTGATGCAGCAGCTGCAAGGGAGTAAGATTAACCATATGAGAAGAATGGATATGAGACTATTCTCCAGGTGGGATAGGGTGCTGTCAAAGGATGTGCCTGAAGAGAGCAGGCCAGACACCCCTGTGCAATCCCCTACACCAAATCAAGAATCTGAACAAGTACAAGAAGGGACACAGCTTGACTCAACTGTGGTCCAGGAAGTATCAACACCTGCACAGATGCAGGGGGAGCCAGTTTCCACTTCTGCTCCAAAGGTATCTACTCCTGCTTAGGTATAGGGGGAGCTAATGTATTTTACTATAAAATACATTGCTCATATTCTTATTACTGCACAGGTTCAGGGGGAGCTAGTGTCCACACCTACTCCTGCCACTACAAATATTGAGGTGCAAGTCCAAGAGGAAGCACAGTTAAACATATCTCAAGATTTAACTGCTGCAGAAGTGACCACTCAACTGGAATTTACTATGGAGGAGTTATTCCCAGATGTTGATACTGCTGCTGATAAAGAAGGAGGTGTACCAGATATTGAGAAGTCCTTAGGAATGGACATTGATCAAGAAGCTGCTGTGGATGTTGAAGTTGAGCAACAATCCCCTGGAACAGATACAATTCATCATCCACGAGAAAGAATTCATGTAGATACTTCCTCTGACACAGAAACTGAAGAAGCCAGAGTGGCAAAGAAAAGAAAACTTGTTGTCTTTAAGAGAAGAAGCAAGAACTATAAGCAGGCATTGCAGACAACAACTCCACAAGTTTCTCCAGCCTTTGATTACAATAAATTTATGGTAGATCTTCAAGTAAAATTGGATGACCAAAGGATGGCTCTGGAGAAGTATGTTGATGAAAATAGCAAGTCAGTTCAGTTTGACTTAGCTCAGGATATCAAGTCCATCCAATTTCAAGTAAACTTGCATAAAACTGAAATGACAGATTGCTTCCACAAGGGTGGCAATGCTGTAGTTTATCTGGCTAAACAACAGGAGGCTATCTCTACAAAGGTGGATGATATTGCTTTGAAGCAAAGTTATGTTCTGGAAAATCAAATAAGAATGAATGACAATTTAACTGAATCTCATAATGAGATCATTCAAGAGGTGAAGAAGATTGTTCCAGGGATGCCTGCAGATAGAGCCAAAGAAATGGAAGAATTTGATAAGAATTTTCAGGCTGCTATTGCATCTGTTAAGACTGCCATCACAACCTCTCAAAAGGAAATATCTGAAAAGCTTCAAAAGTTAAGACCATTTTTCAAGGAGGGAGTGAATTATTTGGATGGCCAAATTCGATTTCAAAAAGAAGATCTTAGAGATCATGTCTCAAGAGAAGCCATAAAGGGGGAGAGGATGCTAATTCATGCCGGCTCTGAGTACACCAAGTGGGTGACCAATAGCATTCGAGCCACTTTGGGATATCCCCCATTGTGTGATGATGCTATGGTAGCTGAGTCAGGAATACAATCTAATCTACTTGAAGGCAATCAACCTGAGGTTGCCCAAGTCATATACCCCCCTCCAGATTTTGACTTGATTGATCAGAAAGTTCAAGGAATGTATAGTCCTCCAAAGGGGGTTACTAATATTGTCTTTGGAAAAGTTGATAAGCCTGAGGCTATTCTGAAAGAACAGCATGATGCTCTATTGGCAAAGAAGAAATTCAGAGAGCAGGCTGTACTGAAGCCAGATTATGAGCAGTGGAGTCCTACTTCAAGGAACATCATACTCACTGCATGGAAAGCTGTACAGGATAAAGTTCATGAGAGAGGGAAGTGGTACAATGAAATTGAATGGCAGAAGTATGAGGCAAGGCAAGAGGCAATTGTACAATTCAGAAGGAAAGCCAAGCTGGGAAGACTGCCATCAGATGCTAAGGAGCCAAGCAAATACTTCCCAAAGCCTTTTCATTATTTTGAAAGGCAAAGGATCAAGGAAGAAGCTCAGAAGAAGGCTGATCTTAAAGGAAAGAAGATAGCTGAAGAATCAGAAGCTCCTGTGACAGCTACAATTCAGTCTGGCAAAGGGATTACAATTAAAGAGCCTGATCAATCCTGATTTTGTTTTAAATATTGTGTAATGTTGTGATGTAATCATCAAATGTAAAACTTTGTAATCAAACATTACCCTGTTATAAACAAAATGTTGTTTGGCATATTATAATGTGCATTCTGTGATGATTGATTCTGAATTATTCTATGTTATGTTTTGTTTATATTTAAAGTATTCCTGCTATGTCATTAATCATCATTTAGTACTGTTTATAAATGGTGTATATCATTGGCTATAGGGGTTATGACTTCTCCAAATAGGGGGAGATTGTTGGGTACATTGGAAAATGTGTACCTGATTTGAAGAAGCCCAACTTAGCTCAATGATATACATCAAGGTGTATTTGATGTTATTTTAAGTTGACATGTGCAGGTGGAAAATTGATAAAGTATGCAGAAAAATTCTAAGTCCAAGTGTCGACACAAAGGAAGCAGTGTCGACACACAGAAGAAAATAGTCGACACAACACTGGGAAGCAGTGTCGACACATAGCAGTTAGTCTACAACTACACTGGGAAAAAGTGTCGACACAGAAAAAGAGTCGACACAACACTGGGAAATTGTGTCGACACAGAAGAAAAGCGTCGACCTCAAACATTGGGAGAATGTGTCGACACAGAAGAATATAGTTGATCTTAAGATTGTCGACATCATCTGAATGTGTCGACACAGAAGAAAATAGTCGACCTCAAGTTTGTCGACACCAGCAGAATGTGTCGACACATTGTGATTAAGTCGACACATAATAGCAGAGTTAAAAAATGAATGTGTCGACACCTGAAGGCTAAAGTCGACACTTACTAAAGTTATGATTCTACAACAATTGTGTCGACACACAGGACTTGTGTCGACACACTGAAGGGTCAAGATCAAGTTATTTGCAGAAGAAGCTGTGTCGACTCAAAGGCAACTTAGTCGACATCACTGAAGATTGTGTCGACACCAAAGTCAATTATGTCGACACAAATAGACAGATTGTCTCGACACTTTCTGACAGACTGTTTCAACAACTTGTGATTCAAGACTAAGGCACAAGACTTGTTTGAAGACTTGACAGTTGTGGGTTATCACCGGTTAACTGAAGTTGTCAGACTTGTCAGAAAACGGTTAGAAACCGGATCAGCCGGTTACCATGAAGAATGTCTATAAATAGACAGATTCAGAAGGAGAAAATCAATCAATAACATATAGAACTGACCTTTTGAAATACATTGGATCAGAAAGTGGAGAAGGATTACTATTCTACTCATTTCAAGAAAGTGCTAGGCACTTAAGAAGATCTTCTCCGGGAGATCTAAGAAGACTATCTAAGGATAGATCTAAGAAGAGTTCTAATCAGAATTCAGAAGAATCATTCAAAGTTCTGGATAGAGAGAGGTCAAGTCAGAATTTGAAGAAGAAGAAAGAATCCACCAGTGGATTCTCAAGAAGCTGTTTGGAATCAACTCAGCTAAGTACATTTTCAAGAAGCTTTGAAGAAGGCTAAGAAACAGTTGATTGCATCAGCTGATCAAGAATTGTCATTGCCTTTTCTCTCTCAACTTTGGCAAGACAATTAAGACAATCTTTTCTATATTTCTGTAGGATCTGTTTATACAGATCTGAGTTGTAAGCCTATGTTATAAAGGCTGAGTGTAGGAGTGTTGAACTCTGAGTGGTAGGGCTGATTGCCTGAGTGTAGGAGAAGGGTATTCTCTGAGTTGTAGGCCTTGGGGCAAGGCTGAGGTAGGGCAGTTGTGCCTGAGTTGTAGGAACCAGTTGGGTTCTGAGTTGTAAGATCTATTGATCTGAGATAAGTGGAAGTTTGGCCGAATCTAGCATACTGCTAGATAGGTGAAGGGGGAAAGTGGATGTACCCAGACCTTGGGGAACCACTATAAAACATAGTACAATCTGTGATGTGTTGTTTTCTGTGATTGCTGTGTTTATTATATCAGTTATTAAATTGAATTCTGTCTAGAAGTTTTAGAAAGAAAAGCAGAACCTATTCACCCCCCCTCTAGGTGTTTAGGCTGCCTTGAAAGTTAAACTATCACCTTCCTCATTCTCCAATCTCCAAGCTTCGCTTCCCTCCGCTGCGGCCGCGACCCTTGGGGACCGAACCTCGAACTCCACCGGGAGGACAGCCTCACACCCGTGAGAGAGCTTGAAGGGGGTCTCTCCAGTGGCCGTGTTTGGAGTTGTTCGCAAGGCCCACAGGACGGAAGGGAGCTGTTCCACCCAGCTACCCTTCAGGTTCTCGACCTTCTTTTTGAGCAAGTTGACGATGACTTTGTTTGCCGCCTCCACCTGACCATTGCTCCGAGGATGATGGACAGAGGCGAACCTGAGGTCGATCCCCAATTGGGTGCAGAAACTGATGAATTCTTCACTGGCAAACTGAGGTCCATTGTCTGTCACTATCGCTTGGGGCAATCCGTGCCTGCAAATGATTTCCCCCCAAACGAAGTTTCTGATGACCTGGGAGGTTACCTTGGCTAATGGCTTGATCTCCAGCCATTTGGAGAAGTAGTCAATCATCACTAGGAGGAACCTCCTTTGCCCGCTAGCTGGAGGGAAGGGTCCAACCAGGTCCATCCCCCAAATGGCGAAGGGCCATGGCGCCGTGATGCTTCGAAGTCTTTGGGCGGGCAAGAGCTGGAGAGGAGCATGTACTTGGCACTTCCGACACTTCCTTGCGAATTCCGCTGTATCCTTCCTTATGGTTCGCCAGAAATATCCCTGCCTTATCACCCTTGCTTCCAATGTCCTTCCCCCTGAATGACTGCCGCACTCTCCAGAATGCACCTCTTCCAGGATCCTCGGGACTTCCTCTTCGGTTACGCATCTCGCGAGGAGCCCTGACAACATCTTCCGATGCAAGCTCCCTTCCAGCATCAGGTAATGAGCCGCCTTGTGCCTGAAGCTCTTTGCATCCTTGACTTCTTCCGACAGTTCTCCTGTGGCTAAGAAAGTCACCAAGGGATCCATCCATGAGGACCGCCGATTCACCTCCATCAACTCCCCCTCTTCAATGGCTGGTCGGAATAGTTCGGTTAGGGTATCTCCTCCCCGAGGCCCGAATTTCGCCAGTCGATCAGCTGCCGCGCTTTCTCCCTGGGGACATGTTGAATAGAGAATGAACGAAAACCCCCAATGAGGGCTCTTACCTTAGATAGATACCTCGCGAGAGTCGGCTCCCGGGCCTCAAACTCGCCTCGGATCTGTGATGCTACCACCATCGAGTCAGTGAAGGCTTCCACATCCTGGATTTCCAGCTCCTTTGCCAAGCGAAGGCCGGCGATCACAGCCTCATACTCTGCTTGGTTGTTGGTTACAGGGAAATGGAAAGTCACGGCTTGCTCTATGGTAACTCCCTGAGGGCTTACTAACACCACACCTCCTCCCAGGGAGTGCCTTCCTGAGGCCTCGTCGACCACCATCTTCCATGCTTCTTGCGGCTTTGGTTCTTCAACCTCGGCCTCGGTAACATAGTCCGCCAGGAAATCCGCTACGGCCTGGGCTTTGATGGAGAGCCTTGGGACGAAAGAGATGTCAAACTCGCTTAGCTCGATGGACCACTTTGCCAACCTCCCTGAATGCTCCACCCCCTCCAAGACCTTGCGAAGGGGATGGTCTGTTATCACCCTAATCGAGTGTGCTTGAAAGTAAGGGCGAAGCTTCCTAGCTGAGATAACCAAAGCATATGCTAGCTTCTCCAGGATGGGGTATCGGAGCTCCGCCTTTTTTAAGATTCGGCTGACATAATAGACGGGTAACTGCTTCTTCCCCTCTTCCCTAACCAAGACGGAGCTCACCGCCTCTCCTCCCACTCCTAGATACAAGGCTAGGTCCTCCCCCTCCTTCGGGCTTTGAAGTAACGGAGCTTGGGAGAGTTGCCTCTTCAGTCCCTGAAAAGCCTCTTCGCACTCGGCCGTCCATTCGAATGCTTGGTTGCCACGAAGTACTTTGAAGAAGGAGGAACATCTATCCCCTGACCGAGAGAGGAACCTGCTTAACCCGGCCAACTTCCCGGTCAAGCGCTGGACCTCCTTGGCGTTGCGAGGCGATTCTAGGTCTAGAATAGCCTTAACCTTATCGGGGTTGGGTTCTACCCCCGCGGGAGTCAAGAGGTGCCCGAGGAATTTGCCGCGACTAGCCCCGAAGACGCACTTCAAGGGGTTCAACCTCATCTTGAACTTCCGCAGGGTGGCAAACGTTTCCTCCAAGTCCCGCAAGTGGGAAACAACACACTTGCTCTTGACCATGAGGTCGTCCACGTAGACCTCCAGGTTCCTTCCCCTTTGATCTCGAAAGATTCGATCCATCATGCGTTGGTATGTTGCCCCTGCATTCTTCAATCCGAAGGGCATCATCTTATAGCTGAAGCACCCCTCTCTTGTGATGAAGGAAACATCCTTGACATCAGGAGGGTGCATCCGGATCTGGTGGTAACCTGAAAAAGCATCTAAAAAACTCATAAGAGAAAAACCGACGGCTGAGTCAACCAGCGCGTCGATTCGAGGCAAAGGGTAACAATCTTTGGGGCATGATTTATTTAATAAGGAAAAATCAATACACATGCGCCATTTTCCTCCTCCCTTCTTTACCATTACCACGTTGGAGATCCAGCCTGGATACTGGATCTCTGAGATGAAGCCTGCGTCCAGGAGCTTTTTGACCTCCTCTCGGATGGGGGCTTCTAGCTTGGTGGCGATGGCCCTCATCTTTTGGCGTATGGGGCGGGCTCTGGAATCCAGGTTCAAGCGATGACAGGCCACGTCCGCGTCGATGCCCGGCATGTCTGCCGCGCTCCAAGCGAAGATGTCGACGTTGCCCTGGATGCAGGCTCGCATCCGCTCCTGATCCTCAAGGCTCAAGCCTCCGCTGATCCGAATCCTTTGCGCCTCCCCCGCTCTTGTAAGCACCTCCATCTCCACCACCTCTTCGGCCGGCTCCAGCCCCGACCGCTCCCAACTTACCCTTGCCTCTTCCCGCTCAAACTCGAGATCTTCTCCCCCAACCTCATCGACTTCCATCGCCTCCTCCAGGCTCTCCTCCTGCCTCTGCTCTTCTTCATCCACCACTCCTCTCGCCTCTTCTGGGCTGATCTCCCCCAACTCCTCTGCCTCCGCCATCTCCTCAGCAACCTCTATCGCCTCTCCCAGGCTCATCCCCCCTTCCTCAACTCCTTCCTGCTCAGCCATCTCCCTCTCCAACTCCTCTGCCTCCTCCATCCACGACACGGTGTTAACCGCCGTCACATAGCACTGTCTTGCCATCTTCGGATCCCCCCTGATCCTAACCTGCACCCCTCCATTGTTGAACTTGAGGCATTGGTGGTACGAGGAGGGTACACAGCGAAAGGCGCTGATGAGGGGGCGCCCAAAGATGGCATTGTAACTACTCGGGGCGTCCACGATTACGAACCGACAGTTCCGTGAGACGCCCCCAAGCCTCACATGCAAGCCTACTCCTCCTTCCACCTCTTTCCTTTCGCCGGAGAAGCCAAAAAGCGGTCCATCAGAAGCCAGGACCCTTTTTCCTTCCACCCTCATCTCATCGAAAGCCTTCTTGAAGATCACATTCACCGAGCTCCCATTATCCACCAGTATCCGGGAGACGGTGTAGTTCTCCACCGCTGTCTGGATCACAAGCGCGTCGCAGAACGGGTCCTCGTAGTCTGGCATATCCGCGGATGAGAAAGTGATCTTCTCCTCTGGGGGGGAGCCTGGGAGGTCGAGGCGACCCCTCGGCGGAACATGGTTTGAAGGCTCCCCTTGCGGGTGGCCTCGATCCCCACCCCCCCCCCCCCCCCCCCCCCCCCCCCCCCCGTGGATCACTCCGATCCCTCCTCGGGTCCCCACGTCAATCCTGTCTTCACATCTGTCCTCCACCTCTTCCCGCTGTACTTCCACGATCCTTACGGGCGGATCCTGCCTTCCGGCCCCTCTGGCCCCTCTGATCTCCAGAAACTCTGGGCAGATGGTCGTTGCGTGACCTTCCTCCTGATGGAAGTCGCAATAGGGCAACGCCACCCTGCCCCCTCTTCCTTCTCCTCCTCCCCTTCTTCCGGCTCCCCGAAATCTTCTACCTCTTCCCCTTCCCACCTCCATAGCCTCTTGCGGCGGTGGGAAATGACCCCTTGGTCCCTGTCGCCATCCTCCCTGCTCCAGCCTTCTGGGCTCCCGAAAGTTATCTCTTATCTGAAGTCCTCCCTGGCCCTGGGGGCGACCCTCCTGAGGCCTCCAACCCAGTCGGTTGTTTGGCTCCCTGGCCCCCCCATGCTGTTGCCCCTGCCCTCGGGGCTCTTCTCTTCTCCTATCTTCCCTCGGCTCCCTCTGCTCCCTCTGCTCTCTCTGCCTTCCGGCCACCGGCTCCTTCACGTCGTCCTCGGCCAGCCTGGCCAGCTTCCTCGCAAACGCCGGGTTTGCCCTCTCGAAGTCTATCTCCTTCGCCGCCCTCTCCATGAGCTCCTCAAAAGAGAGAGGGGGCACTCTCTTCAACTCCATGCTGAAAAACCCTGGCCTCAGCCCCAGGGTGAAGGCTAGCATCAGCGCATACCCCGGGACCTCCTGGACCAGGAGGACCTCCTCTTGGAACCGGTCGACATAGCGACCCAACGTCTCCTCCGGCCCTTGCCTCACTGCAAACAGGCACTCAGCCTCCTTCTTCCTTTTCTTCGAAGTTGAGAATCTCAACAGAAAACCCCTCTGCAGATCCTCAAAGCTGTAGATGGAACTCGCCGGCAACTGGTGGAACCAGTCCCTGGCCTTTTCTTTCAGAGTGATGGCAAAAAGCCTACACTTGAAGGCATCCGACATTTGCCTGATGGACACCACGTCCTCGAACCATTGCACGTGCTGGACCGGGTCATCCTTCCCGGTGTAGTAGGTCATGTCCGGCTCCCGGAACCCCTCCGGCACTGGAGCCGAGACAATGAGCTCACTAAAGGGGGTCTCGCCCCCTGCCTGGCGAGAAGGCACGTCTCGCGACCTCGGTTGGCTGGACCGATCCGCGAGACCCTGCCCAGGGAAGAGTTCCCGCACCGTCGCCTCCTTCTCGCCCAGATCCGCCGGAAGCTCCTTCCCGAGACGCTGACCTGGGAAGAGCTCCCGCGCGGCTACGTCTCTCTCGCCTGCCTCCACCGGGACCTCCTTACCGGGGCGCTGCCCTGGAGCGTTCTCGCCTAGCAGCGGAACCACCTCCACCGGAACCTGCGGCGTCTCCCACTCGTTCCTTGCCGAGAAGGCCAAGTTGATCGTCTGCATGACTTCTCGCCTGAAGTCCTCAAACATTTTCCTCGTCGCCTCGTCCACCCGGGTGGGGGATCCTCCCGCGCCTGATCCTTCACCCTCGCCTCCTGCCATGGGACTTGACTCAAGATTTTCTTGCACCGACTGCTTCCACGCTCACCGCACCAGAACTGTTGAAGCCAAAAATAACCTCAACAAATGTTCACGAACCAAAGTGCAGTCAATGCCTACTTCTCTCAAACCTCGACCCCTGACAGGCTGCTAAGGCCCTAACACAGACCCAAAGCCTCAGCTGGGAGGTCCCACCACACACCCGGAAGATCTCTGAGAGCTTCCCCTCCAAAGCCAAATGCTGGGCTGGGAGCTCTTCAGAAGGCACTAGGGTTAGAGGAAAATGATAAAACTTGCCTTCCAAAGAGCCCTTATGGGTCTTTTTATAGTCTTTCTTTGACCTGAAAATACTGAAATACCCCTGAGGGGTCTGCCAATAGCCAAATCCCGCTGTCATTCAAAGGGCATTTGGGTAATTTTACCTCGGGATAATATATTATAAAATAATCCTCTTTATGAGCGCCGGGCCCCACCACGTGGGCCCACTTGGCGAGAACCCTGGCCGAGAAGGCTCTCGCTGGACCCTCACCCGGGCCAACCTTGGCGAGACCCCCTTGCCAGGGAGGTTCGCGCCCTCCACGGTTTCGAAGAGCTCGCGACTGAAGGCCTTCTTGGGGCCTTCTCGCCTCCCCTGGGCGGGAGCTTGCCCTAGGGCGGAAGCTTCCGCGGTCAGGCCCTCTGCTTCGGTCGTTCGACGATCTCTCCTGCCGAGAGGTCGACCATCTGCCCTGGTCGGTCGACGATCTCTCCTGCCGAGAGGTCGACCATCTGCCCTGGTCGGTCGACGATCTCTCCTGCCGAGAGCTTGAACATCTGCCTTGGGCGGGAGCCCCTTCAGGGCGAGAACTCTATAAGTATGTCTTAGGGCTAACCCAGGGCTAACCTGAGCCTAGCCCAATTCCTCAGTGGTGTCTCCGGGTCCCACCCAGCGAATATGGGGTTGTACACTACGCATAATAGATATGTTCAACACCAAATTGTATAAATATATCCTTTACCCATATCAACTCCTAATATCTAGCCTTCCCATCCAATCCATTCCTCTACCATTGCATGGTTATCCCTTATTACACAACCAAATGAGTAACCATATTAAATTATAGCAACAACAACATTATAGATATATGGGAGCAAGATATCAAATGAGCAAATCACAATCATTGCAAGAGTGCTAACATTATAAATTAACAAGTGCATTAACATAGGATAGCCCAATACTAAAACTGGGATTCCCGGAGCTACAGGAATCCGATCACAATGCACAACCCCTCGTTGGAAAGGTATTCGCGAGGGCTACGACTTTCGTGTTGAGTCGATCGCCCAGATCTGGTCGCAACATACCAGAAATTCAACTCGAATACGTACAGGAAACAGTTTCCTGTACAGGAATTTTCCCGAACGCAGCGGGCTCGAACCAGCTTTCCCGTGGCTACAGGTATCGCATGGAAACGAGCAACCCCTCGTTGGAAAGGTAATTTCAAGGGCTACGACTTTCGTGTTGAGTCGATCACCCAGATTTGGCCAGAACACCTCCGAAATTGGCCACGAAGGTCGCCGCGTGCAGAAATCAGATTTCTGCACGCATCTTAAGGCGAGATGAACGGCATCCGTTCATCTTCTTCCTTGCAACGACCTCGCATAAACTTCTCCAGAAATCACACCCAACCTTATTTCTCCTTTCAAAGCCAAACCCTCAACGAAAACCCCTCTCATCTCCACTTTGAATGATGAGAAGGTTGAGGGAGACTAAGCCTAAAACCTAGGCATGGCTTATCCTAAGAACTCTCCTCCTCACCATCAAGACTCTATGGAGTCGATGTCTCTCCTAAAATAACTATAGATCTAGCACCAAGGGAGAGGGGAGGAAGCTCACCTCAAGTCCAGCGGTACCACCATGGCCGGCCATGAGCCTCGCACTCCTTCGCGGCGGCATTGTTTTTCCCTTGACGGTGGCGGCGTTTTGATTCCTCCAAAGATGGCTCCGGCAAGCCCTTCCTCCTCCTCCAGCCAAGAACCCTCTCAGAAATTTCGGGGCAGAAGAAAGGGGAATGAATGCTAGGGTTTCCAACTTTTTCCTTTTTATACATCGCAGACACGGGTAGGCACACGGCCGTGTTCCTACCCGTGTTCAGGTGACACGGCCGTGTGGCATGCCGTATCTAGGGCCGTGTTCCTCCCAGAACCACTTTCTGCCGGGTCAGGGTTGCGGCACACGGGTAGAGACACGGCCGTGTCCCGACCCGTGTCCTTGGCACACGGCTAGGGACACGCCCGTGTCCCAATGCCCGTGTACCTCTCTGACTGGTAAACCTATTTTTATGAGGCACACGGGTATGGACACGGCCGTGTCCATACCCGTGTCAGCCAAAAATGCTGCTTTGCCTTGTTTTCCTCATTTCCCGCACGTCCGCACCTGTTCACCCACATCCCCCATTGGGCTCACCACAGCCCCCTTGACTCAAATACGCAATCAAGGGGCCTAGCGCGAATTGGGACGTTACATCTCACCCCTGCCTCGCGGCTAGGCGAGGGCAGGCGGGGCGAGACCGGCCCGGGGCCGGGTTCTCGCCCCTGCCTCGCGGCCAGGCGACGGCAGGCGGGGCGAGACCGGCCTGGGGTCGGGTTCTCGCCCCTGCCTCGCGGCCAGGTGAAGGCAGGCGGGGCGAGACCGGCCTGGGGCCGGGTTCTCGCCCCTGCCTCGCGGCTAGGCGAGGGCAGGCGGGGCGAGACCGGCCCGGGGCCGGGTTCTCGCCCCTGCCTCGCGGCTAGGCGAGGGCAGGCGGGGCGAGACCGGCCCGGGGCCGGGTTCTCGCCCCTGCCTCGCGGCTAGGCGAGGGCAGGCGGGGAGAGACCGGCCCGGGGCCGGGTTCTCGCCCCTGCCTCGCGGCTAGGCGAGGGCAGGCGGGGCGAGACCGGCCTGGGGCCGGGTTCTCGCCCCTGCCTCGCGGCCGGGCGGCCGGGCGAGGTCGGGCGGGGCGAGACCGGCCCGAGGCCTGGTTCTCGCCCCGACCTCGCGGCCAGGCCGGGCGAGACCTACCAGGGGGCTGGCCGGCGGGCGTGATCTCCTGATGTTACTGTTCTACCCCCGAGGTGGTTTTTCCCTTTTTGCCCCCCGGTGTGGAGGTTTTCTATTGGCTGGAGGCATTTTTGCCTCAGGGGCATTTTGGTCATTTTACCCCCAGGACTTGGAAAAACTATAAATAGACCCTTGGGGGTGCCTTGGAGAGGGTTGTCATTCTTTCCTTAGCCACCAAAATCTCTCTGGCTTTCCTCCAAGGCACCTAGCTCAAGCATTGGCTAGGGAGGGGGAGACCTCAAAGGTCTTCTGGGTGTGAGGTGGGACCTCTACGCTAGAGCCGAGGGTCAGTTCATAGCTTCCTAAGTCTTCGGTCCGTGACGTTCTTCCGAGTGCAGTAGGTGTGAGGTCACCCATTTCCCCAAGGGTCGAACTCCACAGAAGTCAATTTTGGCTTCGGTCATTTTTGGCTTCAACACCAGGGCGCTACAAGACGGCAATCAGACCAATATGATTAGTCTCGCTGAACTATCCAACTTGTTGCTATGATTGAAAATGTAAAAATAAGCACTGAATGGTACTTAGATTCGAGAACAACGTGTCACATTTGCAACAATGTTAATCTAAACCCCGGCTATATATTAGCAGAGACATGAATTCTTCATTTCTTCTAGTGTGCTTCAGCAAGCAATCTCAACCCCGGCCCAGCGCCTTAGCCAAATTAGATAAACAACGACACTATATATTATATTATATTATTTTGAGGAAGTTTGGATATTTGGCGCTCTCATTTTGTCTCTTCCCTCATATGATTTTAAAGATTTTTTTTTAACTTTTTTTCATTTTAAATTCTTTGGAGCTCTTGTTAATCTTATGCATATATCAACTTATTTTTTCTGATTTTGTATTTATGTATAGACAAAATAGGTGATCCATAACTTTTGTAGATATAAAATACCAAATACAGTTGATTCTTTCTTATGAAAAAAATAAAGTAAGCACTAATATAATATTTATCCGTAATGTGTTACAATGGAAAATTTATACTTACTGGAACATTGGCTTTACTCTTTTACCCTTCGGTTTGTCTTATACAACAAGCGTCTGTAGCTTCAGTACGAAAAAAAAGGAGTAATGTTGCGGATCACTCGATATCTCTGTAGGCTATTCTAAATTGCACCGTCTTAGTCTGGAATGGTCGAGCGCGTAAACAATCATAGAAAAAAGGAAATGATGCAAGACAAGACAATTTTTTAACATGAAAAACCCTGGAAATGGGTGAAAAATCACGTGATCGGATCGGTGCCGACCAAACTTTCACTATTCTTTTTGCGTTGTTACATAGTTTTTTAATGAACTTGAGGGCGACAAACCGCCTCTCGTTACAAATGTTAGGAGAGAGAAAGAGCTCAGCCGCGCGCATGCTCGCTCGTGGCTGGGGGCCTTACACAGGCTGGGGGCGCGCATGCGTGGCCTTACGGCCACGCGGTGGTTCTCGGGAGGCGGATGCGCGCATAGGAATGCGCGCGGGCACGACCGGCGGTCGAGGTTGTGCTCATAGGATCAACGACTCAAACGAACCCGCTTAGGGGAACCCATCAAGTAATAATATTTTTAGAAGTTTATAAGGGCCATTCGTTGGGAAGACATTAGTTTTAAGAATTGACTTTCAATCCAATGTCAATACATGCAGAATTTACATTGAGTTTAATTTCATTATTGTTGTTCACCGTATCATAATTTTTTATCAAAAAAATTGGTGATTGTTATTAGCACTATATTTTTGAATATTAGCACTATGTTTACTCCTAATTTTTCGCGTCTTTTGAAAATACTCCTTGTATATTCATTTTTAGGAAAAGTGTTCAACACAAAAGTTGTAGATCTTGACGAGATCTACAACTTTTGTGTTGAATACTTTTCCTAAAAATGCATGTACAAGACGTACATTAGAAATATGCTCAGATTTCGCGTCTTTTAGAAATATGCCTTATACATGCATTTTTAGGAAAATTGACGAGATCTACAACTTTCGTGTTGAACACTTTTCCTAAAAATGCATGTACAAGGAGTATTTTCAAAAGGCGCAGAAAATTAAAAGTAAATATAGTGCGAATATCTAAAAATATAGTGCTAATAACAATTGCCAAAAAATTTGAATTGATCACTTTTATTTATTCCAAAGCAATGACTTTTCAAGAAAGAAAAATTATAAAAACACAAATATGTCGAAATTTTTGAAATGAAAGTGGCGGCCTGGGTGATCTGGCCGCGTGTTCTATACGGACAGGTATGGCGGCTAGATAGGTCAGCAAAGGAGTGGCAGACAGATTGTTCCCTGAAGGTAACCGGGCGGATAGGATGGTTATCCCCGTAGTCCGCCGGTTTTGTGCGGACTGGTCTTTATATCCGCTGGTGTTGTGTTCACACCAGGGATGGCTGGTGGTGTGGACTTGGTCTGGTTTTGTATCAAGTCCAGGTGTACTCAGTCCGGGAGGTCGCACGGTTAGTGCGGACTGCCTTCTTTGTTCGCCGAGTTCGGCAGCTATCAGCCTTGTGCTTTGGTTGCGGCTTGGAGTGTGCGGACTGGAGTTGTGTCCGCAGGTGCATGCGGACTGGAGCTGTGTCCGCTGGTGTGCAGACTGGTGGTGTTTCCACAGGGTCTGCTGATGTAGCGAACTGGCTGTCTTGCTAGTCGTGGCGACTTGGCGGACTGGCGTTGTGTCCGTAGTTTGGCGGATACTCTTAGTGCTCGCCGCAAGATAGGGCGGTGATCCTATCGGCTAGTGCGGTGATCACACTCCTCTCCGCGCGTATAAATAGGACTCCCTGTCACATCAACTTTACCTCTGAATGAACAGTAAGTGAGCTCGGGTGGTTGCTGCGGATAGGATTTTCTATTCGCGCAGTTTGGCGATTTAATCGGTTTATGCTGTGCAGGTTGTGCAAATAGTGCTGGAAAGCCAGAGACTTAGTTCTGACTTCGGTCAGGAACAGTGCGGACTCTGCGGTTAGCAACCAGCGGTTATCAGCAGATCGCGGCTTGCGACCATGTGGTCTTCTCTTCTGCAACTATTTCCCAGTTCAATAAGATGTCCATTTCTGGCGGCTTGTTCAGTTCGACAGCAGTGTTCGTGGCGGTCTGACGGCTAGGCGACCTCGCGGTCAGGTGGCTTGAAGATCGACGGACAAAGTTCTTTTTCTGCAGTGGAATAACGGGTTGTCCGCGCGGCTAGGTTGCGGTCTGACGACTTGGCAGCTTAAGCGGACTCCGTAGGCAGCTCGGCAGAGTCGACGACTTCGCATTTTGGTGCGCGTCAAGACGAGCACCTGCGCCTGTGCGAAAAATGCCTGCCCTGGCAGAAGCACGTGCTCAGGCATAAACGAGACGCTAGGGTAAACGTGCGCCCGAGCTATGCAAGGGCACATGAGGAAAAACCGACGCCCGAGCGAATAACAGTGCCCGGGCAAAAAAAATCGCCCGAGTGAGTGAAAAAAGGGGGGTTGAGCCGAAAAATGAGCTCATGGTCGAAAAAAGGAGAGCTCTGATGAAAAATGCGCGCCCGGGGAAAAAATGTGTGTCTGGACAAAAAATGTGCGTCCGAGAGAAAAATGTGCGCTCGAGCAAAAATTGCACAGGTGGGAGAAAAAATGTGCAAGGGGATGAAAAATGCGCATTTTGGTGGAAAAATGTACAGCCTATATGAAAAATGCGCGCTCAAGCAAATAATGCGTGTCTGAGTAGAAAAATCTGTGAGCAGCGGAAAAATGCGCGCATTGGCAAAAAATGCGTTCTCTGTCACAAAAATTACAGTCTGACAGAAAAATTCACCCCCGGGAAAAAAAATTCACACAGGCAAAAAATGCTTACCCGAATGAAAAAAGCTCGTCCGGATGAAAAATATGTGCTCGTGTGAAATTACGTGCCCGGGTGATAACATACACCCTGGAGAAAATGTGCCTCCGCGAAAACACGCTCTCGACTGAGTTCTCAGTTATGGAATCCTCAATCTGAGAATCTACTGCATGACTTCAACATTCTGCGGAGAGTTTTGTAGGTTTATTTTAATATCGATGGCTTTGGACCTTGTTACGGCTCACTCGAGGTTCCTGCAGACCGGTTTAAATTGCCCCGTCCTAGTCCTAGAGTGCAAACAGTCAATGTAAATTGAGACGACTTTCAAAATAATTTTTTTAACATAGAAAACCCCGAAAAAGGGTGAAAAACCACGTGGTGGTTCAGTGTCGACCAAACTTTCACTAGTCTTGAGTGTTGTTACAGAGCTTTTAAAGAACGCAAGGGGGACAAGACGCTCCTCATTACAATTGTTGGGGAGAAAGAGAGAGTTGGGGCCAGAGGGTGATAGGTCAACGCTCACAAAGCTAATTTTTTACTCGCTACAGTTGATAGGGCTACGCTTTGAGCGTACTGGAGACTTACATGGGCATAACCTCGTATTTATAGGGGAGAAGGGAAAGAAAGATAATACAACAAACGATGCGGGACTAAATTACAATATGCCGACTAGGCGAACAGCCATTTACAGACCGCATAGTGTTGAGCGGTTAGACAGGTTATCTGCTCCTTAGCAAGAGTTCGCCGATCTCTTCTCCTCAGATCGCCACTGACACCTAGAAGTATCAGAAGTAGTCAGTCATCTATAACCGCCAGTCCGCAGTGATCTCAGCCTCCTGACCGCCAAACCACAACAACGGTTTTGATCACCATGCTTCCTTTATCAACAACAACCTCAGCCTCCTGACCACATACCCGCAACAACGGATAGAACTCCAAGCCTCCTTTATCCTATCAAGGAGGCGGTCTCAATGATCCTCAGGCCAGCTAGACTGTCAGACTAGTCCGCCAGACGCAGACCACCACACTTCTAGGACCAGATCGCATAGCAGCTGTCAATCCTTCAGAACCAGTCTTCTAGAAGTTCGTCAACTGCCAACGATCAGATCGCCAGACAATACGGCAAACCGCCAAACCGCTAGACCACACGCCAGACCGCCAGACCAAACCACCAGTTCGCCAAACCACCACACCGCTAGAACCAAACCGCTAGACCGTCAATATCACAAATTCCAACAGTATGGTACATTTATACCTTTCTTTAACAACAAACAGTAGTATTAGCTAAGGTTTGAACCGACAACCGTGTAAACCCTATTCCCGTCATTCTCAAAGCCCGACAGGCGAGACGGACAACGGGACATGCGACATCCATTCTCTCCACTCGCAATTAGGTCTTCCCTATCAACGGTCTGCGATCCCGGGCTTCTTCTTCTCCCATCCGACCAGAGCTGAGGTAAAGATCACGGTTTGTCAGTCTCCCTCGTGTTTGTGTTTTCTACGATTTTTCCATGTCTGGTATTTTCTCCTTCAATTTCGTCCATAATTAGGGTTCCTTCTGAATCTTGTTCGAGTCTTGCGTCCTCCATCAAATACAGTGTGTTCCGTCATTTGTGTTCGTCGAGCTGATGATCAGAAACAACATGTTGAAGTTGTTTTGTGCAATCAATATGACCAAACTCGAACTGATTATCACACCCGCATGAAACCTTCAGTGAATTGCATTTGATTTTTTTTAAAATAAGGCTTAGCGTTTTGTGTAATTTTTTTTCGGTGCATCATTAGTCATTACCCGTGTGACCGTGTCTTGCCTCCCAGTCATTATATTAAAACTTAAAAGGATGACAATACTGAAAGCGATCGATGCAGAGTGCAATATTTGATGTTCATGGCGTTAATCTTGGTTGACCTTTTCAAGATGGACAACACTAAAACCGACTTTAAGTAATTGATACTAAATAAATTATGTTTATTAATTACAAGTAACCACCCACGCTGGCATTATTATGAGATTGGGGCTTAAATAAACCATGCAATTTTTATTACGCTATCGTCTGCAATTGACACTTGTTATTACTGGGATTAGGGTTGAAAATGTCAGTCGATTAATGGTTGACTGCGATTAGCATTTAACCAATTGATAATTGTTGCGGTCTAATTCGGCGCTCCAAAATCTGTTGAAATTTTACAAACTGGTCAGGAGATAGCTCTGATATCAAGTAAAGACTTTCAGAGCTATCAAGCTGACTACTTGATCAAGCGGAAACGAGAACTAGGCGTAGAAACACTCCAACCATAAACTGAGCTATGCAAATCAGAGACAGCAGAGAGCAAACACAAATCCTGTAATATCAAATATCTTTATTAATGGGCAAGACATACATGACGAGACATGATTTCGCCAAGTACGAGGGAGAAGCAAACAAGCAAACAAGAAGAAACAAATCGGGCGGACTGCCTCAGAGACCGCTGAGTCCGCCGAGACCGCATTGCCGCTTATTCACCAACTGAACTACGGAGTCCCCGGACTACCCGTTATTCTGCTGACCGACTGCTCTGCAAGCCGCCGTCGAACTGAAGAAACAGACCGCCTAGTCCGCCGAGACCGGCAGACATGTTATTGAACTTGGAAATTGCTTAAGGAGAGAAGACTAGTTGACCGCAAATGCGACCTGCTGAAACCGCCGATTGTAAACCGCGAGCTCCACTGATTCCTGACCGCAGTCAGGACCAGACTCCTGGCTTCACAGTGCTAGCCGCGCAACCTGCAAACATCAACCAGTTAACCTTCTCAAACCGCGCGGACAAGAAAACCGAGACCGCAACAATTAACCAACGCTCAACTTACTGTTCCTCAGTTATTGTTGATGTGACGAGGGGGGATCCTATTTATAGGCACAGAGAGGAGTGTGGTCACCGCCCTAGTGGATAGAATCACCACTCCAGCTCGCAGCTTGCACAAGTCAGTCTGCCAAGTCCGCAAGAATAAGGCCGGACAAGCCAACCAAAAATCGTCTGACACCAAGATTGGAAGCCAACCCGCAACCCTGCGGACACCGCACCAGTCTGCACGATGCACACTATACAGACACAACAACAGCCCACACACTGCAGCAGTCCACACACTATACACGGACACAACACCAGCCCACACAGGTCGCGAACACCGCACCAGCCCGCAACACAAGTCCACGACCAACAGACACAAACCGTCTGTTCAACCAGCAGACATTGCAGACTCTGCAATCACCCTGGACTTGTCACAGATTATGACCAAGTCCAGCAACCAACCAAGCTCTGGCACGAGCTCGGCGGATAAGGCTCCAGTCCGCCAGCTCCAAAGACAGACCGTCAACAAGCCGCTCCACCTGAGCAAGGCAATCAGCTGAACTCACAAGCTCCAAGAGCAGTCCGCATAAGCGAACTCCGCGAACTCATAGTGAGTCCGCCCTTCCGCGGATACTCCACCTATTTGCAAGGTTACACCAGGGAACAACCAACTACAAGGCACTAATAAATCAGACCGAAACAACCAAGTCGCCTAGACCGCCCAGACCGCAACAACCATCACAAGGCCGCAACATCCAGACCGCCCAAACCGCACCATCAATCCGCCCAAGCGGAGCGGTCTGCCTGATCAACCCCCACTTTCATTTCACAATTTTCAACAAAACCCGTCTACTTGTGACCGTATTAGCCCGGGAGCGGTCGAGCGCGCAATCAGTCATATAGTAAGAAAACAAGTGCACAAGGTGACTTTTACGTGGAAAAACCCCTCAATCAGGTAAAAAATCACGTGATCGGATCTGTGCCGGTCAAACTTCACTATGAATTTCGAGTGACAGATCTGTTGAAGAATCGAGGGCGACAGACCGCTTCTCATTACAATTTGGAGGTGAGAGAATATTTTGCATTCAGCGGGCAACAGGCTGCTCCACGCGAAACTTAGTGTTGAAGCCGAGAAATTCTCAACCTCAGAAATCGGATTAGGCGACCTGAAGCTACTGGTCGACCGGTCAGGAAGACGATCTCTGGTTAGGAAACAAGGACGAATTGTACGAACAAGACCCCAGGTCGCTGCGGCAGGAAGGTCCCACCACGTACCCAGTTGCTTAGGAGAAGCAACCCCTTCTCAACCAGATTGGCCGAGCTAGGTACGAAGGAGGCGAGCTGAACGATAGCGAGTCAAGGGTAGTTGCTGGAACTCGCGAGGGTTCAGGGCGAGAATTGCTTGTGCCTCCTTCGTACCCCTGGGGTCCTATTTATAGGCAAAACCAAAGAGAGGGGGGGGTCTTACTTATACCCCCCCTGGCGAGTTGGCGACCTCCTTAAGGAACTCGCCTGGGAGAGGCGAGCATCTGGCCATAGTCGCCACCTGGCGAGTTGACCTGGGGAGCTCGCCCTACTCGCCCAAACCTTCCGCGGCCCGGGATGCTGGTCTGGATCCCCACCCTGCTTTGTTGACTTTGACCTCTGATGACCTGGCGGTGGTAGGGCCCACCCTCGTCGAATATGGGTTGCACACAATCCCCGCTCTTTTTGGGCGACGTAGGAACCCGGAAAGATTCATCCAACGCTTATTCGGCGAGGACCTCTGCCGAGTATCTGGACCGCTCGCATCATCGCCTGCTGGTTGAGTAGTCTATAAATAGGGGGGGCTTCGTTTTTTGAGACAATCCCTGGAGCTCGCCGAAGATGTCGGATGCCGAACAGTTTTTGAAAGACAATCTCGCTGCTCTGTCGGGCCTCCTCAGCATAGCTAGGTCGAAAAGACCGCGCGAGGCTGATCCCACTGCCTTGCCCCCGTCGAAGAAGAAGAAGAAGACGAAGAAGGACAAGCAGCCCGCCACTACGGTGGTCGGCTCGCCTCCACTGGCGCACCAGGTCGCCGCGGCGACCGACAATCCCGTAGTGTCATCCACCACCCAGAGGGTGTTGAACGACCTAGGGCTTGACGACCTCCCTGAGTCGACCCGGGGCAGCCCGCCGGAGAACGCAGGAGCGACCGAGGAGCCCGCGGTCGTGAAGGAACCTGCGGTGTCCCAGGCCGACGTCGTCACCCTGTCAGGTCGCTACCTCGAACTCTTCTCTGCTGGGTTGTCGCCACCACTTTGCTGACTTCTTTCCTTATGCAGATTCTCCGATTGCCGCGGACGCGGCACTTGATGTCGTCCCCCTCAACTCGGCGCCCCTACTCGCCCTGGCGGCTGACAGGCCGTTCAAGGTCGCCCGCTCGGTCAGGATAGGCCTCAGCTCGGGGAAGGCGTCTGGGGCGGCGTTGGTGAAGGACCCCCCTCCCGCGAGCAAGGATCTGCCGGCGAAGGCCACCCCAGCCGGGTCATCTGGGCTGGTGCGCGAGGTCCCTCCAGCGAGTACGGCGGCTGGTGTTGTCGCGAGCGGCGGGAAAATACCCTCGGTGAGCGCTCCATTGCCGCCGCCGCCGCCCGCGGTCGTCACTACCGGCCAGGCGCCGAGCACCGGCTTGCCCCCTCCGCCGCCTCTGTCCGCCCTGCCGAAGGATCATCCGCGACCTCCTTCTTCTGCGCCGAGGGCTCCGCACCACTCGGCGAGCTCTCCTCAAGCTTCGCCGCCGGTGAAGAAGCCGGTGAGGCCGCGGCCTCCCTACTTTCCTCCGCGGGTTGGAGACCCTGACTACGTCGGCCAAGGGTCTGGAGGGCGCGGGCAGGGCAGGCCTGCCGACCTTCCGAGTAGCTCTTCGGGGAGGCGAGATACCTCCGGGCGACCTTCTCCGCCGCGCCGATCCCGATCTCCTCGCCGTGGTGAGCCTCCTTCCACTGACTACCGCTCTGCTTATTGCTTTTTCACTCCTGACGATCTGTCTTCCTGCCGTGTCAGATCGCCCGGCGACCTCTGGGGCGACTTTCCTCGACGCTATCGGGCTGTCCGGGAGCGAGTATCGCCAGGCCGCCATTCGCGCCCACATGGAGCTGGAGAGCAAGTTTGACCAGCTCGCCATCTGTGATTCTCACCGGCGCATCTCGGCACTGGAGGCGAGGATGGCCAAGGTCGAAGGGCTCCAGTCGACCTTGGAAAGCTATGAAGCTCGCTTTCACGTGGTCAAAGAGAACGACCGCCAGCTGCAACTGAACAACCACCGCCTGCAGCTGGTGCTCGACGAGCTGGCCGGCATCCGGGCGAGCATGGGATCTGCTGGACGCCTGGCGAGGATGGAGGAGCAGCTCAGGCTCGGCGATGATGCGACAGCGCTGGCGACGGAGCATTACCGACGTGCGCGCGAGATCGGCTGGGCTGGGCGACATCCGCACCCTCCTGAGCGGCCGAGGGCGCCATAATCTTTTTTTTTTGTTCTTCGAATGTAATCGCCTGTAATCGCCTCGCGCGACTTTGTAATCCCCGGACATCTATTTTTAATTTGATTAATTCGTGTGCGCGAATATTCCCGCTTCCGTGTGCGCGCTTTCATTCTTTGATGTACCGAGCTTTAGTTCACTTTGATAATGTCGCAGGTTTTTCTTCATCGCGCGAGTTTGTCAGATACTCGCCGGGGTGGCTGACCCCCCCCCCCCTCCTTGGACTTGTCGTTCCTATAAATAGGGGGGGTAGGTGGGTCATAAAGTGTATTGCTGTAGCGACCTTCTTTCCTCCTGCCGAGTATCTGAACAGTCAACTCGCCGCTCACGCTGCTTTCTGATCTCGCCATCATGGTCGGTGACGACGCCAGCGCTCGCCGACAGGCCCATGCAATTAATTTTGCCGATGCGGCTTTTAAGAAATCCATCACCACCGAGAAGGAACTGGCGACCTTCAAGGAACGCTCCCTCCCTGACGGATATTCGGCAAGACTCCCTACTCGCAGCGAGCGCCTCAATACCCATATTGAGGGCTCGCTTGTAATGTCGCTGCGTCACTTCGACGCGGGTCTACGGCTGCCCTTTTGGCCGGAGTTTTGCGAGATTCTACGCTACTTTGGGATTGTTCCCGCGCAGATCAATCCCAACGGCGTGGCGATCATTATGGGATTCCTATGCTTCCTTCGGGAAGAGAGGATCTCTTTCGACCTCTCCGTCTTCCGCCGCATCTTCGCCTTCGCGGCGACCTCGGAGGGGGTCATCTTCTTTAGCAGCCATGTCTGCACTCTGGTCGGGACGGCGAACAAGGTCCATCGCTGGAGCGAGCAGCTGGTTGTCGTCCATGGCGACTTCGGCGGCGTTCCCGGCAGGCCGCACCAACCAGCCGATGTCGCCTTCCTTCCCCCCATCCTCGAGGGAGCTCGCGAGCAGCTCTTCGACTACTTCCGCGGTCGGCGTTTTGACGTCATTTTCTGGCGACTAAACGTCAGCGTGCTCGAGCCAGTCCTCCCCATCGAAAGTATGTTGAACTCGCCGTGCGCCCTGGTTACTCGCTCGCCATTTTGCCGCTGAAGCTAACTTTGTCACGTGTTTTGCAGTCGCCAACGAGCTTCCGGAGAAGCCGCTTCCCTTGGCGAAGGAAGTCGCCGCCACGCAGTCGGATGCTCGCCCTCCTGCCGACGTCGGGGAGAAGAAGACGGCTAAAGGGAAGTCGCGGGCCAGCTCGCAGGGTCCCGCGAGGAAGAAGGTGAAGACCTCGTCGCCGCAATCCGTCGATTGCCGGTCGCCGACGCCCGCGCGGTCGCCCCATTTCCACCCCAATTACGGCCTTGGACAGGGGGTGGTGGATGCCTTCGGTCGCCCGCTCGTGACCTGGTCGGCGGGGGAGAACTCGGTGTCGCTGAGCACCAACCTCCCGTCCTGGTCGACTGACTGGGAGGATAAGGGGGAGGCGTTCGCCGTCCTTCATGCCATCTATGGTCGGGCCGACGCGGAGTCCGTCATGGAGCTGACCCCGACGGAGCTTGCCCATCAGTCGGCCTGCGCGCTCGCGCGGTCTGCCGAGCTGGGGCATTACTCGGCGAGGAAGATGCTGGAAATGACCGACGCCCTCAAAATCGTCTCCAAGAAGGCCATTGACCTTGGCATGCAGTCCGCCCGCTGGAGTGACTTCGAGGTGAGTTATCCTTGGGTAGGTTGCTTGACTTGTATCGCTGCCAGGCTCTGACATTGGTCATCTCGCAGGCTGCCGAGATAGAAGCGGCGAAGAAGCTTTCCGAGTGCGAGGAGAAGCTCGCCGCCTCCCAGGCCGAGTTGGAGGCGGCTCAAACTCGCGCTGCGGTGATGGAGACCAGGTTGATCGCTGCTGAAGGGCGGCCGAGCTCCTCAACCTCGCTGCCCGAGGACCCGGCGCGAGTGGTGAAGCAATCGCGCATCCTCTGGGAGGAGAGATCCTCCGTTCGCCGCGAGATCGCGCGGGCGGCGGGGAATGTCATTCTCGCGCGCCTTAGGCTCGGGGGCCAGCTCGTCGAGGGGGAGAAGCCGCTCACTGTCGACGAGCTCATCCCCGAGCTGCTCGCCGAGGGGACTGTCCCGCCGTACGACGCGTCGTTGCCGACCAGCTCCGGTGATTCTGACAGCAGCGGCAGCGGAAGCAGCAGCGGCAGCGGAAGCAGCAGCGGCGAGACCGCAGAGAGCGACGACTTTGCGGATATCGGCGATGTTGGGGATGATGAATATCGGCCTGATACTGGCGACGACGAGTCCTAGTTGCTCGCCGATATTCTTTTTGTTCCTTTTGTAAACCACATTTTGACTTAGTGATTTATACAAAGTTTTGTCTTTTCCTCTGACTGGATGTTACTCGCTAGGCTCATAGGCTCGGAGAGGGACGCTCGCTAGGTCGCAGGGGATGGCCCCAACATCGACCATCCGCTCGCCGGGACCTACTCCCCCCTGCGCCCGGATACTCGTGAACCTGCTGTGATAACCGCGCGGGTGGCGTGTGGGACGTACTCGCATGTCCCCCGGGGCTCGCTTACTCGCGCGGTTTCAGCTCGCTTCCCCGCATGGAAACAGCTCGCCTACTCGCGCGAGATCAGCTCGCCTGTTCGCGTGAGTTTTGCTTTCCTACTCGCGCGAGGCCTGCTTGCTCGTGACGAAAATTGGGCCGGGCTTAGTCGTCGAACATAGCCCGTGGCCCCCTCCTTGTTATCGAGGAGATCGGCCGATTCCCGAGGAGAGGAGCTCGTGGGGATACCGGTCTTACGACGCTGCTCAACTCGAAGTCTTGGATTACAATCGAGGAGATCGGCCGATTCCCGAGGAGAGGAGCTCGTGGGGATACCGGTCTTACGACGCTGCTCAACTCGAAGTCTTGGATTACAATCGAGGAGATCGGCCGATTCCCGAGGAGAGGAGCTCGTGGGGATACCGGTCTTACGACGCTGCTCAACTCGAAGTCTTGGATTACAATCGAGGAGATCGGCCGATTCCCGAGGGGAGGAGCTCGTGGGGATACCGGTCTTACGACGCTGCTCAACTCGAAGTCTTGGATTACAATCGAGGAGATCGGCCGATTCCCGAGGGGAGGAGCTCGTGGGGATACCGGTCTTACGACGCTGCTCAACTCGAAGTCTTGGATTACAATCGAGGAGATCGGCCGATTCCCGAGGAGAGGAGCTCGTGGGGATACCGGTCTTACGACGCTGCTCAACTCGAAGTCTTGGATTACAATCGAGGAGATCGGCCGATTCCCGAGGAGAGGAGCTCGTGGGGATACCGGTCTTACGACGCTGCTCAACTCGAAGTCTTGGATTACAATCGAGGAGATCGGCCGATTCCCGAGGAGAGGAGCTCGTGGGGATACCGGTCTTACGACGCTGCTCAACTCGAAGTCTTGGATTACAATCGAGGAGATCGGCCGATTCCCGAGGAGAGGAGCTCGTGGGGATACCGGTCTTACGACGCTGCTCAACTCGAAGTCTTGGATTACAATCGAGGAGATCGGCCGATTCCCGAGGAGAGGAGCTCGTGGGGATACCGGTCTTACGACGCTGCTCAACTCGAAGTCTTGGATTACAATCGAGGAGATCGGCCGATTCCCGAGGAGAGGAGCTCGTGGGGATACCGGTCTTACGACGCTGCTCAACTCGAAGTCTTGGATTACAATCGAGGAGATCGGCCGATTCCCGAGGAGAGGAGCTCGTGGGGATACCGGTCTTACGACGCTGCTCAACTCGAAGTCTTGGATTACAATCGAGGAGATCGGCCGATTCCCGAGGAGAGGAGCTCGTGGGGATACCGGTCTTACGACGCTGCTCAACTCGAAGTCTTGGATTACAATCGAGGAGATCGGCCGATTCCCGAGGAGAGGAGCTCGTGGGGATACCGGTCTTACGACGCTGCTCAACTCGAAGTCTTGGATTACAATCGAGGAGATCGGCCGATTCCCGAGGAGAGGAGCTCGTGGGGATACCGGTCTTACGACGCTGCTCAACTCGAAGTCTTGGATTACAATCGAGGAGATCGGCCGATTCCCGAGGAGAGGAGCTCGTGGGGATACCGGTCTTACGACGCTGCTCAACTCGAAGTCTTGGATTACAATCGAGGAGATCGGCCGATTCCCGAGGAGAGGAGCTCGTGGGGATACCGGTCTTACGACGCTGCTCAACTCGAAGTCTTGGGTCAAAATCCAAGGCATCTTTGACAAAACTCTCTCCGGAGAGGCGCTCTTGACCCTGCCAAATCGGGGGGTCGGCGTCCAGACCCGTTCCTAAGAATTCCTCTAGTCGGAAGAGAGATGCACTCGGGGAGACCTAGGCCGACATGCAAGGGGGGAGCTGATCTCGGCCGACAATGCAGAGGTTCGGTCTTACAAGAGCGCTTAAAGTCCCGAAGCCTCGTCCCATCGTCCGAACTAGGCTATTCAGTGAGAACGGGTTGAAGGCACGCATCTCGATTTGATAGTGAAGATCGCTTCTAGTTACGATTCGAATGGGGGTGGTGTTCATCGAGGGTCCTCCCCGGACGCACTCGGAATCAACACACACCCCTGGGCTCATTCTTGCCCTTTTCAGCAGGTTATCCTGCCTTGCTGCTCGTTTGAGGTTTTTCCTTCTGGGTGCTTTACGAGGCCGGCCTCTCCTCGAGTCCGGGGGATCAGGGCCGTTCACGCTCACCGCACCAAGTGTTGAAGCCGAGAAATTCTCAACCTCAGAAATCGGATTAGGCGACCTGAAGCTACTGGTCGACCGGTCAGGAAGACGATCTCTGGTTAGGAAACAAGGACGAATTGTACGAACAAGACCCCAGGTCGCTGCGGCAGGAAGGTCCCACCACGTACCCAGTTGCTTAGGAGAAGCAACCCCTTCTCAACCAGATTGGCCGAGCTAGGTACGAAGGAGGCGAGCTGAACGATAGCGAGTCAAGGGTAGTTGCTGGAACTCGCGAGGGTTCAGGGCGAGAATTGCTTGTGCCTCCTTCGTACCCCTGGGGTCCTATTTATAGGCAAAACCAAAGAGAGGGGGGGTCTTACTTATACCCCCCCTGGCGAGTTGGCGACCTCCTTAAGGAACTCGCCTGGGAGAGGCGAGCATCTGGCCATAGTCGCCACCTGGCGAGTTGACCTGGGGAGCTCGCCCTACTCGCCCAAACCTTCCGCGGCCCGGGATGCTGGTCTGGATCCCCACCCTGCTTTGTTGACTTTGACCTCTGATGACCTGGCGGTGGTAGGGCCCACCCTCGTCGAATATGGGTTGTACACAATCCCCGCTCTTTTTGGGCGACGTAGGAACCCGGAAAGATTCATCCAACGCTTATTCGGCGAGGACCTCTGCCGAGTATCTGGACCGCTCGCATCATCGCCTGCTGGTTGAGTAGTCTATAAATAGGGGGGGCTTCGTTTTTTGAGACAATCCCTGGAGCTCGCCGAAGATGTCGGATGCCGAACAGTTTTTGAAAGACAATCTCGCTGCTCTGTCGGGCCTCCTCGGCATAGCTAGGTCGAAAAGACCGCGCGAGGCTGATCCCACTGCCTTGCCCCCGTCGAAGAAGAAGAAGAAGACGAAGAAGGACAAGCAGCCCGCCACTACGGTGGTCGGCTCGCCTCCACTGGCGCACCAGGTCGCCACGGCGACCGACAATCCCGTAGTGTCATCCACCACCCAGAGGGTGTTGAACGACCTAGGGCTTGACGACCTCCCTGAGTCGACCCGGGGCAGCCCGCCGGAGAACGCAGGAGCGACCGAGGAGCCCGCGGTCGTGAAGGAACCTGCGGTGTCCCAGGCCGACGTCGTCACCCTGTCAGGTCGCTACCTCGAACTCTTCTCTGCTGGGTTGTCGCCACCACTTTGCTGACTTCTTTCCTTATGCAGATTCTCCGATTGCCGCGGACGCGGCACTTGATGTCGTCCCCCTCAACTCGGCGCCCCTACTCGCCCTGGCGGCTGACAGGCCGTTCAAGGTCGCCCGCTCGGTCAGGATAGGCCTCAGCTCGGGGAAGGCGTCTGGGGCGGCGTTGGTGAAGGACCCCCCTCCCGCGAGCAAGGATCTGCCAATCTCGAGGATAGGCCACGCTCACCGCACCAAGTGTTGAAGCCGAGAAATTCTCAACCTCAGAAATCGGATTAGGCGACCTGAAGCTACTGGTCGACCGGTCAGGAAGACGATCTCTGGTTAGGAAACAAGGACGAATTGTACGAACAAGACCCCAGGTCGCTGCGGCAGGAAGGTCCCACCACGTACCCAGTTGCTTAGGAGAAGCAACCCCTTCTCAACCAGATTGGCCGAGCTAGGTACGAAGGAGGCGAGCTGAACGATAGCGAGTCAAGGGTAGTTGCTGGAACTCGCGAGGGTTCAGGGCGAGAATTGCTTGTAATCGCCTCGCGTGACTTTGTAATCCCCGGACATCTATTTTTAATTTGATTAATTCGTGTGCGCGAATATTCCCGCTTCCGTGTGCGCGCTTTCATTCTTTGATGTACCGAGCTTTAGTTCACTTTGATAATGTCGCAGGTTTTTCTTCATCGCGCGAGTTTGTCAGATACTCGCCGGGGTGGCTGACCCCCCCCCCTCCTTGGACTTGTCGTTCCTATAAATAGGGGGGGTAGGTGGGTCATAAAGTGTATTGCTGTAGCGACCTTCTTTCCTCCTGCTGAGTATCTGAACAGTCAACTCGCCGCTCACGCTGCTTTCTGATCTCGCCATCATGGTCGGTGACGACGCCAGCGCTCGCCGACAGGCCCATGCAATTAATTTTGCCGATGCGGCTTTTAAGAAATCCATCACCACCGAGAAGGAACTGGCGACCTTCAAGGAACGCTCCCTCCCTGACGGATATTCGGCAAGACTCCCTACTCGCAGCGAGCGCCTCAATACCCATATTGAGGGCTCGCTTGTAATGTCGCTGCGTCACTTCGACGCGGGTCTGCGGCTGCCCTTTTGGCCGGAGTTTTGCGAGATTCTACGCTACTTTGGGATTGTTCCCGCGCAGATCAATCCCAACGGCGTGGCGATCATTATGGGATTCCTATGCTTCCTTCGGGAAGAGAGGATCTCTTTCGACCTCTCCGTCTTCCGCCGCATCTTCGCCTTCGCGGCGACCTCGGAGGGGGTCATCTTCTTTAGCAGCCATGTCTGCACTCTGGTCGGGACGGCGAACAAGGTCCATCGCTGGAGCGAGCAGCTGGTTGTCGTCCATGGCGACTTCGGCGGCGTTCCCGGCAGGCCGCACCAACCAGCCGATGTCGCCTTCCTTCCCCCCATCCTCGAGGGAGCTCGCGAGCAGCTCTTCGACTACTTCCGCGGTCGGCGTTTTGACGTCATTTTCTGGCGACTAAACGTCAGCGTGCTCGAGCCAGTCCTCCCCATCGAAAGTATGTTGAACTCGCCGTGCGCCCTGGTTACTCGCTCGCCATTTTGCCGCTGAAGCTAACTTTGTCACGTGTTTTGCAGTCGCCAACGAGCTTCCGGAGAAGCCGCTTCCCTTGGCGAAGGAAGTCGCCGCCACGCAGTCGGATGCTCGCCCTCCTGCCGACGTCGGGGAGAAGAAGACGGCTAAAGGGAAGTCGCGGGCCAGCTCGCAGGGTCCCGCGAGGAAGAAGGTGAAGACCTCGTCGCCGCAATCCGTCGATTGCCGGTCGCCGACGCCCGCGCGGTCGCCCCATTTCCACCCCAATTACGGCCTTGGACAAGGGGTGGTGGATGCCTTCGGTCGCCCGCTCGTGACCTGGTCGGCGGGGGAGAACTCGGTGTCGCTGAGCACCAACCTCCCGTCCTGGTCGACTGACTGGGAGGATAAGGGGGAGGCGTTCGCCGTCCTTCATGCCATCTATGGTCGGGCCGACGCGGAGTCCGTCATGGAGCTGACCCCGACGGAGCTTGCCCATCAGTCGGCCTGCGCGCTCGCGCGGTCTGCCGAGCTGGGGCATTACTCGGCGAGGAAGATGCTGGAAATGACCGACGCCCTCAAAATCGTCTCCAAGAAGGCCATTGACCTTGGCATGCAGTCCGCCCGCTGGAGTGACTTCGAGGTGAGTTATCCTTGGGTAGGTTGCTTGACTTGTATCGCTGCCAGGCTCTGACATTGGTCATCTCGCAGGCTGCCGAGATAGAAGCGGCGAAGAAGCTTTCCGAGTGCGAGGAGAAGCTCGCCGCCTCCCAGGCCGAGTTGGAGGCGGCTCAAACTCGCGCTGCGGTGATGGAGACCAGGTTGATCGCTGCTGAAGGGCGGCCGAGCTCCTCAACCTCGCTGCCCGAGGACCCGGCGCGAGTGGTGAAGCAATCGCGCATCCTCTGGGAGGAGAGATCCTCCGTTCGCCGCGAGATCGCGCGGGCGGCGGGGAATGTCATTCTCGCGCGCCTTAGGCTCGGGGGCCAGCTCGTCGAGGGGGAGAAGCCGCTCACTGTCGACGAGCTCATCCCCGAGCTGCTCGCCGAGGGGACTGTCCCGCCGTACGACGCGTCGTTGCCGACCAGCTCCGGTGATTCTGACAGCAGCGGCAGCGGAAGCAGCAGCGGCAGCGGAAGCAGCAGCGGCAGCGGAAGCAGCAGCGGCGAGACCGCAGAGAGCGACGACTTTGCGGATATCGGCGATGTTGGGGATGATGAATATCGGCCTGATACTGGCGACGACGAGTCCTAGTTGCTCGCCGATATTCTTTTTGTTCCTTTTGTAAACCACATTTTGACTTAGTGATTTATACAAAGTTTTGTCTTTTCCTCTGACTGGATGTTACTCGCTAGGCTCATAGGCTCGGAGAGGGACGCTCGCTAGGTCGCAGGGGATGGCCCCAACATCGACCATCCGCTCGCCGGGACCTACTCCCCCCTGCGCCGGATACTCGTGAACCTGCTGTGATAACCGCGCGGGTGGCGTGTGGGACGTACTCGCATGTCCCCCGGGGCTCGCTTACTCGCGCGGTTTCAGCTCGCTTCCCCGCATGGAAACAGCTCGCCTACTCGCGCGAGATCAGCTCGCCTGTTCGCGTGAGTTTTGCTTTCCTACTCGCGCGAGGCCTGCTTGCTCGTGACGAAAATTGGGCCGGGCTTAGTCGTCGAACATAGCCCGTGGCCCCCTCCTTGTTATCGAGGAGATCGGCCGATTCCCGAGGAGAGGAGCTCGTGGGGATACCGGTCTTACGACGCTGCTCAACTCGAAGTCTTGGATTACAATCGAGGAGATCGGCCGATTCCCGAGGAGAGGAGCTCGTGGGGATACCGGTCTTACGACGCTGCTCAACTCGAAGTCTTGGATTACAATCGAGGAGATCGGCCGATTCCCGAGGAGAGGAGCTCGTGGGGATACCGGTCTTACGACGCTGCTCAACTCGAAGTCTTGGATTACAATCGAGGAGATCGGCCGATTCCCGAGGAGAGGAGCTCGTGGGGATACCGGTCTTACGACGCTGCTCAACTCGAAGTCTTGGATTACAATCGAGGAGATCGGCCGATTCCCGAGGGGAGGAGCTCGTGGGGATACCGGTCTTACGACGCTGCTCAACTCGAAGTCTTGGATTACAATCGAGGAGATCGGCCGATTCCCGAGGAGAGGAGCTCGTGGGGATACCGGTCTTACGACGCTGCTCAACTCGAAGTCTTGGATTACAATCGAGGAGATCGGCCGATTCCCGAGGAGAGGAGCTCGTGGGGATACCGGTCTTACGACGCTGCTCAACTCGAAGTCTTGGATTACAATCGAGGAGATCGGCCGATTCCCGAGGAGAGGAGCTCGTGGGGATACCGGTCTTACGACGCTGCTCAACTCGAAGTCTTGGATTACAATCGAGGAGATCGGCCGATTCCCGAGGAGAGGAGCTCGTGGGGATACCGGTCTTACGACGCTGCTCAACTCGAAGTCTTGGATTACAATCGAGGAGATCGGCCGATTCCCGAGGAGAGGAGCTCGTGGGGATACCGGTCTTACGACGCTGCTCAACTCGAAGTCTTGGATTACAATCGAGGAGATCGGCCGATTCCCGAGGAGAGGAGCTCGTGGGGATACCGGTCTTACGACGCTGCTCAACTCGAAGTCTTGGATTACAATCGAGGAGATCGGCCGATTCCCGAGGAGAGGAGCTCGTGGGGATACCGGTCTTACGACGCTGCTCAACTCGAAGTCTTGGATTACAATCGAGGAGATCGGCCGATTCCCGAGGAGAGGAGCTCGTGGGGATACCGGTCTTACGACGCTGCTCAACTCGAAGTCTTGGATTACAATCGAGGAGATCGGCCGATTCCCGAGGAGAGGAGCTCGTGGGGATACCGGTCTTACGACGCTGCTCAACTCGAAGTCTTGGATTACAATCGAGGAGATCGGCCGATTCCCGAGGAGAGGAGCTCGTGGGGATACCGGTCTTACGACGCTGCTCAACTCGAAGTCTTGGATTACAATCGAGGAGATCGGCCGATTCCCGAGGAGTGGAGCTCGTGGGGATACCGGTCTTACGACGCTGCTCAACTCGAAGTCTTGGATTACAATCGAGGAGATCGGCCGATTCCCGAGGAGAGGAGCTCGTGGGGATACCGGTCTTACGACGCTGCTCAACTCGAAGTCTTGGATTACAATCGAGGAGATCGGCCGATTCCCGAGGAGAGGAGCTCGTGGGGATACCGGTCTTACGACGCTGCTCAACTCGAAGTCTTGGATTACAATCGAGGAGATCGGCCGATTCCCGAGGAGAGGAGCTCGTGGGGATACCGGTCTTACGACGCTGCTCAACTCGAAGTCTTGGATTACAATCGAGGAGATCGGCCGATTCCCGAGGAGAGGAGCTCGTGGGGATACCGGTCTTACGACGCTGCTCAACTCGAAGTCTTGGGTCAAAATCCAAGGCATCTTTGACAAAACTCTCTCCGGAGAGGCGCTCTTGACCCTGCCAAATCGGGGGGTCGGCGTCCAGACCCGTTCCTAAGAATTCCTCTAGTCGGAAGAGAGATGCACTCGGGGAGACCTAGGCCGACATGCAAGGGGGGAGCTGATCTCGGCCGACAATGCAGAGGTTCGGTCTTACAAGAGCGCTTAAAGTCCCGAAGCCTCGTCCCATCGTCCGAACTAGGCTATTCAGTGAGAACGGGTTGAAGGCACGCATCTCGATTTGATAGTGAAGATCGCTTCCAGTTACGATTCGAATGGGGGTGGTGTTCATCGAGGGTCCTCCCCGGACACACTCGGAATCAACACACACCCCTGGGCTCATTCTTGCCCTTTTCAGCAGCCTCGAGGCCCGCTGATCGATCTCCATCAATTCGCCTTCTTCGATGGATGGTCGAAATAACTCGATGGCGGTTCCCCCGGCCCGAGGGCCGTGTTTCGCAAGATTGTCTGCCTCGGAGTTGTGCTTTCGGGGCACATGCTCAACGTGAAAGGATCGGAACCCCCCGATAAGGCCTTTGACCTTGACCAGATATTGCTGCAGGATGGGATCTCGGACTTCGAACTCTCCCCGAATCTGGGATGCCGCCACCATGGAATCGGAAAAGGCCCTGATATCTCTGATTGCCAGTTCCTTGGCGAGTCGCAAGCCAGCCACCATGGCTTCGTACTCCGCCTGGTTGTTAGTAACCGGAAAATTGATCTTGACAGCTTGCTCAATCCTGGTCCCCTGAGGACTAACCAGCACCACCCCGGCTCCCTCGGAGTGTCTCCCTGACGCGCCATCCACGAACATCTTCCAAGGGACCGGCCGAGAGACATCCGTGTCCGCCTCGACCTCGGCCGAGAAGTCGGCCAGGAAATCCGCCACGGCTTGTGCTTTGATCGCGACCCTTGGGGGATAGGAGATGTCGAACTCGCTCAGCTCCACAGCCCATTTGGCGAGCCTGCCGGAGTGCTCCACTCCGTCCAAGATACTCCTCAAGGGATGGTCTGAGACTACTTTGATAGAGTGGGCTTGGAAATATGGACGGAGTCGCCTGGCCGAAACTACCAGGGCAAAGACCAACTTCTCCAGGATGGGGTACCGCGTCTCGGCTTGCCTTAGCACCCGGCTTACGTAATAGATCGGAAGCTGCTTCTTTCCCTCCTCTCGGACCAACACCGAGCTGACTGCTTCGGCCCCTACCCCTAGGTAGAGCAAGAGGTCTTCGCCGCCCTGCGGACCCTGAAGGAGGGGAGCTCGAGTCAGCTGTTGCTTGAGCTTTATGAAGGCCTCCTCGCACTCCGGGGTCCACTCGAATTTCTGATTTCCCCGAAGGGCTTTGAAGAAAGGGGAGCACTTTTCTCCGGCCTTGGAGAGAAACCGGCTAAGACCTGCCAGCCTTCCGGTCAACCTTTGAACTTCCTTGGAGTCCCTTGGGGACGCCATCTCCACGATGGCTTTCACCTTGTCGGGGTTGGGCTCCACCCCTAGGGGAGTAAGGAGGTGCCCTAGAAACTTCCCCCTTCCTGCGCCGAAAACACACTTGGCCGGGTTGAGCCGCATCTTGTACCTCCTCAGGGTGGCGAAAGTCTCCGTCAGATCCGCTACGTGCTCTGCGGCGCTCTTACTCTTAACGAGCAAGTCATCGACGTAGACTTCCAGATTCCGCCCCTTCTGCTCTCTGAAGACGTGATCCATCATTCTTTGATATGTCGCGCCGGCGTTCTTGAGCCCAAAGGGCATCATCTTGTAGCTATAGCACCCGTCGCTGGTGATGAAGGAAACGTCGCGGCAATCGGGGGGATGCATCCGGATCTGATGGTACCCTGAAAAGGCATCAAGGAAACTCATCGCAGGAAATCCGACGGCGGAATCAACCAGCGCGTCGATCTGAGGCAGGGGATAACAATCCTTCGGGCAGGCTTTATTCAATAATGAAAAGTCGATACATAACCTCCAGCCCCCTCCAGACTTCTTCACCATTACAACATTGGAGACCCAGCCTGGATACTGGATCTCCGAAACAAAACCTGCTTCCAGCAGCTTCCCTACTTCCTCCCGGATGGGTCCCGCTAGAGTGGCGGCGCTCTTCCTTTGCTTTTGACGGACGGGGGCCGTCGCCGGATCCAGGTTGAGGCGATGACAGGCAACATCAGCATCGATCCCTGGCATCTCGGCGGCGCTCCATGCGAAGACGTCCGCGTTTTCCTGTAGGCAGGCCGCTATCTCCACCTTCCCTTCCGGGGGCAAGGCTCCTCCGATCTTCAGCAGCTCCGGCTTTCCTCTCAGGGAGATCACCTCCACTTCCTCCAGCTCCTCGGCAGCTTGCAGGCCCTCTTCTTGCTCCATCATCCTTTCCAACCTTTCTGCGTCGCCCATCCAGCTGATGGTGCTGACCGCATTCAGGTAGCATTCCCTGGAGGCCTTGGGATCTCCCCTGATCCTGACTTGGACGTCATCCCTGCAGTACTTCAGGCATTGGTGATAAGATGAAGGGACGGCCTTGAAGTAGTTGATGAGGGGCCGTCCGAAGATGGCGTTGTAGCCGCTCGGTGCGTCGACGATGACGAAGCGGCATCGGATCGAAGTCCCCCCGAGAGTAACCAGCAACTCCACTCCTCCTTCCACCTCTTTCTTCTCCCCGGAGAAGCCGAAGAGAGGCCCATCCGCTGCCTGAACCCGGGACGCTTCCACCTGAAGGCCGACGAAGGTTCTCTTGAAGATGACATTCACCGAGCTCCCGTTATCCGCGAGGATTCGGTCGACGGTGAAGTCCTCGATTGCTGCTTGAATCACCAGGGCGTCATGGAAGGGGTTCTCGTTCCAGAGCATGTCTTCCTCCGAGAAGGTGATCTCGTTCAAGGGAGGGGGGGTCTGAGACGTCGAAGCGACGCTCCTTTTGTAGATTTGGTGGAGACTTCCCTTGCGGGAAGCTCCTAGCCCCGCCCCTCCGTTGATCACTCCAACGTGCCCGCCTCCCGGACCGGGAATGACATTTCCCCTTCCTCCCTGATCGATCCTGTCTTCGTTCCTCCTCCTCTGCGGTGCCTGGTAAGCCACCTGCCCAACTTGGGCCTCCTGCTGCGGCTGCTCCCTCTCGGCCGCCGTCGCTTCCATCCTCCTCCTTGTTTCCCAGAACTCTGGGCAAGCCAAGGTCCCGTGCCCCTCCACTCGATGGATATCGCAGTAGAGGGGAATCGCCGCTTCCTGCTGCCTTTCCTGCCTCCTCTCCTGTTGCCTCTCCTTCCGCCGGCGCTTGGCGGCTCGCTGCGTGATGGACATGGTCTCCCTTCTTCCTCCTCCCTGCTCCCGAGGGTTGTAAGCCCTCCTTTCCTCCTGACGGGTGGGCTGCCTCCACTGAGGGCGATCCCTCGGGTACTGGAACCTTCTTTCCTCGCTCCTCGCTTCTCGCCTCCGACAGGCCTCCTGTCCTCCTGCCTTCGAGGCCTCTCCCGCCACTCCTGCTTCTCCGCCTTTCTGATCTCCCTTCCTCTCTCTTTCTTCTCCTCTTTCTCCCGCGGCCTTTCCTGCTTCCTGTCACTGCGCCCTTCCGGCGCCCTCTCCCTCTCCAGCAGCCTCCCTTTGTCTTGCCCAAGCGGTCGATCTCCGTCGAGCCGTGCCAGGAACTCCTTGTTCCTCTCCTCTCCCTGGATGAACACATTGGCTCTCTCCACCATCTCCTCGAACGACTTGGGTGGCCTGTGCCCCAACTCCATGTTGAACAGACCCTGCTTCAGCCCGAACTTGAGGGCCACCATCAAGGTGAACCCGTCTACCTCTTCCACCTCCAGCACCTCCTCCTGGAATCGATCGATGTACCGGCCCAAACTCCCGTGCTGCCCCTGCACGATCTTGAAGAGAGCGGTCGCCTCCTTCTTCCTCCGCTTGGACGTCGCGAACCTTGCTAGCAGGCCCCTTCGCAGATCCGAGAAGCAGTAAACGGACCCGGCCGGCAGCTGGTGGAACCAATCTCTCGCGCTACCTTTGAAGGTAATGGAGAAGAGCCGGCACTTGAGAGCATCGGACATGTTGCGAATGGAGACCACATCCTCAAACCACTGAATATGCCCCACCGGGTCGTCCTTGCCGGAGTAGTACGAGAGGACTGGCTCTCTGAAGTTGTCGGGGACAAGGGCTGCGAGGATCTCGTCGCAGAAGGGGCTCCTCCCTTCCTGGCGGCGGCGAGTATCCTCTCCGCTCGAGCAGTCATACTCGCTCCATCGGCGAGTATCTCCATGCCTCGCCGAGAGTTCTGGTTCTCGGAACCGGATCCCCTGACTACTCGCCGGGTGATGTCGCGGGGGGATCACCTGCTCTCCACTCGCCCAAGCGGGCTCCTTCCCTGCTCGCCGAGTTGGTATCTCCTCGCCCGGGGGTGTCTGGCGACGGGGGGAAGTCGCCGTCACCTCAGGCGGATTTGACAACCCGACGAGTATCGCCTTCTCCATTCTCCTTGCGAACTCTGCAAAAGCCGCCATCGTCACATACTCGCCACCTTGCCCCGGGATTCCAGCTCCCGCCGAGTTACCTCCCAACTCGCCCCGGTCTCCATCATCGGCCATCTTCCAACCACGACTTTCTTCTTCGGTCGCTATCCACGCTCACCGCACCAAGTGTTGAAGCCGAGAAATTCTCAACCTCAGAAATCGGATTAGGCGACCTGAAGCTACTGGTCGACCGGTCAGGAAGACGATCTCTGGTTAGGAAACAAGGACGAATTGTACGAACAAGACCCCAGGTCGCTGCGGCAGGAAGGTCCCACCACGTACCCAGTTGCTTAGGAGAAGCAACCCCTTCTCAACCAGATTGGCCGAGCTAGGTACGAAGGAGGCGAGCTGAACGATAGCGAGTCAAGGGTAGTTGCTGGAACTCGCGAGGGTTCAGGGCGAGAATTGCTTGTGCCTCCTTCGTACCCCTGGGGTCCTATTTATAGGCAAAACCAAAGAGAGGGGGGGGTCTTACTTATACCCCCCCTGGCGAGTTGGCGACCTCCTTAAGGAACTCGCCTGGGAGAGGCGAGCATCTGGCCATAGTCGCCACCTGGCGAGTTGACCTGGGGAGCTCGCCCTACTCGCCCAAACCTTCCGCGGCCCGGGATGCTGGTCTGGATCCCCACCCTGCTTTGTTGACTTTGACCTCTGATGACCTGGCGGTGGTAGGGCCCACCCTCGTCGAATATGGGTTGTACACTTAGCTTTCACTATTTTAGTGTGAGGACGGGCGTGGAATGTGCAAAATGGGATTGGTGCGGGCTTGTTGGACATTGTACGCGAACGAGGCTTTCTTCCTACAACGGGCAGAACATTTTCTTCGTGGTTATGCTGCGGACCTAGCCAAATTTCTGGTGCAGTGACAGTGACTCGTAGGAGAATTTTGGTGGAGGAGTGGTGGCTCATAGGTGAATTCTGGTGGAGGAGTGGTGGCTCGTAGGAGAATTCCGGCAAAGCTCTGGCCTAAGGCTTCATTTGTTTTGCCATTTAGCATCCTTTCGTTTTATTAAAACGCAGCCAGCTGATTTATATCCATTTGTTTTTTCGCTTCTCTTCGAATCACATGGCGTTTTATCGCAGCTCAAAAAACTGCGGGACGAAACCCAGCGAAGCAGCGCCAGTTTATCGCGTTTAGAGGAGGAAAAATAGGCAAAGCGCCGGTCCGTCGTCTCTCTCGTCGTTGCGAGACAATGGAAAATCATAGCCCCTTCTCTCCCGTCTCCGTCATCGTCACCAAATCAGAGCTCCCCGGTAACGGCCAAACCAGAGCTCCCCGGTAACAGCTGTCTCTCCCGTCGCCATCATCGTCCACAAAGAGATCGAGCTCCCCTGTAACGGCCAAACCAGAGCTGCGACGAGGCCGTCGCTTTGCTTGCCACCATCTCTCCCAAACTCTTCTCCCCCGCCAATCTCCGGTGAACAAATTGCTTCCGATCTTCTCCCCTCTTTCACCATTCCCGACGACGCCATCCTCCTGCAAGCTTCACGGTCCTCCTACGCTGGAAAATAAAAACCCCATCAAATTATCCCCCTCTGGACCCCGACACAGGGCACGGGAGGGCGGCACAAGGCACGGGAGGGCGGCACGACGACGGCACGACGACGGCACGGCGGAGCAATCAGAAAATAATAGCCTAATGTATATAGTTCGGCACAGTAACATCATTATTAATATTTATTTATATATAAGTGTTTAATAGCCCGTTTAATTTCAACAATTTTTAATATATATATTATGAAATTATTTTTTTTAAAAATTATATAATAAAAAATATTTTATAATAAAAAATATTTATAAAATGCTACCGTTGTTTTGTCAAACCCTTCTCAGTTCTGAACAGCTCTACAAATACAGACTATCCAAACAGATCTCCATTTTCAATAATCAGCTTTCAACAGCTCATTTTACAAACTTGTTTTTACGACAGCTCTTTTTACAACCGCAACCGCTCTACCGAATGAAGCCTAAGACTTCATTTGATTTAGCGGTGGCGGGTCGATCCGGCGGGAGGAAACAGAGTGTCCGAATCGGAGGGGGGAGGTGGTTGCTCCAAACGGAGCTTTTTGGAGCATTTCTCAAGGCGGGCGGATGGAAACGGAGCAAACGTCACTGGAGATTCATTTGTTTACCCTCCTTCCGACGACATTTGCTCAAAACGGAGCACCGAAACGCACAAACAAATAGAGCCTAAGTAAGATGAAAACACGAAGGAGAAAGATGACAAATGAGGAGGCGTGGAAGCCTTTTTATAGCCTCCAGGAGGTGGTTACAATAGTTACGCGGATATCAGCACACCGTAACCACAAATATTAATATATTAAGCATAGCTCTGGACATACATATATCATGCAATATTTACTAAATGCAAGCCGTCATTACGACCCTGATCCCCCCACTAACGGTGGAAGTTACACAGGCAGTTTTTTCAGGAACGGATGGTTGCGATCGTGGCAAGGCCGATAGGACAGCGGAGGAAGGGCGTGAAATCATGGCCAACGGGAGCGCTTCCCCTCACAGACGAGGGAGGAGGCCGACGTCGGCGCTGACCGCAAACCGCCGGCGCGACGTCGGCTGGCCTCCAACCACCGACACGACACCAATCAGCCGCGGGAAGCGGCCGACCGGAGCTAGCTGGGGCTGGGTGCGGTCGGGCGGGCGCACCTGATTGGTGCGTCGGGCTTGGTCCAGCATCGACTGCCGCTTGCGTGGTCGGCGCCGCCGAGAAGCCGGTAATGGCCGACCGCAAGGTGCGGTCAGCCGAGACCGGACCGCGCGGGGTGCCGTTGGCCAAGCGCGCCCGACCAAAGGACCGGGCGCGGCCAGCCGCCACCCGTGGTCTCCCACGGTCGTGACAGCTGTCGTGGGAGGGCGTCCCTGCCCATCGGGGAGGCCGACTGGGTAGTTGCACCATGTGACAGCAAGAGAGCGGGCGCGAAGTGCAGCCTCCACGTTGGTCGGAAACCATGCTGGCTTGGGGTGGCCGGCCGGAGGAGAGGGAGAGGCGGAGGGGTCGGGTGCCTAGCCGGACCCGGTCGGTGCATGAGAGTGGGATCCCGCACACATGGATCGTGCACCATAGCGCATGCTGATCGTGTGCGCGACGGTCAAACACACATACCCACTAAGGTAGTGGAGTCATGTGTAGTGGGGTATCCACACCCCAAAAGTTTTTATAAATGAGGCTTCATTCCTATCAATTGGCCCCTGAAATCTTCGATGTTAGAAACCTGTACGGGAGAAGAGCGAGGATTTCTTCTTTTCTTCAAGAGTGTTTTTTAGCGGCGACAATGACGATGACGAATGAAGAAGTGTCGTAGAAGGCGGATGGCGGCGCTTTGCAAGCCTAGGTATAACACTAGATAGGGCGGAGGATAGAACACACGTGGAAGAGGAACTCCACACATGTCCAGCGCATCGCGCTAGCGAATCTGCCAGGCCATGCGTTTGCACAGACGAAAATGACCTTGTCGTCCTAGTTGTGCAACTTGCGGAGAACGTGGCCAAGTGCGCGCGACGACCTACAGGGGTGCGCGGTCGAGCGCGCGCGATCGCGCGCGCCTACCTGAAGGTGCACGCACGCGCACCTATGGGTGCGCACAGTCAAGCAAGCAGTCGCACGCGCGAACCTGAAGGTGCGCACGGCCTTTGTGCACGTGCGTATCTGAAGGCGTGGGCGACCTTTGCGCGCGGGCGTGCATTCGATGATGTGTGCGGCTTAACCTTGTAGGGATGGGGTAATGGTGCACTGGTCGTTCAATCAAACATCCTTGTTTTGATTATTATACTCTATTTTTTCCATTGCTATTTCAGGCTTCAAAGCGTCCTACGAGACCTATGCGTCTGTGTTCGTCCCTTTCTGCTGACCAAATTGTGGTTTGGAGGAAGAGATACAGGTTACCTTCCAATCTCGAAGTGAGAATACTTTTGGTGAGCCCAGAAGTTATTACCTTGGAGTACATACTCAGATTGAAGTTTCTAGCCACTAACAATGTTGCCGAGTATGAGGCTCTGCTTGTAGGACTCAAGATTGTCATCGACTGTAAAGTAAAGAACTTGATAATCTACTCAGATTCTCAGTTTGTAGTCTCACAAATTGAAAGAGATTACGAAGCAAAGAATGAACAACTAGTCTAATACCTTACCCTTGTAAGATCTCTTCTCGCCAAGATTTCGTAGTACCAGATTATTCATATTCCCAAAGAACAAAATTCCAGAGCAGATGCACTCTTCAAGCTTGCCACATCTCTCTCTCTCTCTCTCTCTCTCTCTGTATCAGCCCAAAGGCGCTAAGCGTAAGAAATCGTCATCCCTAGTGTTCAGGGACCGTGGAAAATTGCAGAAATCGATGAGCAGGGATAGTCATGGGTCAGTGCATTACGAGCCTACCTCGAACACCAACATCTGCCAGAAGACCTGATGGAGGCACGACATTTGCGAATGCGAGTAACAACCTTCACCATCATTAATGGAGAGTTATAAAAGTAGTCCTTTTCTGGGCCCACCTGAAGTGTTATCAGAATCAGACGTAGAATGCACGATACAAGAAGTTCATTGAGGAATTTGTGGAGAGCATTTGGGCGGTAAGATACTGCCCCAAATGATCGTGCACCAAGGATTCTACTGGCTTACTATGAAGAAGGATGCAGCTGAGTTTTTCCAAAGATGCAAGACCTGCCAACTGCACTCGAGCATCCCCCTGCAGCCACAGGTCGCTCTCACGATGCTACAAGGAGCTTGACCTTTTGCACACTGGGGCATCGACCTTCTTGTACACCTCTCTCAGGCATCAGGTCAAAGGAAATTCATCATACTGACGATTGATAACTTTACTAAGTGGATGGAAGCTGAACTCTTGGCCAAAATCACGAAAGAAAATGCCAAACAGTTCGCTTGGAAGAACATCGCGTGTCGCTTCGGTATTACCACAACCATCATTGCTGACAATGGTACTCAATTCACTGGAAAGTCCTTCACAAAGATGTGCAAGGACTTGAAGATCAACCTGCGACACATTGCCGTGGCACACTCGCAGACCAACGGGCAAGCCGAAGTGACAAATCGCATCATCCTCAAGTGCTTGAAGACTCGACTACAGGAAGTTTGGGGGCAGTGGGTTGATGCGCTCCCAAATGTATTATGGGATTACCGAACCACAGAGAGAACTCCTACCGAAGAAACCCCGTGCAATCTCTGTTATAGAACCGAAGCCATCATCTCTGTCGATATCGGTGTCCCAAGTGTCCGCGTTCTGAACTTCGACCCAGAGAAGAACGACGAAACACTTCAAGAAAATCTTGACTTAGTCCTAGAAGTCAGGGATGCAACAGCCCTTCGTGTCACCACCTATAAAGAACGTGTAGCACGACTCTACAACCGAAGAGTAATGTCTAGACCTATCAACGTTGGGGATTATAACTGCAGAGGGAAAGAACCTTCCCCGTACGTGGAATGCCGAGAACCTGTGCCGATTTTTCTAGTGATTTCTTGTTCTTTTGTTTAATGTTTATTTTTTGTTTGAATTCTATGTCTTGGTGTTGTAAAAGTCGCGGTCCATGACTCGCGCAAACTATCAATATTAATCCAATCGCAACACTCTTATGTAAGACTGCACATGTGGTATAAGTGAGACAACTTTTCACCGAACCTGTCTTTCTGCGCCTCGTCATCGCTCGGGCATTCCCCCCTCGTGATTGACACCAACCGCAACTCCGTTAGGTAAGACTGCGCATGCAGTTTGAATGAGATAACTCTTCACCAAACATGTCTTTCTACGCCTCGTCATCGCCCGAGCCTGCCCCCCTCGCGATCGACACCAAGTTAAACTTAATTAAGAGGGACACACAACTGGGTTGAGCAAATAAGCTCTTTGTCATCAATGCGAACCTAAGTTTTACCAACTACTATCATTCATACAAATAAGGAAAAACCAGGTAAACAATAATGTCATACAAATACAAAAAACAAACAGGGCCGAAAAAATGCTCGCAGTCCTGAAAGACAAAAGTAAACATACACCATCATGTAACAGACTTAACTAAAGAAAGTACCAACACACAAGAGTAAAAGGCTCAAGCTACTACTCATCAGCTGCATCTGCATCAGGATCAAGGCTCAAGTTCTTATCATCTGAGATATCATCGAAGCTAAGACAAGACACATCACACTTCAAGTTCATGGTGGCTAGGCGAAAATCCTTTGACACTTCACGTCTAAGTACAAGCTCACGAGCATCTTCCATCTAAGGCTCCACCTCTTTGGTCCAGATCATCTTGCAAATATCCTCGCCAATCAAGCAACTATCGCATATGCAGTCCAAAGAGTCCACATACTTGGCAAACCCAGCGGTCTTCAACACTGACACCTGATCATCGGAGGAAAGCATCTGCACTTGATCCTTTGAAGCCCCAAGCTCTGTCTCCAAACGAGAAGTCTCCTCTTGGGTGGTCTTCAGCAACTACGTGGTTTTCTCCATAAGAGACTTCACCACCTCCAACGCTGCTTGAGCCTCCTCCAGCTCTGTCTTCAGCTCTGACCCGATCTGTCGAAATCGAGAGACATCTTGATCGTGATCCTCTCTCAAATCAGCAAGTGAGCCCTCCATCGCCCGGAGCTTTTCCTAGAGGGACAAGTATCCATCATTCAAGCTCACGTAATGACTGTTTCACATAAAAATAATATGGGCATGAGGTTCAATCTACAATCAAAAAGAAAGAAGTCAGTACGAAGCAAAGCAACAAAATTTTAAAACCCAAAACAAGATAGCTCACTTATCACATCGCTCATTGAATTCAAAAAAGAAGACACTCGAAGAGCAGAAACCTCTGAATGAGGAGCCTCGCAGGGCAGAGGACCCCAAGACCTCCACATCAGGATCATCATGAGTAATCTCGTCTCGACAACCAGGAGGAACTCCCTCATCCTGAGAAGATTTTTTGATTCGAAGAAGATGGAGGCTTCATACCCTCATCACTACAATTGACCGCAGTAGGCTTTCTTTTTCGTTCATGAATGGAAGGCGCCTTGACTACATGTTCAGGATCGACAGATACCCCGCATCTCCGCCAAAACTATTGCAGTCTAACTGGGTTCTCCTAAATCGGTGTAGTTGTGACAGTCTTAGTCTGAGAGCGATCGAGCGCGCAATCAGTCACAGAGTAATAAAACAAGTGCATAAAGCGATTTTTATGTGGAAAAACCCTTCAATCGGGTAAAAAACCACGTGACCGGATCTGTGCCTGTCAAACTTCACTATGCGTTTTGAGTTACAGATCTGTTGAAGAATCGAGGGTGACAGACCGCTTCTCGTTACACTTTGGAGGTGAGAGAGAATCTTTGGCGCTCAGCAGGCAACAGGCTACTCCATGCGAAGCTTAGCTTTCATTATCTTAGTGCGAGGACGGGCGTGGAATGCACAGAATGAGGTTGGAGCGAGCTTGCTGGAGGCTGTACACGAACGAGACTTTCTTCCTACAATGGGCAGAACATCTTCTTCATGGTTATGCCGCGGACTTAACTGAATTTCTGGTGGAGTGGCTGTCACAATCCGCATTTTCCCAACATTTAAAATACTATCAGAGTAGGGGAACTACGCATTGTGATGCCACGTCAGTAGTTGTCCCCTACGTGACGTGGCATCACAATGCGTAGTTCCCTTACTCTGATAGTATTTTTAATGCTGGGAAAATGCGGGTTGTGACAGTGGCGGTGGCTCGTAGGATAATTCACGTGGAGGAGCGGTGACTCGTAGGTGAATTCTTGTGGATGGGTGGTGGCTCGTAGGAGAATTAATTCTGACAGAACTCTGACATGAGGAAGAAGAAATTACGGAGGAGAAATGTGAGAAATGAGGAGGCCTGAGGACCTTTTTATAACTTCCAGGAGGTGATTATATGACTATCCGCACACCGTAACCACCAATATTATTATATTAAACATAATTTTAGGCATACATATATTATGTAATATTTACTAAATG